>CAUZXS010006430.1:2391208-2546600 GCA_963585895.1 Sepioteuthis lessoniana
TGGTGTAATGGTTATTGCCGCAGGAAATGGACACGGCGACACGAGTTCAAATCCTGGACGAGACTGATTGCATTTCACATTGCACTAATATCCTTGGGAAAGGTATGAATCCAATTATTCTCCCTCCAACTATGGGTAAATAGTAGGGCAGACTAGGTTCTTCAGCCTAGGTGAGACAACTAGTCTAGGAGGAGGAAAACTCTGAATTCAAACCTGTTAAACTCCGCTTAAAAATTGACCTTGTGTCATATCCTGCCCAGTTACCAGTAGATATAGTAAATATGATAACCTCTCTACAGCAGCCAACAACTTCGTCGGACGTATGTTCACCTCACTTTCAGTAGATGAGATGCTGCTACCAAGGTATTGTGAACTGGTCTACTAAATTCAGAGGCTTAGTATTTAGAATGAAGATGACTACCTCTTGTTTTAAACTCTTGGATTTTGTTTTGTTTGCGTTCACGTAGAGTCCAATGCCTTTTGCTGCTTGCTCCAAACGATGCAGTAGAAATTCAGCTCGGGGATGTATGTCTGCGTCTGTCATGATCTCAACGGGATATCATCTGCTCCCTGCTTTTTTTTTTAGTACGAAATCATTTTCTTTTTGTCAAGATTTCAAACAAATTTTAGACCCAAGCTATGGGTTAGATAGTAGCACTAATTGTTCTAGTGGTTAGTGTGTTCACCAATGGCCTGGGGAAAAAGGGTTCAGTCCCAAGTCGAGCCATAACAAAGACTCAAAAAATGGTACTTGACACCTCCTTGCTTAACACTCAGCCTTATAAGGTAGTAATTAAAGGTAAAGGGAAACAATCCAGGGAAAGGAGTTGCGCCTTCCCTTAAATCTTTGTGTAGTAGTTATCGAAAAGGGAACCATCGGGTCGCTTTCGACAACGGTCGGCCAACTTACTCAGTGTTCTTCAACAAGGATTGCTTTGGCATTAGATATCCCATGGAGGTTTATATGCCAGTAAAACCAAAGAAATTAAATTAAATTTATCAATCCCAGTAAATTCATATCTATCTATCTATCTATCTATCTATCTATCTATGTTTTAATGAGTCTAAAGTAGTTCATATCTATTTGTTTAAAGCCATCTATTTTTAACTACTGTTTAAAGCCAGCACGTATCTATCTATCTATCTATCTATCTATCTATCTATCTATCTATCTATCTCCTTAGGAAAGGATTGAACCCACTTTATCACCCAGCTGTGGGTTAAATCATACCACTGTTGTTCTTCAACAAGGATGGATTTGGCATTAAATGAATCACGAAGGTTGATATGCCATTAAAAAACAAAGAAACTAAATTTTAAACAAAGATAATTGGGAACAATCACCGACTTTTGGTCATTGTCCATTGTGTATTGACTTCTTGAATGAGTTTTCTGACCCTTTCTATTGTTTAAATTGACAGTTCTTTGGTTAGACCCCACCTCGTTTTCGTTCAATTAGGTATGCTCAGCTGCTGATTGGGGTCTACCTTTTAATTGTAGACCGATTTGCAAATTTAGGCTTCTGATGGTATTTGTTTTCAGAATGCAAAGATCATTTCACATTTTCTTTCTCAACATTGGATTATTCTATAATATTTTCCTCTGCAGGACTTGCATTTCGGGTGATTAAAGAAAAGAAACAGATAATATCTTTTAAACATCAGCTTTGTTTTCTTTTTGTAGCTGGCTCACTTGAAACAATTACCAAAAGTTTAGAAAAGAGACTTGTTGGGGGTTGGATATCAGAGGAAGAATTAAGACTATTCAGACTACAGCATTGTCGAGATCGGCTAGAATACTGAGGAGAGTCCTGGAGACCTGAGGAGACTTGCTAACGCTCAGACTATGAAGAAAGACTACAAGGTGACTGTTGTAATGAGGATATTTTCCCCTAAAAGAAGTTGGACTCGTCTATCTAAATACATAAATACAGACAGTAGGTAGCCGTTCCTTTTTTTGGAGTTTATTGTTTACTTCTTCGGCCTTCCTCCTGGAGTTTATCTCGCTTTAGAGTAATTCATGACTGCATGTTTGACTCATTGTACATTTCCTTGTACAAAGGGAATAAACCTATGAACCTTCCGAATTTTTAATGTTTTTATTGGTAACTTCAGTCACACTAACGCTAGTTGGTTCGTTGTTTTGTTTTATGGCGTGTCAACCTTTTTCGGGTCATTTAACGCCGAATTAAATCTCAAATAATTCAGTTTAGTATAAGTATAGTTTTTTTGTATATAAACAGTTAAATGTTAAAACAGTTCTGTTTCAAACAATTCAATTTTGCATAAGTACACAGTTTCAATGTCAAAAAAAGTTCTATTTCAAACAATTCAGTTTAGCATACGTACACAGTTTCAATGTCAAAAACAGTTCTATTTCAAACAATTCAGTTTAGCATAAGTACACATTTTAGTTCTATTTAAAAAACCGTTCTATTTCAAGTAATTCAATAGCAAAAGTTCTGTTTAGTGCTATTTGACCCATAGATAAGGACCCTATCAGTTGCTACCACTCCGGGCAAAAGAGGACCTGGTAGAGTTGGCAATAAAAGGGTACTTCACATTCTTCAAAGCTCCAGTATTATTGGAACCTCACGATCAGATTGTTTAATGTCATATCCAGGACACTGATTTTTTTGGGGGGGGGGGCGGGTGGCTGACCCCTCTGCAGAGAAGCACTCAGTGTATTCTACAGCCCCAGCCGACTGGGCAGACTAACGCTGGTGGGAAACACTTATAAGGTGTGAAATAACAATAATAATACGGGAACCAATTATATAAAATAGTATTGATAATACGAAACAAAATGCTAAAATGTGTCGTGACAGAAATGAAACAGTTAATCTCATAATAAGCAAATGCAGTAACTGGCAAAGAAAGGAATATAAGACTAGGCTGGTTGGGTGGGAAAAGTAACCTATTGGTAACTGTGCAAGAAACTGAAATTTAACCTTGCAATGGTATATGCACAAACCAGAATCTGTCCTTGATAATGAGACGCATAAAATTCTCTAGGACTTTAAGATATAACCAATTCAGGCCTGAAGGCCATATCTAGAGTTAATTCACAAGAACAAAAGATTTTGTCATCAAATGGGTTTTGCCGTTCCAGCTGACAGTAAACTGAAATTCAGATGAAGAACGAAGAATTTAAATGTAAAAAAAACTCTCTAAAATTCTTCTTTAAGAAACAGATTATCTACCAAACCTGAAATGTGGAAGGGATGTTTTCGGAAACTAAGAGGCGTATATTTCTTGTCAAGAATTTTTGTTGCCAGTGGTATGAGTTCGAATGGACATAAAGGTAGGGCTTCAAATGTCAACTCATAATTTTACCAACACCCATTTAATTACACAAGTTTTTAGGGACTTTTATAACTAGGTAGGTGTTCACATCTTCCGGCAGTTAAAAGGTGTGGGATTAGTTTTCCGCCAAAGGCAATGAAAGGTTAATAAGGTGCAGCGAGGACGAAGTTTTTATTGGTTAGGGGAGGGGGTAAAAGCTTCTGACTTGGGAGTGGAAAGAAAGAGCAAGTGAAATAAAAAAAAAACTGGGGTAGTCAAGGAAGAAAATAATTGCTAGATTGAAACGAAATGGTGAAATTAAGAAAAAGAACGAGAAAAAAAAAAACAGAAAAAGAAAAGGAAAGAAAAGAAAAGAAAAGAAAGAAAAGAAAAGAAAAGAAAAGAAAAGAAAAAGAACGTAGGAAAATGAGAAATAGAAAAAGCATAAAGAAAAACGTAAAAATAGAAAGAAAGAAAGAAAGAAAGAAAGGGAAAATAAAAAGAAAGGGGAAAGCGAAAAAGAAAAAGTAAAAAAAAAAGTAGGAAGAGAAGGAAAAATAGCAAGAGAGAAAAGGAAAATAAAAAGAAAGAACGAAAGCAGGAACGAAGAGAAAAAGGGGAGGAAGAAAGAAAGAAAAAGTAACTCCGAAGATAATTTTTTATAGCAAGCAATTATATGGAGTCTAATAACTAATAATCTTTAGTAGACAATTATAACTCCAAGAAGCTTTTCCTAATATGAATAATTTGCAGACATTTATATGGTTTCAAGGTTTCATTTGGTTTGGTTTTATGGCATATCAACCATTGTTGGTTATTTAATGCCAAACCATGTTTTTACATATATATTAAATATATGATTTGTGAACACATTTTGTAGATGCACTTTATTAAATGATCAAATTTTTATGTCTAACAATTCAATTTTGCACAAGCCAAAGTTAAAGTGTTCCAAGTATTGCTATGTATCACTAACAATTCAATTAAACATCATTTGTTAATACACAGTTAAATGACCAAACAGTTCTATTTCAAACAATTCAATTTAGCATAAGCCAAAGTTAAATGGTCTCAAGTATTGCTATGTACCACTGAAAATTCAATTAAACATCCGTCATTTGTTTTCACACATTTAAATAATCAAACAATTCTATTTCAAACAATTCAATTTAGCATAAGCCATTTGTTTTCACAACGTGAATGTCAAGCAGTTCAATTCAACCCATAGATAGAACCCTATAAAGTGCTACCACTCTGGGCTAGAGTGGACCTGGGAGCGATGGCATTGAAGGGGTAATCCTCATTCCCCAAACATCCAGTTTTACTGGAGCTTTATCATCAGATTGTTTAGTGTTATATCGTAGAAGGGGGGTAACCCTTTGCAGAAATACAGTCGGTGTATTTTACAGTTTCAGCCGACTGGGCCACTGGACATTCTATGGGAGAGTCTTACCCCTCTGTGGAGATTCAGTCGGTGTATTCTTCAGCTGCAGCCGACTGGGCCACTGGACATTCTATGAGAGAGTCTTACCCCTCTGCGGAGATTTAGTCGGTGTATTCTACAGCTGCAGCCGACTGGGCCACTGGACATTCTATGAGAGAGTCTTACCCCTCTGCGGCGATTCAGTCGGTGTATTCTTCAGCTGCAGCCGACTGGGCCACTGGACATTCTATGAGAGAGTCTTACCCCTCTGCGGAGATTTAGTCGGTGTATTTTACAGCTGCAGCCGACTGGGCCACTGGACATTCTATGAGAGAGTCTTACCCCTCTGCGGAGATTTAGTCGGTGTATTCTACAGCTGCAGCCGACTGGGCCACTGGACATTCTATGAGAGAGTCTTACCCCTCTGCGGAGATTCAGTCGGTGTATTCTACAGCTGCAGCCGACTGGGCCACTGGACATTCTATGAGAGAGTCTTACCCCTCTGCGGAGATTCAGTCGGTGTATTCTACAGCTGCAGCCGACTGGGCCACTGGACATTCTATGAGAGATTCTTACCCCTATGCGGAGATTCAGTCGGTGTATTCTACAGCTGCAGCCGACTGGGCCACTGGACATTCTATGAGAGAGTCTCACCCCTCTGTGGAGATTTAGTCGCCCCAGGTCACTGGGCTTTACATGGTTTCAAGTATTCCTATTCAATACAAATAATTTATACTGAATTTTTTGAGTTCAAGTAACTAATAATCATCATTTATTTGAGTACATTTGTATGGTTTCAAGTATTCCTGCCTAATACTAATAGTTTTAAAAGAAATTTATTCGACTCATAGATGTGGCTTTTACAGGTTCTACATCTACTAGACAGAGTGAACTTGGAAATAATGACTACAAAAGATGACTCTGCCCCCTACTCTATGCTAGGAAACAGGAGCCTTATCACTAGAAGGTGTTTAACTTGAACAGGTAAAATTATAGGTCAGTTCAAAGTTGGTGAAGGGGTCAAGAAAAGTGTACAAAATTACTGCAATGAATCTTTCTAGTCAACAAGCAAGAATCTTTAAACTAAAGATGATATTCATGCAAGACAATGCTCCTTCATATTCTTCAAAGCTGACTATTTTGGCTCATATTTGCTAAAGAAGGTTTCAAAGACAGCCAATTAATGAAATGGCTTCCAGACTGTCTAGTTATTAATCTACAAGAACATCTGTGGTCGATCATTAAAAGACATGTATGAGAATGTGAAAACAATATTCAAACAAAGAAAAATATCTACAGAGCAAAAAAAAACCTGCTGCAAGTAATGCTAAAACCCAAACTGTAGAAAAGTTAATAAAATCAATGGATGAAAGAGAGATGAAGGTTGCAGAATGCCAAGGAGCCTAGATTAACATGTAATGTAATAAAATATTATTTTTTTCAGGGATATGGGATACAAGATTTATCAAATATGTGTGTCAGTGATCGATATCTTTGAAAATATGCCACAATAAGTTGGTCTAATAAAAGTTATGAATATTTTTGACTGTAAAAAAAATTAAAAAAAAAAAACTCATGAAAAAAATTAAAATGAACACAAGAAAAAATAAATGAAAAAATGAAACAAATGAACAAATGAAAAAAATGAAAAAAATTTTTTTTAACTTTTAAAATGAAAAAAAAAACACAAAAAGAGTAAAAAAATTTTTTTTTAATTAAAAATTTAAACAAGTAAATGTGAAAATAGAAAATAAAAAAATTATAAAATTGAAAAAAATGAAAAAAATATGAAAAATATACGAAAAATATGAAAAAATTGTAAAAATGAAAAAATGTAAAAAAATGATAAATATCAAAAACAATGAAAAAGATATATTAAACTATAAATAAAAATTAAAAATTATAAAATTTTATTAAATTAAAATTAAAATGAAAAAATACGAAAAAAAATGAAAAAAATTGTAAAAAAATGAAGAAAAAAACACTAAAAGTGAAAAACAAAAAGCTAAAGAAAACGAAAAGTAAGAAAAAGATGAAAAAGATAAATTCAAAAAATAAAAATTGAAAATAAAAGAATAAAAAAAAAAATTAGAAAAACGAAACGGGCCAGTTTGGCTCTGGTTCGAGCGAGCCTCACGAACCGAATCATATGCCTACCGTATTGCTCGCTAAACCGATCGGTTCTAATGGCTTGCTCGCGTGGTCTTGCTATGTCGGTCAAAGCCGCCTGCCACGGGTAACGGAAAGCCGGCATATATGTCACGCTTGCCAAGACCGGCACTTCTCGAGCCTCAAGGGGTAATCCTCCAAGGCTCTAACTCTCTCCTGAGAGGCTAGGTTTATCACCTGGCGCCCGAGGCACCTCTTTTTAGGTGAATACCAACGGGGTTAGAGGCATTTTTGGAGCTGCCGGGCGTTTCTGAGCAACAGCCCTGCGTCGAAGCCACCTTAAAAATGGCCTTGTACCGCACACGTCCGGATGGTAGGACGTGTAACAAATACAGTGAGTAACTGTAACTGGAGTTCGAACTCGTTCCCTACGATTTTGCACAATAATAACTAAATCACAAGGACTCCCTCACCTATAGAATTTTTTTGAATTAAGAATATTTACTCGAAGATATAATTGTTTACTAAGGATTATTATTTGTCACTTGAAACCATACAACGATGGGCAAATAAATCACTATTATTAAATAGAAATAATTACTTTAAAGCATATAAATATTAGATTGAAATACTTGAAAATACCTGAATTAGCCTCACGATCTAATGCAGTTTAATTTCATACCTAGGACATCCCTTTTTGAAGTGGGGGGGGGCTTACCACAATGAAGAGGAAGTTGGTATATTTTAGGCGTTGCCGACAGAGTTTCCTATCTACTTCCAGTAGATTATACACATTTACATGAATATTTCTTCCATAAAGATGGCTTCGGCATCTAATTACTCCCGCAGTTTCGCAGAGTGGGGGACACTAGTTCTTAGACCCATAGACAAAGCAAACAAAAACCGTTTCTTTTCTTTTGTGGCATATCAACCTACGTAGGTAATTTAATGCCAAAGCCTTTTTAGTAGAAAAAAACACTTGTGCTGTTTTTTTTTTAACCCAAAGATATTAGTCCGAAACTGAACGACCGGAGTTCGAACTGGCTTGCTATGATGTCGCAGTCCAGATAATATGCCACGGTGGACTCTTTCTATTAAGGATGAGTATAGAAAGAAATCTGGTAAAGACAAAGCAGCTGATGAAAAAAAATGCGTAAGTTTTACTTTTTAGACCTGTTGGTTGTTAGGGTTTTATGGCATATCAACCCTTGAATCCTCTTTATACACATATATTAAATATATAGGATTTGGTTGGGCTAGGTTTTATAACATATCAACCATTGTAGGTTATTTAATGCCAAATCCTCTTTATACATATACATTAAATATATTTGATTTGGTTTAGTTTGGTTTTATGGCATATCAACCATTGTAGGTTATTTAATGCCAAATCCTCTTTTTATATATATATTAATTATATATGATTTGGTTTGGTTGGGTTTCATGGCATATCAACCATTGTAGGTTATTTAATGCCAAATCCTCTTTATACATATATATTAAATATATAGGATTTGGTTGGGTTGGGTTTTATGGCATATCAACCATTGTAGGTTATCTAATGCCAAATCCTCTTTATACATATATATTAAATATATAGGATTTAGTTTCGTTGGGTATTATGGCATATCAACCATAGTAGGTTATTTAATGCCAAATCCTGTTTCTAAATATATATCAAATATATGTGGTGTGTTTGCGAAATAGTTTGTAGCTAACATTTTTAACAATCCAGAGCTCATTTCTTTACCTACAGTTAAATTATTTCATGTATTGCTTTCTAAAACTATCAATTCAATTCGTCATGTCATTTGTTTGCACACAGTCAAAGGATTAAACAGTTCTATTTGACAAATAGATGTAACCCTAAACCCTGGTTAAAAGGAATCTGGAAGTAATTGCAATGAAGGGGTACTCCACATTCCCCAAAACTCTAGAACAGTAGCCTCATCATCAGATGCAGTTTAGTATCATATCCATGACCCTGGCTCTCGAGGGAGGTTCTTGCATCTCTGAAGAGATATAGTGTGTGTATTCTACAGCCTCAGCAAATCAGGCAATTAGTTTTAGTTGTAGGCCACATGATAACGTCCGTGTCAGGCAGCAATCAATGGTTGGTGAACAAGAAAAAAAAACGGATATAGGAAAGCTGAACAACTGAAGAAAAAAGAGAAGAAAAGAAAAACAAGTTGCTGAAACAGTGGATAGATATTGACCAAGTTAAAAATGTAAGTCACTGCAGTGTGTCAAAAAGTGATTCACAGCCCAGTCTGATGGGGAGGGGCTGTTGAATGCACTAACTGAATCTCAGAAGAGAGGTAAGACTCCCTTCCCAACGAGTGTCCTGGATATGGCACTAAACAATATGATTGTAAGGCTCCCGTAATGCTGGACCTTTGAGGAATGAGGAGTACCTCTTCATTACTATCACTATCAGATCCATTCTGGTAGCACCTGACAGGGTCTTATTTATGGGTCAAATAGAATTTTTCCCAGTCGGCTGGGGCTGAAGAATACACTGACTGCATCTCTGCAGAAGAGTAAGGCCCTTTCACGAGTATCCAGGATGTGACATTAAATAACCAGAGTGCGAGGCTCCAGTAATGCTGGAGCTTTGGGGAACAGAGTACTTCCTCATTGCCATAGCTCCCTAGTTCACTCTAATCTAATGATAGTTCCTGATAGGGTCATACCTATGGGTCAAATAGAAGTGTTTGACATTTAAATTGGGCGCAAAAAATAGCTTATGTTAAATTAAATTGTTAGGATTAGAACTGAGAGACAATTTAAATTGTGTACAAACAAATGATTTATAAGCCCAGTCGGCTGGGGCTGTAGAATACACCGACTGCATCTCTGCAGAGGAGTAAGACCCCCACACACACACCGACCGAGGATTTTGTATATGACATCAAACCATCAGAGGGTTAGGCTCCAATCTTAGAGGGGTTGTCCTCGTGGTGTAATGGTTAAAGCGATGGACTACGGAATCGAAGTAAGCGAGTTCATACTCCAGTCGTGCTATTACGTTCACTTTCGGTATGAACCCCCTTATCCTCCCAGTTATGGGTTAAATAGTACCACTACTGTTCTTCTAGGAGAATAGCTTTGACATTAAATAACCTACAAAGGTTTATATACCATTAAAAAAACCAAACCATCCAATCCTGGAGCTTTAAAGAATGTAGAATACCCCTTTATTGCCATTGCTCCTAGGTCCACTCTGGCCCGGAGTGGTAGTACCTGATAGAGTCCTTTCTCTAGGTCAGATAGATCTTTTTGACATTGAAACTGTGTGCAAACAAATGACTGATGTTTTATTGAATCGTTAGTACATCATAACAATAATTGGAATTATTTAGCTGTGCAAACGATTGAGTTATGTTGACGAGAATTATTTGTGTTGATTATCAGTACTTGAAACTCTTTAACTGCGTTCCTAAATTGAATTGTGAGTGCTACATAGCGATTCTTGTAACCATTTAACTGTGTGTAAATAGAAATATTCATGTTTGATAGCAACATTTGAAAACATTTGAGTGCAAAGTAGTGGTTCATACTTAATAGAACGATTCGTGATAGAATATTTGGAATCATATAACTAAAAAGTCTATGTCAATTTTAAATGCCTGTACAAAAAAGTCTGAAAACTTATTGAAGACACCACGTATATCAACATTTGTGGGTTATTTACAGCCATAGCACTCCTTGCAAAACCAAAAGATGAGGGATAAGGTGGTTCAGAACCTTTTTCAGGGGTATTAGTCCAGAAGTGAACAAAATGGTGAGTCAATTTCGTGGGTTATCTAATATTAAAGCCATCATAGTTGAAAAACAGTAGTGGTACTATTTCACCCAGAGCTGGTGGGGGATAAAGGGTTTCATACCTTCCTGAAAAAGTATTTCTACGATAGTGAATGTTATAGCGCGACTGGAGATCGAACTCGCTCACGACGATATTACATACGGCTCGTTAGACACTACGCCACAGCAACTTCTCCTGTTTCTTTTCTAGTGCTAGTAAATATTTATTAAACTCTCATAAAGCAGAGTTCTCGTGTTTTCGTCAAGAGGCAGTGGACACTTCATTAAACAGAGCCACTGAAATTAATAAACTACTTCATATACCTCACTAGCAATGTCTCATCTATTGATATCAACCCTTGATGGTTATTTAATACCAAAACCTGCTTATATATATATATATATATATATATATATATATATATATATAAGCATGTTTTGGTATTAAATAACCGTCAAGGATTGATATTAATAAATGAGATATTGCTGCTGAGGTATATATATATATATATATATATATATATATATATATATATATATATATGATTTTTAAGTAAATAGTTTGTAGGTAACTTTATTTTTAAACGGTATTTTGCTCTCAGTTAAATGGTTACAAGTGTACTATTTACTGTTTCCGCATGATTAAATGGTTTCAAGTATTTCTATTCAACGCTAAAAATTTTATATAATAATGATAATCGCTCGTAAAACAGTTCTATATGTCCCATAAACTAGAACCCTAGCACGTACCACTTATCCGGGTCAGCGTGGTAATGCTAATAAATGGTTACTCCACATTGCCCACACTCCAAGACAAGAGCTTTACCATCAGACAAACTTTCATTGCATAATGTGTTTACTGATAATATATTTTATATATACGTATAAAGAGGATTTGGCCTTAAATAACATGAAATGGTTCATATGCCATCAAACCAAACCAAACTAAATCCTACATATTTGATATATATGAATAAAGAGGATTTGACATTAAATAACCTACAATGGTTTATATGCAATAAAGCCAAACGAAACCAAACCTATATTTGGAGTAAGATCTCATCAGAAATGGTTTTCTATGTATGAGACCAAATTGTATACAATGGTGAGGTTCAAGCCGTGGAACTACGTTGTTATTACTCAAAAGTTCTCTCTGATCCAGCGTCCTAATATTTTTAATGTCTTATCCCGAAGCCAGAGAACAATGTAATGATTAAAATTATTTTGAATTAAATTGGCTCTTAATAGATCTTGGTGAAGGTTTGGTTAATTTATCTTAATGGTATCGTCAACCTTCATGGGTTATTTATTGCCAAAACCATCCCTGTAGAAGAACAGCTGGGACACTATATAACCCATACCTGTCGGGATAAGCAGGTTTATACCTTGCCCAAGGATATTAGTCAGAGAGTGAACATAATAGTGCGATCGGTGTTCGAACCCACTGACTTCGAGGCCAGTAGTTTAGCTATTATATCATGGGGGACTCTCTTCCCCGCTGCTTGATGGAGGAATCAAAGAATGAAACAAGAAGGAGAAAAAAAAGGAGAACAACAAAAGTAACCAGATTGTCGGGAATGGAACAAGAAGAGGAGTGTGGGAATGGACAAGAAGAAGAAGAAGAGAAGGAGATAGGGAATTGAGCCAGAAAAATAGGAAAAAGAAGAAAAAGGCGTGGTATGGAGCAAGAAGAAGAAGAAGAAGAAGAAGAAGAAGAAGAAATTCATTCTTTCTAAATGGTTCCCTAAATACTGAAAAGAAGAAGAAAGAAATCATTCTTTCTAAGTGGTTTCCTAAATACTGAAAAGAAGAAGAAGAAGAAGAAGAAGAAGAAGAAGAAGAAGAAGAAGAGTGTTCCGAAAAGCTTGAATAGAAATCCTGTAAGATTTCTCCTAAAATAATTCGCATTTCCATTCCATCATTTATAACTTCTATTAATTCAATAAGAATAAAAGGAAAAGGAAATCTTAAACATTTATCTAGAAATATTCTACCGTTCCTTCCAACATTATTCAAAAATATTATTCCCTTTTTTTTTATTATTCACTTAAAATGTTTTTCTAATCTTCAAAGTCCTCCTTATTTTCATTCTGATTTAAAATACATTTAATCTCTTTCCAAGGTCATCTTTTACATGATAAATCAGACTAAGTTATTAATTGAAATACACTATATAACAAACCTTTGTTCCTGGATTGGAATTACGAAATAATACGTAAATTTTTATGTTATGCAAAATGGCCATTATTCACACCAAACTTGGCTTTTTTAACACTATGTAAGATTAATTTTGTTCCTAGATAGAGTATGTGTTATTTCTTAATTCTTTTGCCCGTGGTGTAATGGTTATCGTCGTAGGAAATAGACACGGCGACACGAGTTCAAATTCTGGACGATACTGATTGCATTTCACATAGCACTTCAGCCTTGGTGAGGCAACTAGTCTAGGAGACGGAAAACTCTGAATTCAAACCTGTTAAACTTCGCTTAAAAATTGACCTTGTGTTATATCCTGTCCGAGCGGACGGGTTGGGTAAATATGATAAAACCCCTAACCAACTAGCAAAAATGTTTTAAGGTGAGCAGTTTTGTGTGATTTATCAGTCCCCAAATATAGTGTCCCACGTTGTTTTTGAAAGATCCACAGAAGGGGGACCACATAATCTTCTGATGGTCGGGGTGGTCAGTTGGAACAATTTGTCCGGATGTTGGTAACTCAAAGTCAAGAAAATCTATCCGTTAACGATTAGAACTATCTATTAAATACAATGATATAATAACATATACAATATATATCTATATGGAAATTGTATTACTTTTTGTTGCATTTAAGAGACAGACAAATGAGGTACCTTGCTGGTGCGGTCTTTCTATGTTGCTCAGATTTCGGACAATGAGGCTTTTGCTGAAGAGACTACTTCTTGGAGAGATTTCTTTTCTTCTTCTGTCTTTGGTATGGACATCAGACATCTTCTCTGTTATAACTCTAAAACTTATATTTTTATTGAGGATTCCCATGGGAATAAACATTCACGATTGGCTAACCAATCACAGATCAATTCTTATTTTTCCACTACTTTTTGATTATTCAGCCAATCAAATGCACTGATCTACGTCTGTGGGAAGAGTATCCCTTTCCATGTATCAGATTTTAATTGGTCATTTAATCAAGCCACAATATAGGGGTTTGGTTATTTAAGGGTCTCAGCTGACACCTCGTGTGAGAGTATCCCTTTTCACATTACCCAAAACAAAAATCAAAGGTCTAATAAATCTATCTGAAGCCCAACAAGTGGACAAGAGTTAGTTTCAGGATGTCCTGATTTAAATGGATCAATGTACCAATAAATCCGAATATCCTTTGAGCCAGTTTCCTTTTCTTTTTTTCTTTTTTTTTTTTTTGACAATATGAAAATGTACAAGTCTCTCATTGACCCTTTGAATTGACTTTTGAATTTCTTTCAAAAGTAAATAAGTCTGTTTTATATTTTTTAGAACTCATGAATACCTCATATTGTCATATACTCGCGTGTACTCCTTGAAATTATCAAGATGAACAAGTTGGTTGCTTGCTTGGGGTTTATGGCATATCAACCTTTGTAGGTTATTTAACGCCAATTCCATTTTTATGCAAATAGTTCTATTTCAAACAATTCAGTTTACCATGCGTACAAAGTTTAATTCTCAAAAACATTTCTATTTCAAGCTATTTAGTTTATTCAAACTGTTATAATTCAGTTAAGTATAAGTAAATATTTTTTAAAATGTCAAAACAGTTCTATATTAAACAAATCAGTAAAGTGTAAGTAGAGTTTCAATGCTAAAAACAGTTCTATTTCAAACAATTCAGTTTAGTACAAGTTTGCAGTTAGTTCTATTCAACCCATAGATTGGACCCAATCAGGTGCTACCATTCCAGGCCAGAGTGGACCTGGAATCAATGACAATGAAGGTTTGCTCCGCATTTCCCAAAGCTCCAGTATTACTGGCGCTTCACCATCAGATTGTTTAGCGTCATATCCAGGACATTTGTTGGGCGGGGTCTTATCCCTCTACAGAGAAACAGTCGGTGTATTGTACAGCCCTAGCCAACTGGGCAAGAACAATAAGGATGTCAACTTTTGGAGACATCCTGCAGCCCATCTTACTATTGTTCTTTGCTGGAACCTCAATTGGATTCACATAATTTTCGGCCTTGCTATTACCTAGGGAGCTTCGACCCACTACGACAAAGCTCTTCCAAGTTTCTTATTTGCTTATTGAAGAATTCTGCGTGCTATACAATCTTCTTATCTTTTATTTATTTCTTTACTTATTTTTGTCGAACGAATGAACAGGGAATATTTTTAAAAAGTTGATGAATTATAAAATTTCATTGTACAGGTCAATAAAAGCAAAGAAGAAAAAATAGTATTTTTTTCTTCTTTTACTTAAGACATAAACGAATGGAAAATAATACTTTCTGCCCAGGGAAAAGGGTAAATATAAAATTTTGTTTAGAAATACGATATAAATTAAAGCCGATGACAAGATTTTATAAAAGTATTTTCTCTGGGATTAATGTTGGGATAATTTCATGACCTTTGAACGTCATATCTTTTTTAAAATTAAATTCTAATGCTCATAGTATGCGACATACAGATTGAGACCTGAAATTTGCTCAAATAAATTTGAGATCCAGCATTAAGTCGATAAATCAGCAAATTTAAACGCCAATGTCAATCGATTGATTTCACAGCTTGTTTTATGTCATAAGAACATATCCTCATCTAAAAAAAAAAACGAAAACTATCTATCTATCTATCTCTATTTTGTATTCTATCTATTTATCTATCTATCTATATTTTCTATACAAGTATTTTATCTATCTATCTATCTATCTATCTATCCCTATTCATATCTATCTATCTATCTATCTATATTTTCTATACAAGTATTTTATTTATTTATTTATTTATTTATCTATCTATCTATCTATCTCTATTTTGTATTCTATTTATCTATCTATCTATCTTTCTATTTTGTATACAAGTATTTTATCTATCTATCTATCTATCTATCTATCTATCTATCTATCCCTATTCATATCTATCTATCTATCTATCTTGTATACAAGTATTTTATCCATCAATCTATCTACCAATATTCATTTGTAACTTTGTAATATTTTATATATACCGGCCCATTGACCAATTGGGTAGAGTGCTAACCGATAGCCCTGGAGCCCGGCGTTCAATCCTAGGTCAAGGCATACCAAAGACTCCCCAAGAATGGTACTTGATACCTCCTTGTTTAACACTCAGCATTAAAAGGTACGTATCAAGGGTGAAGTGGAGCAACCCAAGGAAAGGAATATTGCCACCCTTACACCTCTTTGTTGTAGCCATTGAAGAGGTAGCCTTTTGTGTCGCCGTCGACAACTGTCACCAACTTTACTTATATATATATATATATATATATATATATATATATATATATATATATATACGTAAATATGTATATCCGCATACTTGCGTGTGTGTGTGTGTGTGTGTGTAAGAATTTTTTTCTTACACAATTTGATTTGTGATTTGAGAGGTTTTACAATTTTATTTTTCATTTCCGAAGACCATCTTCGTAAATAATTTTTAAGATCTTTTATTTTTCCTACAACTTTTGGACAATTAGTTTCTTCCTTCATCACCATGGGTGGTTATGGGGCAGACCGTAGCGTCATGTCTATCATGGGTGGCAGTCTGCGACACACAATCTGTTTAATAAGGTCAGTATAAGCATGAGTAATGGCAAAAAGAACTTTGGTTGACGTGATCACGCAAATGTCAGACCCAGGACTGGGTTAAACAGGTAGTTTTTTTTATCCTATCCAAAAACAGCCTGATGGAGAGAGAAACATATATAGGGTGTCTCAATATAGATAGGATCTATGTGACAACTAATACCTCAACTAATAATTATATTGTGATCTTTTTTGTTGCAGATCTGAAAATAATATACTATAACATATTAATCCTCTATCATATCCAGTCAGCTGAGGCGGTAGAATACACCGGCTGCTTCTCTGCAGACTTGGGGCCTTTTATTAGGCACCTAGTTTCGACTAGGCTACCCTCGGGTGGGCGAGCTGCACTTTTGTCTCCTTTGTCACCCATGCACGGCACTAGACCGAGCGTCTAGTTTAAGTCGTAAACTGGCATACGTGCCCGGACCCACATTTGGGTTCGTGAAACTGCTTGCCTCATCAGGCTCACATTGCACTAAGTGAGCCTATGAGCAGCACAGACAAGCAGGGTTCGAGTCTCGGCTCGTTCCCGACCTCCCCTCCCCTTTATCCCCACTTTAATCGGCCTTCGGGCTTTTGACCTTGTGTCAAGTCGTGTCTGGTGGGAGGCAGCGACAAATAAACGGCTGCTTATCTGCAGAGGGATAAGACCCCCCCCCCCAACGCATCGAGTGTCGTGATATGATTCTAAAAAATCTGATGGTGAGGTTCAAGTAATTCTGGAGCTTTGGGGAATGCAGAGTACCCTTTCGTTGCCATCGTTCTCAGGTCCACTCCGGTCCAGAGTGGTAGCATCTAATAGGGTACTAGCTATGAGTCAAACAGAAATAAAATGCGTACTTATGCGAAACTGAATTGTTTGAAATGGAATTGTTTTTGACATTGAACTGTACTTAAGTTAAACCGAATTGCTTGAAATAGAACTGTTTTAACATTTAACTATGTGTAAACAAAAACTATTCTTATACTAAACTGAATTGTTTGAATTATAACTGTTTGACTAAATTGAATAGCTTGAAAGAGAAATGTTCTTGACAATTAAACTGGGTACTCATGCTAAACTGAATTATTTGAAATAGAACTGATTATTTGTATAAAAATGGATTTGAGATTAAATAACCTACAAAGGTTGATGTGCCATAAAACCCAAACAAACAAAGTGCCCGTGGTGTAATGGTTATCGTCGTAGGAAATGGACACGGCGACACGAGTTCAAATCCTGGACGAGACTGATTGCATTGCACATAGCACTAATACCCTTGGGAAAGGTATGAATCCAATTATTCTCCCTCCAGCTATGGGTAAATAACAGGGAAGACTAGGTTCTTCATCCTTGGCAAAGCAACTAGTCTAGGAGAAGGAAAACTCTGAATTCAAACCTGTTAAACTCCGCTTAAAAATTGACGTTGTGTCATATCCTGCCCGAGCGGAAGGGTTGGGTAAATATGGTAAACCCAAACAAACAAACAAACAAACAAACATAATCCTCGATCACAAAGTCTTGGACAAGAGAGGAAAAAGCATTTTATGTCACTACAGATGTGGAGACAAAAATCATTAAAAACTGTCTCAAAGGATATACAACCCATTAATATAGGGTGTCTCCATATACATGGGACCTATGTGACTGCTAATAACTCTACTATTGATATGCTGCGTTCTTTTTTCTTTTCAGATTTGAAAAATAGTAGATTATAATAACTATTAATCGTCGATTACAATGTCTTGAACAAAAGAGGGATAAATATTTTGCGTTTTGGATTTTATGGCATATCAACCATTGTCGGTTATTTAATGCCAAATCCTTTTTATACATATATATCAAAAATATATTATTTGGTTTGGTTGTGTTTTATGGCATATCAACGTTTGCAGGTTATTTAATGCCAAATCCTCTTTATACATATATATTAAATATGTATGATTTGGTTCGATTGCGTTTTATGGCATATCAACCATTGTAGGTTATTTAATGCCAAATCTTGTTTATACATATATAAGGTGTTTCAATATACATGGGGCCCATATGACTGCTAATGTCTCTATTAATAATAATGTTGGGTTCTTTTTTGTTTCAGATTTGAAAATAGTATACTATAACAACTATTAATCCTCACTCACAATGCCTTGAACAAGAGAGAAATACATTTTGCCTCACAACTTATTTGGAGATAAGATCATGGTAAACTGTATCTAAATAGATGCAACCCATTAATATGATAATGATTTATTACTGAAACAAGAAACTAAAAAAAAGATCGCATGTCCTGGAAGCTGATATATCAACAATTGAAAAACATTGATTTGATGTTTCTAGCTCAAAGGATGCATTTTTTATAAGACGTGTTCTAAGTGACCGCCATTACGCTTGTCTCAGTAATCAATCATTATCATATTAATGGGTTGCATCTATTTTGAGACACCCTGTACTACATCTGAATCCCTTTAATGTCAACAAAATATAATTCGACACAAAATTATCTTTCTTTTTCTTTTCCTTTTTCTCATTCTCTTTCTTTTAATTTTTTTCTCTTCCTCCTTTCTCTTTTTCTTTTCTTCTTTTCCCTTACGCTTTCTCTTTTTTCCTTTTTTTTTCTATTCTCTTTCCCTTCTTCTTCTTCTTCTTCTTCTTCTTCTTCTTCTTCTTCTGTTGTTCTCTTTCCCTTTCTTTCTCATCTCTCCCTCTTTTCGTTCTCTCTTTTCTTTTCTTCTTCTTCTCTTCCTCTTTCTCTTCTCTTTCTCTACTTCTCTCTTTCGCTTCTCTTCCCCTTCTCTTTCTTTTTTCTCTTCCTTATCTCTTGCTCCTTCTCTATTCTTCTCCTTCACTTGCTCTTTCTCTTTTGTCTGTCTCTTTCATTCTCATCTCAACCTCTTCTTTTTCTTGTTTCTTCTATTCTCTTTCTCTTTCTTTCTCTTTCTTTTTCTGATCTCTATTCTTTCTCTACTCTTCTCTTTTTCTTTTCTTCTCTTCTTCTTTCTTTGCCTTTTCTATTTTTCCCGCTCACTTTCTCAAATACCTTCTTTTCTCCTTTTTCGTTTTCTTTTTCATCCTCTTTTCTTTTTCTTTCCTCGTTTTTTCTCTTTTATTATCCTAGTCACTTCTCTCCCTCTTCCCTTGCTCTTCCCCTTTCTTTTCTCTTCTTCTCTAATTCCTTGGTCTCTTTTCTTTCTCTTTTCTTTTTCGTCTCTTTCTCTTCTTTCTCTTTCTTTTCTCTTCTTCTCTAATTCCTTGGTCTCTTTTCTTTTCTTTTTCATCTCTTTCTCTTTCTTTCTCTTTCTCTTTCTTTTCTCGTCTTCACTAATTCCTTGGTCTCTTTTCTTTCTCTTTTCTTTCTCGTCTCTTTCTCTTTCTTTTCTCTTTTTCTCTAATTCCTTCTTCTCTTTTCTTTTTCGTCTCTTGCTCTCTCTCTTTCTTTTCTCTTTTTCTCTAATTCCTTCTTCTCTTTTCTTTCTCTTTCTATTTCTCTTTCTTTCTCTTTCACGCGATGCCAATTGCTTTCAACTATTGTCATGACTTAGCAAAATCTATCAACTCACGAAACAAAAAAACAAATTACAACTTCTCAACTTACATTCGTGTCACGTTAAAAGCAGGTGTTCTAGTCAGATTATTCAAGTTAAGCAGCAATGTGCCTGTTCAGTTATGATATGGGTAACCACTCAAGGAGTTAGCAACGTAAAAGGCAGAGGTCAAGAGACACTGTAAAGATGTCTTTAAAATTTATACTACCTGATCAGCGATAGAATCCCGATTTCCTATTTCTTGTTATTTGTCAGTTGGTAAACTTGGCGACTTTAGTCGAGGGTGACCCGAAGGATCCTTTTTCGATAGCTACTACACCAATGTGTAGGGGAGGGTGGTACTCCTTTTCCTAGATTGCTCCACTTAACCCTTGATCCTTACCTTATAATGCTGAGTGTTAAGCAAGGTAGCATCAAGTACCATTCTTGGAGTCTTTGGTATGACTTGACCTGGGATTGAACGCTGGTCTCCCGGGCCATTAGCGAAATTCAGCTCAAACAGCAACTTGTCTCCAATGTATATTTATTTATTCCTCGTGGTGTATTGCTGGAATGCGAGTTTGAACTCTATTATGTTCAATTTCAGGAAGGCATGAACTCCCTTATCCCTCACCGCTATGGGTTAAATTGTACCACTAATGTTTCTTTTACTCAGATGGCTTTGGCATTGAATAACCATATTTACCAACCCCTTTGCACAGACAGCATATAATACAAGGTCACTTTTTGAGCGGAGTTTAACAGGTTTGAATACAGATTTTTTCTTCTCCTAGACTAGTTGCCTCACCAAGGCTGAAGAACCCTACTATTTACCAATAGCTGGAGGGAGAATAATTGGATTCATACCTTTCCCAAGGGTATTAGTGCTATGTGAAATGAAATCAGTCTCGTCCAGGATTTGAACTCGTGTCGCCGTGTCCATTTCCTACGATGATAACCATTACACCACGGGCATTATATAACTCACAAACATATACAATAAATAAACAAATAAAATAAACAAAATGTTGGCTTTACGCAGCTCCTGAGTATCCATTGTTGTCTCGAAAGGCGACCCAAATCTTGTCACCTTTTGCAATTTACACGGAACAGCCTTTTCAGCTCTTACCAATATTATGACTTGTGCAAAGTGACTTGCGTGTATCTTTGTCGAAAATATAAGCAAGATTTGGCAATTTGTGCCTAGCATGGTAGGCACATACATCTCACTAAATGTCATTACACAAAACAAATAGAGTGAGGTAATTTACTAAGCTTTTTTGCTCAGATGTAGCACAAGGCCGCATGAATTGGGCATCCAATGAGAATCGAACTCACTCGTGTAGGTTTGCTTGTCTACCTTGCTAACCATTACACCACCCGAGGTGCCCAAAAACATATAGAGTGAGACCTCTATTGAACAACTCTCAAGTCGAACTATTCAGAGTTCGGCCAAAAAATCTAAGTAAAAAAAAAATGCCTCAGTGATCGAACAAATGTTCAGAGTTCGAATCCACGAATCGAGCCCATAGAAAAGGAAGGCGCACGAATGACTGCAAACCGAACACAACCGAAAAGGCTGACCGAGTCTACCCGAGCAGTATTGTTTCAGTTGTCCAACATAATTTTGGAACGAATTATCTTCGACAACCGAGGTTCCACTGTATTGGATGAGATTTTCATTAAATATTTTTTTGATAAATTTCATTTTTATTTGTATGAGTGTCAACGAGATTCATTTTTATTTAGTTAGGAGTCAACAAAGCCCGGGAACAGAAAAGGGCTCCCGGCTCTAAATAGTTTGAAAACCACGGCTGTGAGCAACATGTGCGCCGGGTTAAGTAAAGATTAGTAAATAACTATAAACATTTCGTGACTTACATGACCAGTTCCCAAGGTTGAGCAGCGATGAGACGGTTCAGTTCTGAAATTGGTGACCTTTTTGGAATAATAGCATGTACTCTAAGTGTAACATAGCCATACATGAATATGTGAAATGTACATAGAATGTTCATAACTCATATATAGATAACATAGGAATCCCGAAACACAAAAAACACTTGACGACTTCTAAGTTCAGATACGAAACTTTTATTACCTTTGAGTTAAAAGGCTTTTCAACATAAGGAGGGAGATACACAATTTTTCTATGCTGACTTTTCTATCTGCTCCCCCCCACCATGCGGCACCCGACGCAAGGCTTCGGCGAGCTCCGAAAGTCAACCTTCTTCTTCGGAGGCAAAAACTCAACTAAGTGACTTTTCTCAAATCCCCCAAATCCTCAGCCCACGCTTCCGGTGCATGACGTCAATCACACCCCCTGGTCCTATTTCCTATCTGGGGTTTTATTTTGACATATGTGAATGACGCATCTTCCCCGCGTGCGCGTGAACACCTGCGCTCAATGTGTGCACCTAACTAACCCATGTGCTGAGCCGAAAGGTTCTCAGCCTAACTAAACTGAAAGGCAAGATATATAAAACGAAATCCCTCGGTCATTATATTACATAAGCAACATGACACCAGTGAGCCAGACGATAGTAAGCTGTCTAAATAACTAAATAATGATACATAACATGCAATCACCGTAACCCCACGAAAAAAAAAAAAAAACAGCCATAAAAAAAAACAGAATAAAAACCCCAAAACAAAACAAAAAAAAACAAAAAAACAAAAAACAACTAAAAAAAGCAAAAAACAGAAAAACCTAAAAGCAAACAAAAACAAAACAAAAAAATTTAAAAATAGTGATTTTCTACTCTTATTGTTACCAGCTCATTGACATAATGTTTAGAAGGTTCATCGATGGTCAGGGAGACCAGGATTCAATCTCAGATCGAGTCATACCAAAGACTCAAAAATTGTACTTAATGCCTACTGCTTAACACTTGGCATTAAAAGGTCTGTATCAAGGGTAAGTGGATTCATCCACGGTATGGAGTAGCGCTGACAGCTACACCTTGGTATAGTAGCTATTGAAAAGGGAGCCTTCGAGACGCCCCCAACGACGGCTGGCCAACAACTCTTATTGGTTGCAAAAAACGATTTCTATCTATTGGAGTGAAACAAAAAGTCGGTTTGTTACAATAAGTAATATTAAATCAAGAAGTCTATGTTTCTCATAAATTATTGTCCTTAATTTAACAAGTAAAAAATAATCACAATAATGTTTAAATCATTTTTTATAATCCAATCAATTTTTTGGACAGTTAAACTCATTTTTGTTCAGCCAAGTCGGCTGTAAAATGTACCGACATCTCTGCAGAGGTGGAAGAAACCCCACCCAAAGAGCGTCTTGGATATGACTAGTAAAGCTCTTGAAGGTGAGGCTTCAATCCTAAAGCTTTGGGAAATATAGAGCACCTGCCACTTGAAACCATCTAATCGTGTGCAAATAGCACAAGTATTAAATCGAAATATTTGAAACTATTTAATTGTGTGCAAACAAATTATTGATATCTAACTGATTTGTTAGTATTAGATAACAATACTTGAAACCATTTAGCTGTGTGCAAACAAATGATTAATATCAAATTGAATTTTGCCCTGTCGTCTGGGGCTGTAGAATACACTGACTGCATCTCTGTAGAGGAGTAAGTCCACCCCAATGAGTGTCCTGGATATGGCACTAAACATGGTGTGGTGAGGTTCCAGTAACGATGGAGCTTTGGGTTATGCGGAGCACCCCTTCATTGACATCACTTCCAGGTCCACTCTGGCCTGGAGTGGTTGCACCTTATAGGATAATATCTATTGGTCAAGTAGAACTAAACTGCATATTTATGCTAAACTGAATTACTTGAAATAGAACTGTTTTAATATGTAAACTGTGTACTTATGCTAAAATGAATTCTTTGAAATAAAACTATTTTGTACATTGAAACTGTACTTACGCTAAACTGAATTGTTTGAAATAGAACCGTTTTGACATTTAACGGTGTATAAATTAAGACTATGCTTATACTAAATTGATTTATTTGAATTAGAACTGACTAAACTAAATAATTTGAAATAGAAATGTTTTTGTCTATTAGACTTTGTACCAATGCTAAACTGAATTGTTTGAAATAGAACAGTTTATTCTTATAAAAGTAGAATTGGCATTAAATAACCTACAAAAGTTTATATGCATAAAACCTAAACAAACAATAAACCAAATTGAATTATTAGAATTAGATAACAGTACTTGAAATCATTTAAATGTGTGCAAGCAAAAGAACTCTGGTTCGTTTATAAATGTTACCAACAAAATATTCACTTAAGCATATGGTGTGGAGAAAAATAACATTCAGGCCAATATAACGATCCTACAGATTCAAAGAGTGGTTTAGTTTGGTTGTTTTAATGGCACATCAATTTTCTTGTGTTATTTAGTGCGAAATCCATCCGTTTAAAAGAACAGTAGTGGTACTATCTAACCTATAGATGGGATGATCAAGGGGGTTCAGAGTATTTGTCTGAAAATGAATATAATAGTGCAACTGGAGTTCGAACTCACTATCTTCTATTCTGCAGTCCAGCGCTTTAACCATTACACCACGGGGACACCAACTTGAAAGAATGAAAAATGCTGATGATCTAGGCCAGTACAGGGCATGTGTGGCCTTGTGGTTTGGTTTGGTTTTCTTTGTTTAATGGGATATCAATCCTTGTACCTTGTGTCATACTAGATGAAAGTAAGACGAAAGAAAGCAATAATGAAATAACTCCCGTTATTGAAGATACCTCAGTTTCTGCAACTAGATCGCTTTCTTCAGTCTATAAATTAAATGAATAAGTAAAACCAATTCAGTTTGATTCCCCAAGTAAATTTCCAAGCAAATTCTAAGGTTATCGAAAAGGAATTCCCGATTTGTTAAGACTTCGTTGGAGATGAAAGAGAAGATGGAATGGGCCGTGGATTAAGTTGATTTATCAGTTCATCTGAGACTGCAGTCCTGTTGGACATGTTTCATATCTCGAAACCGATTGAGCATGATTTTGCAGATGCAAATTTCTACTGGTTCGATTCAAATTGACTACATTAAGTACTGATGTCCAATATTGAAGAACTGTTGCTTCGATCTAATCTTTTATACTATCCCATTTTACTGGACTGTGGTCAAGATGATTTAAGGAAAATAAAAGAATAGTTAGAGTAGTGGACAGGATAAAGCAAGGTACAATCGATAATAACGATTTCCCCCACATAATCTACAATAAAGAAACATACGAAGTTTAAAAATCACTTCGAGAAATTTGATTACGATAAAGGTAAGCTTTAAAAAATTACTTATTTTCACCGTTTTCTTCGAAGTAATTCTCTCTATACGGTTTTATTCTGCATTTGCTAACAAAGGCAACAACAATAGACCATATAATATTCATTATGGTGGTGTAATGGTTAAAGCGATGGACTGCGGAATCGTAGCAAGCGAGTTCGTACTCCAGTCGCGCTATTACGATCACTTTCGAGCAAATACCCTTAGGAAAGGTATGAACCTCCTTATCCTCTCAGCTATGGGTTAAATATAACTACTACTGTTCTTCTAGAAGAATAGCTTTGGTATTAAATAACCTACAAAGGTTGATATGCCATTAAGCCAAACCAAAATTCATTATAAGAATGATCAAGATTTTTGACAAATAAATCAAACAAGGTGCTCAAACTGCATGTGTGTATTTGATTTGGTTTGCTTGTTTATTGGCCTCTCAACTGTTATCGGTTATTCAATGCCAAAACCTCTCTGCGTAGAAGAACAGAAGTAGTATTTAGCCTTTATAAAATAAGAGGGTTCCTAGCTAAGGGTTTTAGTCCGAAAAAGACCTTGATAGTTTGACTGAAGTTCGAACTCACTTCCTAAGATGTTACAGTCCAGCACGTTAGCCTCTACGCCTCGGGGACTTCCCGCTTGTGTCTATGTGTTTGGTTGGTCTGGTTTGGTTTTTATGGCATATCAACCATTTTTGGTTATTTAATGCCAAATCCTCTTTTTACTTATATATTAAATATTTAGGATTTGGTCTGGTTGGGTTTTATGGCATGTCAACCATTTTTGGTTATTTAATGTCAAATTCGATTTTTACATATATATTAAATAGATATGATTTGTAAAAACGTTTTGTAGATAAACACAGTTAAATGATCAAACAGTTCAATTTCTAACAATCCAATTTAGCATAAGTCATCCAAGTTAAATGGTTCCAAGAATGAATCTATCACTAACAATTCAATTAAATATCAGTCATTTGTTTATACACAGTTAAATGATCAAACAGTTCTATTTTTAATAATCCAATTTAGCATGAGTCATTTATTTGCACTCAGTTTAAATGTCAAACAGTTTGATTTTATCCATCGATAGGACCCTATCAAGTGCTACCAATCCAGGCTAGAGTGGACCTGGAAGCGATTGCAATGAAAGGATACTCCATATTCCACAAAGCTCCAGCATTACTGGAGCCTCATCATCAGATTGTTTAGTGTCATATCCAGGACATTCGTTGGAGGTGGGGCTCCTACCTCCTCAGCAGCGATGCAGTCTGAGCTGGTGTATGTGTGGGGACGTGAGTATGTATGTTTTCTAAAGAAAAAGAAAATTGTGTCATGTATATCTATCTTATATCTTCTTATCTACAGAGGCGTACCAAGTGCAACGGTTATTGCTGAAGGAAATAGATTCGTTGACTCTAGTTCAAATCCTGGACGAGGCTGCTTACGTTTCATTTCATGATAATGCTTTTGGGAGAGTCAAGGATCAATCTTCCCAACAATTGGTAAATAGTAGGGCAGACTGGATTCTTTAGTACCTGTTCATATACTTCTCCCAGAAACTATATATATATATATATATCATTCCCCTAATGTACCCAACCGCTTTATCAGTCCCTTTCTCACTCACTCACTCACTCACTCACTCACTCACTCAATCTATCTATCTATCTATCTATCTATCTATCTATCCTTTCGTTCCTTCGTTCCTTACCTCCTTCGTTTCTTCTTTCCCCACTTCCTTCCTCCTTTCATATCTATCTATCTATCTATCTAGTTTGCTGGATGTCAGTTCTACAGTTACCTAATTGTCTTCATGTATTCAGTCGCTTCATATCTATCGATCGATCTATCAATCAATCGGTATATCTGTCTATCAATTGATCTATTTGTCCGTTTGTCTGTCTATCTGTCTATTGAATTTTCTAGCAAGCTGTCTATCCGACTGTTATCTTATTCTCTTCTTGTATCCAGTCGCGCCATAATCTCTCTTTCTCTCTCTCTCTCTCTCTCTCTTTCTCTTTCTTTCTCTCTCTCTCTCTCTCTCTCTCTCTGTCTGTCTCAATTTATTTGTCTGCTTACCTGTCTCTCTGTCTTTTTGTCTGACTGTTATCTCATTCTCTTCATGTATTCAGTTGCTCCATAATCTCTCTCTCTCTTTCTATATATATATATATATATATATTGGTGACAGATCTAAAGAAGAAAAATAAGTCATCAAAATTTTACTATTGTCCTTTTCTATGATCTCAATAAAAGTAAGACTAAGTCGATCATCACATAATTAGCTTAATACGCCAACCAAGACCAAGTAGGATTTATGGAAGAGAGAATATAGAAAGGAAGATTTTACTGCGCCAGAATTTTATTTCTCTCTCTTCTTTTTTGTTCATTTTTGCTTTCTTATTTCTTATTTCTATTTTTGATCTTTTTTTGTTTCTTTCTTTGTTTCTTTCTTTCTCGAGCCTTTTTCGCTTCTATCTTTCTTTCTTTCTCTTTCTAGACCATTACTCCCAGGTTCACCCTGAACCAGATTGCTATTACCCGTTAGATTCGTTTATACAGATCATAGATCTGTTTAAAAATTATTCGTATTTGATAAGAACACAATACTATAAATTATTTGTATCAAGAATAGTTACTTGAAGCTAGAATTATTTACTAAGGATTATCATTAGTTACTTGAAACCATATAACTATACCAACAAAAGATTTTTATTTACTGGAAAAAATTACTTGAAACCATATAATTATTAGATAAATAATCTTTGAAACAAAACACCTGTGCAAATTATTTGTATTAGATAAGAATACTTAGTACCATATAACTGTGAGCAAATTATTTGTATTAGATAAGAATACTTGAAACCATATAACTATGAGCAAAATACACTTTAGAAACATCTACACAAAAACGTAAATATAAACGTTAAATGAACTCGATTCTCTAACCTCTTGGCATAAAATAATCCTAGACGAGTTGACATGCCATTAAAATAGGAAGGAAAAAGCGACCAAAACAGATTTCATTTCGTCTATAAAATTACTTGGGAAATGATGTTTGTAATATTAGGGTTTCTGAAGATTTTTTTTTGTGTTAGGAAAGATGTGTACTTAATGCATTAAAATTCCTGCCATGAAAATCTACCCACCGTCAAGCACTTCTATTTTAGAGAATTTTAAATTCTAATTGTGCCGGAGTCGAGAGTTGAGAGTTTCTCTGTAAAAAGCTTTCGACCTCTAACACGAGACGACCTTTGTTCTTACGAACCAGTAGGCTTTTTTTCATAACGAGAGCCATGATCTGAAAATATAGAACAATTGCGTGCGTATATTTGTAAGTGCATTGTCTTAGAACGTATGCAAGGAAGGGAATATACGATTTAGGTCGTATATCAAGAGCAAAGACGAGGGTGACCGTCGAGCAAAACGTGAGAGAGTCCCACGGGACAGATACGCAAGATCTGCCCCAGACTAGCCTGTTTTCTATAGTCACATAACTATCAGTTTTAAGCTCTAGCATTTTTTCTTCATAATGTTCAACTAATGGATATGCTATGTTACCAGTTCAGTTTCGTCGCTTCTTTTGTTAGCTTTGGTTTTATGGCATAACAACTATTGTAGGTTATTTAATGTTAAATCCTCTTTATACATATATATTAAATATGTAGATTTAGTTTTGCTTGGTTATATGGCATATCAACCACTGAAGGTTATTTAATGCCAGATTCTCTTTATTCATATATATTAAATATATATGATTTGGTTTTGTGGTTTTATTGCATATCAACCATTGTAGGTCATTTACTGCCAAATCCTCTTTATACATATATATTAAATATATAGGATTTGGTTTGGTTGGGTTTTATGGCATATCAACCATTGTAGGTCATTTACTGCCAAATCCTCTTTATACATATATATTAAATATATAGGATTTGGTTTGGTTGGGTTTTATGGCATATTAACCATTGTAGGTTATTTAATGCCAAATCATCTTTATACATATATATTAAATATATAGGATTTGGTTTGGTTTGGTTTTATGGCATATCAACCATCGTAGATTACATAATGCCAAATCCTGTTTATACATATATATTAAATATATAGGATTTGGTTTGGTTGGGTTTTATGGCATATCAACCATCGTAGATTACATAATGCCAAATCCTGTTTATACATATATATTAAATATATAGGATTTGGTTTGGTTTGGTTTTATGGCATATCAACCATCGTAGATTACATAATGCCAAATCCTGTTTATACATATATATTAAATATATAGGATTTGGTTTGGTTGGGTTTTATGGCATATCAACCATCGTAGATAACATAATGCCAAATCCTGTTTATACATATATATTAAATATATAGGATTTGGTTTGGTTGGGTTTTATGGCATATCAACCATCGTAGATTACATAATGCCAAATCCTGTTTATACATATATATTAAATATATAGGATTTGGTTTGGTTTGGTTTTATGGCATATCAACCATCGTAGATTACATAATGCCAAATCCTGTTTATACATATATATTAAATATATAGGATTTGGTTTGGTTGGGTTTTATGGCATATCAACCATCGTAGATTACATAATGCCAAATCCTGTTTATACATATATATTAAATATATAGGATTTGGTTTGGTTTGGTTTTATGGCATATCAACCATCGTAGATTACATAATGCCAAATCCTGTTTATACATATATATTAAATATATAGGATTTGGTTTGGTTGGGTTTTATGGCATATCAACCATCGTAGATTACATAATGCCAAATCCTGTTTATACATATATATTAAATATATAGGATTTGGTTTGGTTTGGTTTTATGGCATATCAACCATCGTAGATTACATAATGCCAAATCCTGTTTATACATATATATTAAATATATAGGATTTGGTTTGGTTTGGTTTTATGGCATATCAACCATCGTAGATTACATAATGCCAAATCCTGTTTATACATATATATTAAATATATAGGATTTGGTTTGGTTGGGTTTTATGGCATATCAACCATCGTAGATTACATAATGCCAAATCCTGTTTATACATATATATTAAATATATAGGATTTGGTTTGGTTGGGTTATTCAATGCCAAATCTATTTTTATAGGCATAATCAGTTCCATTTCAAAAGCTTCAGCTTAACGTAAGTAAACATTTGTTTATAACTACCAAAAGCAGTTATATTTCAAACAACTCATCATCATTATGTCGTACTGCTAGCACGGACTTCCCTGACCCTCTCTCGCCATCCGTCTCTATCGTCCATCGTTCCTGGCAGATCCTCCAGGCTATACCCTGTATTGGCACAGAGCTGCTGTAGATAAGTTCTAGCTGGTCGTCCTGCCTTTGCTCATCTATGTGAATGGGTCTACAGGATTATATTGCTTATGAGTTCGTCCTTACTTCAACAGCAGTGTCGCGCATGTCTGAATTGTCTAACCAGGATAGTTTTCGTGATGGGTGGCAGGTGGCCGTACAACTGCTGTTTTGTGGGGTGTTGCCTCCAGGACTTGTTTAATACAGCTTGCAGCATTCTTGTATAGTTATCGTCAAGTTTTTTCTCCATACGCTTAGTTTGTGCCCACATGGTGCATCCATATAGCAGTATTGATACGACCGCTGCTTGGAAAAAAAATGCATTTTATTTTATCGGTCAAGTCCGACTTCCATATGACCAATAGCCTATCGTTAGTTGTCCATGCCTTTACTAGTCGGGTGTTGATGTCATTCTCGGTTGATGAGACACTGCTTCCGAGGTTGGTCAAATTGTCCACTAGTTTCAGAAGACCACCCTTTAGTGTGGAGATGTCACTTCTTTGATTAAAGCATATGTCTTCTGTCCTGTCTGCATTGACATGTAGCAGGGTTCATCTTGGGCTGGTGTATTTGCTAGAAGCGCTATGTCCTCAGCGTACTCCACGTCCATAATTGTTTGTGTAGGGTACCTTCTGCTTCTTTTTTTTGGGTGTCCTCGTGGTGTAATGGTTAAAGCGATGAACTGCAGAACCGTAGTACGCGAGTTCGTACTCCAGTCGCGCTATTACGTTCACTTTCGGGCAAATACCCTTGGGAAAGGTATGAACCCCCTTATTCTCCCTTCAGCTATGGGTAAATAGTAGGACGGACTAGGTTCTTCAGCCTTGGTGAGGCAACTAGTCTAGGAGACGGAAAACTCTGAATTCAAACCTGTTAAACTTCGCTTAAAAATTGACCTTGTGTTATATCCGCTAAAAATTGACCTTGTGTCATATCCTGCCCGAGCGGAGGGGTTGGTAAATAGTACCTTCTGCTTCTTTCCTTTGTTAGCTTGAAACCATTTTCTTTCGTTAAATCTATAGATGTTCTAAGCACGTTGTTTAGGCAGATCGTAAACAGCCATAGGCTAATGTATCTCTTTGTAGCACACCTGCTACAATGCCGAAATAATCTGTGTCTCCATCCGGAGCGGACTTTTACTTTCATGTTTTCATATAGCATCATTATGGCTGCAAGGGTTTATTTTGGGTCGGCCGTATTCGAGAAGTATTTTCTCCATCTTCCCTCTGTGTATTGAGTCAAATGCCCAGAAAAAGGTGACAAATAATAGTGTTGTCTCGAGGTTTTTTGCACAAACACCTTCTAGATTTCAACGGATAGTCAAAATTTGTGATGTTTTGGATCGATTTCTCCGAAAGCCATTTTGGTTCTTCCTGAGAATTTTCTCAAATTCAGGTTCAATGCGGTTGCGTACAGACCATTGTAAATCTTGCCCGCTATGGAAGTTGCTCGGTAGCTCTCGGCTATTTCGAGGTCACCCTTCTTCAGGAAAGGGAGGATGTAACCCTTCGTCCATCTGTCTATTGTATTCTGGTTATATACAGCATTACAATGTCGGAGCAGTATGTTGTCGAATTCTCTTGTTTTCCATATTTCTGGGGATATTTCATCAAGCTCTGCAGCTTTCCTGTTTTTAATTTGTCTTAGTGCTAAGTCGAGTTCTTCTTGCGTAAACCTTCCTTGTTTGATGTCTTGTTGATTACTAATAATTTTTGTGATAGTTTCATCTGTAACTTTCGGAGGTTTTCCAAGTAAATTCTCGATATGTTATTTCCACAGGTGTATTCGTTCTTCTTGGTTGGAAGCTTTCAGTTTAGCTCTCGCAGTACTCTTCCTTCTACTCATTTCGTTCACTGTCTGTCATATTATCCTAGATTTTCTATTTTCAACCGAGTATCTAATCATATTTATTTGATTTTGGATGTATTTTGTTCATTCTTTTAGGTATACGTTAGTTGATTCATTTTATGCCTTCATAAGTTTCTGAGCATTGATATTGGTTGGGTTCTTCCTATTGCATTTGGAAGCAGTTTTCACGTCTGCGCGCTTTTTTCTAACCGCTAATGTCTCCCATGGGACTCAAGGTTTAGCTCTTTGTTTAGTTGGTATGTATTCTGCTGCCACTTCTAAGTGGGCATTGACTAAGTTCTCATATTTTTCATTCGGAGTAGGTGTTTCTGATATCTCCTGAAGTGGTAATTTACTAAGTTTTTTTTTTTGCTTAGATGTGGCACAAGGCCATATGAATGGGGCACCCAATGAGACTCGAACTCCCTCGTGTAGGTTTGCTAGTCTAACTTGCTAACCAACGTATATTAATCTCTAATATGCCTATTGTTAAGCAGGGTCTAGTTATAGTGAACGGTTGTGGTTTTTCAGGCCCTATCCCTTCGTAGCCTCAGTCGTATCTTTGCTGTGACAATTCGGAGATCGGAGGACACACCCTCGAAAGAGGAATATACCTCGCAATTCAATGCACTATTATTCCATTTCTTATTTATAAGGATGTAGTCTACCTGTGCTTTAGAATTATTTGCGTAAGTGTAGGTCCATAGTTTTCCCTTCCTTTTCTGAAATTTAGTATTAAGTCATGTTAATCTGTTTTCTTGCGTGAAATCTTTTAGGATTTCCCCATTTCTGTTTGACGAATTTAAATCAAACATTCAGTTTAGCATAAGTGCAGTTTTTTTTTGTTTACACAAGTTAAATGTAGAAACATCACTATTTCAAACAGTATAATTACACATTTTAAATGTCAAAAACAATTCTACTTCAAATAATTCAGTTTAACATAAGTACAGTTTTTTGTTTACACACAGTTAAATGTAAAATCAGTTCTATTTCAAACAGTTTAGTTTATAATAAACACAATTTAAATGTCAAAACAGTTCTATTTTAAACATTTCAGTTTAACATAAGTACACTGTCTTGTTCTATTTGACCTATAGATAGGACCCTATTAGGGGCTCCCTCTCTGGGCCAGAGTGGACTTGGGAGCAATGGCAATAAAGGAGTACTCAGCATTCCCCAAAGCTCCAGCATTACTGAAGCCTTACAATCAGATTGTTTAATGTCATATGCAGGACACTTGTTGGTGGGGATGGGGGTCTTTCTCCTCCATATAGAAGCAGCCGGTGTGTTCTACAGCCGCAGCCGACTGAGTCACGCTTCTTTTGTGGCATATGAACTCTAAAAATATAAAAATAAAAATAAAAAAACCAAAAAAAGAACACTATTTTAAAAATGTTTTAAAAACTTATCGTCATAAAATATGTTCTCCTGACGATGATTTGAAATCGAAACTTGTGAAAATAACTCAAATAAATGACAACAAAGAAATATTCCTTTCTGTCTGTCTGTCTGTCTGTCTGTCTCTCTCTTGACACTATACTCTATTTGATTGTGAGGCTCCACTCCTGGAATCTGGTGAATTTGGGGTATCACTTCATTAATCTAAATACCACTCTGACCAGAACTGGTAATACCAGATATGGTCCCTTCTATTGGTCAAATAGAACTGTTCAATCATTTTCTGAGGATTATTATCATTGGTTATTTGAAACCATACAGCTGTGTGCAAATTGTTTGTATTAGATAGGAATACTTGATCAATAGAATTACTAATATTAAATAACAATACTTAAAACAATTTAACTGTGTGCAAATAAATGATTTATAGTAAATAGAAATATTTGAACGATACTTAAAACTATCTAATTGTGTGAAAACAAATGATTAATCAAACAGAATTATTAGTAATTGATAGCAATACTTGAAACCATTTAACTATGAGCCAACAAATAGGCTTATAGCGGTTTTGAAGATAACACTATTGTTTTTAGGCACACAAATGAATTACGAAACTATTCTTTAACACACACAACAAAAGTTTTTATTTGCAGCTTTGAATATGGTTTGTTTTTGGTGCTGCAAGACTCGTGGTGTTTAGGCTTGTTGGATGTTTGAGACGAAATGGCTTAGCGGGCTGTTGAGATGGCAGCGTGTTGTTGGACTTGTGAGGGATGTGTTCAAAGTCACCGTGTAGTTTTGTGTGTCGAGAGCGGAGTGACGCTCGGATCGACATAGTCAATTTTTGGGGTGACAAGAAGTGGTGCCTGTGGAAGGCATGCGTATGTTTCTAATTTATGTTCCACTGGGATTCCTCGTAAAGAATCCATAAATTAGATGGTTCCCTCGTTGAGTGTCCATGTTGCTGCTGCTAGTGTTAAAGCCACAGTGAGATGTCCACACTGGGTGGCTTGTTTAGCTAAAAGGCATCGCTAAGCAGGGACGACCAGAGGCACGTCTGTTCTGGTCGCCGTCTCACGCTGAAGAGAGTGGATTTGGCCGCTCACCCGTTTTGCTAGCCGGAAATGAAGGTCCGGGCTGAATGGGATAAATCATCCTGATTGGGTGAAATTCAGTGTTGAATTAAATAGCGTGCCAAAACAAAATACGAGATTTTTCTCTTCTCTACAGGCTCAAACTCGTTTCAAAATAGTTACTTACTCAGTAGTGGCTTACAAATCTCTCTCTCTCTCTCTCTCTCTCTCTCTCTCTCTCACACACACACACACATATACACATAGATAGATAGATAGATAGGTTTGGCTTGTTGGGTTTTATGGCATATCAACCTTTGTAGGTTATTTAACGCCAAATCCATTTTTATGTAAATAATCTGTTCTATTTAAAACAATTCAGTTAAGCATAAGTACACAGTTTGTCAAAAACATTTCTATTTCAAACTATTCAAGGAATTATATGTAACAATTCATTTAATTGTAAATACAGTTTTAATGTCAAAAACAGTTCTATTTCAAATAATTCAGTTAAGCATAATCACGTAGTTTAAATGTAAGTACGGTTTAATTGTCAAAAAACGTTTCTATTTCAAGCTATTCAGTTTACTCAAAACAACTCATTTTAGCATAAGTATGCTGTTAGTTTTATTTAACCCATAGATAGGGCCCTATCAGGTGCTACCACGCCGGGCCAGAGTGGATCTGGGAGCGATGGCAATGAAGGGGTACTCCGCATTCCCCAAAGCTCCACCACTGCTGGAACCTCACCATGATATTGTTTAATGTCATATCCAGGACACTCGTTTTGGGGGGGTCTTACCCCTCTGCAGAGGTGCAGTCAGTGTATTCTACAGCCCCAGCTGACTGGGCAAGATAGATTGATAGACAGGAGGCGACTGAGATAGATAGATAGATAGATAGATCACCAAGATTTAGCATTAAATAACTCACAAGGTCTGATATAGCATAAAACAACCAACCTCTCTCCCTTTCTCTCTCTCTTTTCTCTCTCTCTTTCTCTCTCTCTTTATATATATATATATATATATATATAACAAATACCTCCCAATTTTTAAACGGAGTTTAATAGGTTTGAATTCATTTTTCCTTCTTTCATATCGGTTTCCATACCCAATTTAAAGAGTATGGGCTGGCCTACTATTCAACTACAGTTGCAGAGAGAAATATTGGTTTCATGCCTTTCCAAAGAGTATTAGTGCTATGTAAAATGTAAACGTCCTAATCTCAGTCACTTCTTTTCTTACTGTATTTTTAATCTGTTCGCATATATCTACCCGGGTCTGATACTAAACCATTTGATGATGAGGTGGAGCTTTGGGGAATGAGGAGTACCCTTTCCTTGTTATAACTCACACTTCTACTTTGATACTAAGTGGTTGAACCTGTTAGAGTCCTATCTATCTATTTTAATCTATCTATCTATCTATCTATCTATCTATCTATCTATCTATGTCTGTCCACATCTATCTATCTATCTATCTATCTATCTATCTATCTATCTATGTTGGTCTGTCCACATCTATCTATCTATCTATCTATCTATCTATCTATCTATCTCAGTCAGTTCATATCTATCTATCTATCTATCTATGTCAGTCTACATCTATCTATCTATCTATCTATCTATCTATCTATCTATCTATTTAAGTCTGTCCATATCTATCTATCTATCTATCTCAGTCAGTTCATATCTATCTATCTATCTATCTATCTATCTATCTATCTATCTATGTAAGTCTGTCCACATCTATCTATCTATCTATCTATCTATCTATCTATCTATCTATTGTCTTGCAGGACAAACAATACAATCACAATGTTTTTATCTTTATTGTAACCGCTACTTGATCTCGTTTACTATTTAATGCCAAAAGGGATTTTCAGTTTCTCACCGTCCGAGTTGTTTCACCTGGAGTTGTATCTGTTATTCGCTTCTCAAAGAACTTTGTCTACATATTTCCCACTCAACAGACATTCTTCTTCATTTTCTTTTCACACACACATACACACACACATATATATATATACTATTTCTTTCAGTGTGTTTCGTTGAGCTCAGGTTCTGCAGAAAATTGTGTCGCCCAAACGGTCACTTCTCCTCGTCTCAAAACAAGTTTCTGAATAGCCAACTGTATAATTTTCTACATAATTTGCATATTTCGCAATTAAAATACTGATTGATAAAAAAAGAAAGAAAACAGGTCATAAGAAAAAATAGAAGGAAAAATGAATACTTTTTTTAGTATTTGTTTTCAAATTTTAATCTTGCTTTTTGTTTTTTTTTTTGTTTTTGTTTTTTTGTTTTTTGCTATCCTATATTCTGAAAAAAGTTGGCAATTGTCCTGTTGATATCTTATGATATCTTATTTGAGTATTGGTGGTTGCGAAAGTGTTGGTATCAACCTTAATCTTTTCGTGAACAGTGAAAATTAGCCTTGTAGCTAATAATCTTTTTAAAAAATAGTATAAATATATATACCTACAAAAGCGAATTACTTATCTAACAACTTCTACTCGCAAACTTCTACATTCAAATTTTTTTCTAATCTATGCTTTTACCACGTCTGTATTCTACGTGTATACAACCTATATATATATATATATATATATATATATATATATATATATATATATATATATATATATATATATATATATATATATTGCAGCATCTCGCGTGTCTAGCAACACTGATGAGTTGTGATACATGAAACAGTCTGTCTGTGGATGACTATATGACTATATATATATATATATATATATATATATATATATATATATATATATATGGGGGGGTGTATATTCATGTGTGTTTTAATTCAAAAATTGACTGTAGGCTTTGTATTACTAACTGTAGTTAAATCTATTCTTGTGTAATATTACCGTTAAAATGCTCTAAAAAAGCGATTAGCGCGAATTTGCCTATTTGTTCAAATATATATGAGAAGCATGCGATATTCTATTGAATTTAAAAGGACATAAAGTTATAACGTCCACTTAAACACAAATGTGCTGACCGGTCCCTTCTAAGGAGATATTAGTTTCATTCCCACCACACTAGTGTCTACTTTTTGTCTTGTTTACTTCTGTGAGTTTCTCCATGGGAAATATATATATACATATATATATATATATATATATATGAATATATATATATATATATATACACACACAGAGGGAGAGAGAAAGAGAGAGAGAGAAAGAGAGAGAGTGAGAGAGAGAGAGAGAAAACGTCAAGATATTAAGAAAAAGATTTTAAAAAAGGAACTGTGTGTGTGTGTGTGTGTGTGTGTGTGTGTGTGTGTGTGTGTGTGTGTGTGTGTGTGTGTGTGTGTGTGTGTGTGATAGAGAGAGAGAGAGAGAGAGAGAGAGAGAGAGATGAAAGATGAAAGAGTGTGAAACTTGTATGGGCGTGTGAGAAAGAGAGTGAGAGAGAATCATAAAAAATAAAGTGAGAGAAAGGTGGGGTAGGAGGAAAACATTGATTAAAAGATAAAGATATAAAGAAGTGGGGGGACAGACAGACAGACAGACAGACAGGCCGGCAGGCAGACTAAAGTAAAAATTGTGAAAGGAAAAGACAAATAAAGAGTATTTCGGTTTCTTTGGTTAATGGCAAGCAACCTTTGTGGGTTATTTTATGTCAAATATATATTTGTAGAAGAATATTTGTGGGACTATTTAACGTGTAACTGTGGGGGATAAAGGGGTTCATGCCTTTCTCAAGTGAACGTAATGTCGAAACTGGGACTCGAACTAGTCTACTACGCCATGGGGACTCACCCCACAAAAAAGAAAGAGAAACTCGGTGGTAAGAAAGAGAGATTGGGATTCAAAGAGAATAATATCCATTAATGAAACCTTAGAATTCTCGTTGTAACGGCGGTCCCTAATGATAGGGATGCTTCTATTTAGGAAAGAGTTCCAAAAAATTTGATAACGATTCCATAATCCTCTCCGTTAAATCGACAATTTTAATGACTAAAAAATGAAGTTTAGAGCGAATATAGACCATACAATATTATTATTATTCAGTTTCAAATTGGACTGAAAATTACTTTATCATCTCCAGTATACAGCCTTTTCAGTGTATTGCTTTGATAACAATTGCGCTACAATGTTCCGTTTTCGCTAAATTACAATTATGTATATACAAACATAATGAAATATTTTGTAATATATCACGATCCGTTACTTTACAAACAAGTTTAGTGCACTTTGTTTTTACATTCTTGTAAAATCAAACTTTTTAAACACGTTAAATATTTAGACAAACAAAATATTCTTTTCTGTTCACAGCTAATATATATATATATATATATATATATATATATATATATATATATATATATATCGAAAAAAGAAAGACAAGGAATTTTAAAAAAAACTTTATTTTTAGTTCCTGCGTAAACGTCAGGTGTCGCTGTGCACTAGACGTGACCTTCTCGCGTGACGATTTCGCATCCACGTGATTAGCAAGCGTGATTACGTAAGAGAGCGTAATTACAACCAGACGAATTTTCATATTGTTCTATCCTTCCCAGCATTCTCTTCTCCTTCCTGTCGTTCGCTTTCATTTTTTTTAAAGAAAGATTCACAGCGCCAATTCTTCTACTGCGTCTATTAGATACCGCTATACATTGTTAGCCAACGAATACTGCAGTTTGTCGTGTGTCTTGAGAGAAATGTTGGCTTGAATGTTGACAATGAAAATGGTGTCGATGTTCGAAAATAGATCTTTGAATAAATCGGGTAGATTGGTGAAAACAATTTAACATTTTTCCAACGGGCCTGACTCTAAAGTGGTTTCTCAGATAATAACCGGTTGTTACTTTAAGAAAAAAAAAAAAAAAAACGTAATTAACACTTTAGAGATTTATTGATTTGAACAATTTTGTTTTTTGTTCAGATAATGACTTCTAACTGAACAATGCAAATTATTTTACGTCTCTGGCTATTAAGTGTGGTTAATTATTATAGTCACTCAAGAAATTTATTAAATTTTATCTTCTGAAGTTTGTAAGTTTAAATTCTGTGCGATTTTTTACGTCTTGCAGAAACATGGCTTTCTATTGATAGATATTGTTGCTCTGGTTTGGTTTAGTTATACTTAATGGTATATCAAACATTGTGAGTTATTCCATGCCAAATCCTGCTAATGTATATATATATATATATATATATGCATATATATGTCATCATCATCATCATGTCGTGCCAAAGCACGGATATCCCTGATCCTCTCTCGCCACTTCTCCTTATCGTTCATCGCCTCTGGCAGGTCTTCAGGGCTACATCCCGTATCCTCACAGAGCTGCTGTATGTATGTTCGAGATGGTCGTCCTGCTTTTGCTCGGCCATATATGGGGTCCATTGGAGTACATCACTTATGAGCTCGTCCCTGCTTCTCCAGCAGTGTCCTGCATGTCTGGTTCGTCTAACTTGGATAGTTTTCGTGATTGGAGGTAGGTGGCCGTATAGTTGGTGCTTTGTGGGGTGTTGCCTCCAGGACTTGTTCAATATTGCTCGCAGCATTCTTGTGTAGTTGCCGTCTAGCTTTTTCTCCAGCCGTTTTGTTAGCGTCCAAGTAGTGCATCCATATAGTAGTATCGATACGACCACTGCTTGGAAGAAACTGCGTTTCATTTTATCGGTCAGGTGTGACTTCCATATCATCGATAACTTATTGATAGCTATCCATGCCTTCGTTAGCCGCGTGTCGATGTCTTTTTCGGTTAATGTGACACTGCTTCCGAGGTAGGTGAACTTGTCTACCAGTTTCAGAGAGCTTCCGTCTAGTGTGGAAATGTCGCCCGTTTGATTAAACTACATGTATTCAGTTTTGTGTGCATTGACATGGAGGCCAATGCCTGCGGCGGCTCGTTCCAAACTATGCAGTAGTGCTTCGGCTTGGTTACGTGAAAATCACACACACACACACACACACACATATATATATATATATATATATAGTACAATTTAATGGTGACTCAAACTCGGTTAAGTCGTTATAATAAATTTATTTTGACGGAGAATATTATTGCTATACTCTCCGACTCGTCAGATGACTCTTTACATGCTTCCCTACTGTCGCAAAGTAACTCCAAATTCGCTACTTTGCGACAGGAGGGAAGCATGTAAAAGAGTCATCTGACGAGACAGAGAATATAGCAATAATATTCTCCGCCGAAATAAATTTGTTATGACGACTTAACCGAGTTTGAGTCTCCATTTAATTGAACTATATACGCTCTGAATGTGAATTTTGTTATACCCTAGCGAATAAATAGGGAACTAACAATAGCCATACATTGAGCACTCTCATAGATTTATATGATTACCCTCATATATTCTATGTAAAGAATAATCCATACCTACTGTCCTTGGACACTGACTGGATATTTGAGATATATATATATATATATATATAATCATCGATCCGCTTAAAAATTGACATAATGTCTGATCTTTCTCATGAGGAGGAGGTTGGTTAATATATTTACAGCATCATTATGATCAAGTCATACTGATACTACAGATTTCTTGACTCTCTCTCTCTCTCTCATCCGTCCCTATCAACTATCGTTTCCGGCAGGTCCTCCAAATTGCATCCCGTGTCCGCACAGAACGGATGTAAATAAGTTCTTGCTGGTCGGCGAACACTGTCACGTCCATGCGTCGGAGTCCTTTGAAGAACGTTACTTATGGGTTCGTCCGTACTTCTACATCTGTCCCCTACGCGTCTTAATTGGATGATTTTTTAAGATGGGGGAGGGTTAAGTGGCCCAACAACTGCTGTTTTGTGGGGTGTTGCTTCCAGGATTATTTCATTCTTGTGTAGTTCCCGACTAGATTTTTCTCCACGTGTATTGTCAGCGTCCAGATGGTGCATCCATACAGTAGTATGGACACAGCCACAGCTTGGAAGAAATCCCATTTTATTCTATCGTATCGATAAGACTTCCTTATGATCGATGACCTATTGAGAACAGTCCATGTCGTCTCCAGGCGTATGGTAACATCATTTTTAATAGATGTGTTATGTTAGAATAATGTGCCAATACCGACCCGTGTAGTTGAACAAGGATTACCAGGCAACAAACCGTTGAAATTTATTATGCTACTGGGGTCACGTGACAAGGAATTGTTAATATACAAATGTATTCTCTGCGTTACTCGATATTCAGTAGTCAGTGTTCAGTAATCGATATTCGATTCAGTATTTGGCATTGTAGGAGAGTAAAGAGGTTATAAAGAGACGGCAAAGATTACCACTGAACGAATATCATAAAAAGATGAGATGTTGCTGTCGAAGTATATGAACTTGTCTACTAATTTTAACGGCCTGCCACTCAGAATGAAGATTTTCCCTTCTCATTAAAAAAAACATGAACTCTGTTTTATTTGCGTTCAATTGGAGGCCAATACCTCCTCCTGTTCGCTCAAGGTTATGTATCAGGAAGCGCTAGATCATCTGCGCTGTCTGCATTTGTTATAGATTCTCTATGATATCATCTGTTTCTTGCTTTTCTTAAAAATGTACAGCCATTAAAAAAGAAAACGGTTTCAAGCTAACAAAGGAAAAAAGCAGAAGGTACCCCGCAATAACAATTACCGACGCCGACTACGCCGATGACATAGTGCTTCTAGCAAATTCACCCTCCCAAGCCAAAACCCTGCTGAATAGTCTGGAACGAGCCACTGCAAGTATTGGCTTCCATGTCAATGCACTCTAAATGGAATATATGTGCTTTAATCAAAGAGTTGACTAAACGGTAGCCCTCTGAAACTAGTTGACAAGTTCACCTACCTAGGAAGCAGTGTCTCATCAACCGAGGCAGACATCAATACACGACTAGCAAAAGCATGGGTAGATATTGATAGGCAATCGGTCATATGGAAGTCAGACCTGACCAATAAAATGAAACGCAGTTTCTTCCAAGCAGCGGTCGTGTCGATACTGCTATATGGATGCACTACATGGATACTAACTAAACGCAGGGAGAAAAGCTTGACGGCAAATACACAAGAATGCTGCGAGATGTATTGAACAGATCCTGGAGTCAATACCCAACAAAACAGCAGCTATACGGCCACCCACCACCCATCTCGAAAACAATCTAAGTGAAACGAACCAGACATGCGGGACAATGCTGGAGAAGTAGGGACGAGCTCATAAGTGATGTAGTCTTGTGGACCCCTTCACATGGATGAGCAAAGGCAGGGCGACCAGCTAGAACCTATATACAGCAGCTCTGTGTAGATACAGGATGTAGCCCTGAAGACCAGCTGGAAGCGATGGACGATAGGGAGGATGGTGAGAGAGGATCAGGGATATCTGTGCTGATGGAGCGACATGATGATGATGATGACATCTCTCGACGTTCAAACTACGTAGTCTGAGCAGATTATAAACAAATATGGTGTTAACGTATCTTCTTAGAAGACTCCTGCGATAATATCTCTGTCTCTGTCTTAATTAGATGAACGGACCATTGTTTTCGTGTTTCTATAAAGTATCATTAGGGCTGCAACAGTTTCTTTGGGGAAGCCATATACTAGTAGTATTTGCTACATATTTTCTCTAAAGGATCAAATGCTTTTGTGAAATCCACAAACAATATTGTTGCCTCGAGACTTTTCTACGCGTATTCCTTCGATGATTCGACCGATAATCAGAATCAGTAAAGATGTAGAGTTCTCCGAAAATTGATCTGGTCTTTCCGAAGAAGTTTTCAACTCCAGGTTTAATACGGTTGAGAAACAAAGCATTATAAACCTTAGCAGCTATAGAAGTGAGAGTTAGGCTTGTGTAGTTCTTGGTGATTCCGAGGCCCCCTTTCTTTTCAACTTATATTTTGTATTTTCTTTATAGATAATCGAAGAAATAAGTTATCAAATTTCCTTTTCTTTCATATTCAGGGGGTATTTCGTCAAGTCCTGCAACTTTTCTGCTTTTAATTGTTATCAGTGTTACGTTATGTTTTTCATCCGTAAACTACTGTATTTGATCTCTAGTTCGGTATTAATTATATTTTCATAGGTTTATCAGTGATTTTTGTAGGGTTTTCAAGTTGTCTGGTTGGTTGGCTTAATTTTATATCACATCAACCTCTGTAGGTTATTTAACGCCAAATCCATTTTCATACAAATAATCAGTTCTATTTCAAACAACTCAGTTTAGCATGAGTTCACAGATTAATAGTCAAAAACAGTTCTATTTCAAGCTATTCCTCTTAGTCAAACGGTTATATTTCAAACAATTCAGTTTAGCATACAAAAGCAGTTCCATTTCAAGCAATTCAGTTTCGCATGAGTACACAGTTTAATAGTCAAAAACATTTCTATTTCAAGCTATTCATCTTAGTCAAACAGTTCTATTTCAAACAATTCAGTTTAGCATCAAAAGGCAGTTCCATTTCAAGCAATTAAGTTTAGCAAAAATACGAAGTTTCAATGTCAAAAACAGTTCTCGTAAGTACAGTTTCAAGGGTTTTCAAGGACAATCTTGACATGTTCTTTCCACTTCTGCATTCTTTCTTCTTGACTGGCAGCTTTTTGTCTTTCTCTCAAGGAGCTCTTCCTTCATTTACTTTATGCCACGCTATTCGTGATTGTCTATTTTCTTCCAAGTTTCTTTTTCTATTAATTTGGTATTAAATGGGTTCTAGTTATTCTTGGCAGTATGAGCTAGTTTTCTCTGGGCTTTTAAAAATTTCTGCGCATCGGCATTTGTTGGCTTTCTTTCTTTAATTAAGAAAGGATACTGTTTGGTATGCTGATAAAAGGAAGACACAGGGAACACCAAAAAAGGTTGATAGAAAAACATATATATTTAAGTAACAAAAACAAGATTCAAGTGAACCTGGTTAAACAGGAGTTATATGGTACCTTCAATAAGTTTCCAGACTTATTTGTACAGGCATTTAAAATTGTCGTAGACTCTTGAAAATTCGGTATGTTAATGCTATACATTTTATGAGATGACTGACCAAATTTTATGATTTCAGGTTCAAAGGAACAGCTACAGCAGCCATTGGAATACACCCTACTAAAGCCTGATTGTCACAGCTGGTGAGTTTCAAAAATGTAATCTGGACGTGATTACTGTTATGCTAGAAGAACGATATGCAAAAAAATTCTGTTTTAAAGTTGTAAAAAATGATGCCACAGAAACGTATGGAATGCTTCAGACTGCTTTTGGATCATCTTGCATGAGTCGATCATCAGTTTTTGAGTGGCATAAGAGATTCAAGGTAGGCAAGCAGTCTGTGAAGGATGATGAGAGGTGTGGAAGGAGTAAGGAAGTCAATACACCAGAGTTGATTGGCCAAAGGGTTAGGGTTAGGGTTACTATGTTGAGGTTTTAAGGGAGTTCAGGAAGAGATTCAGAGATTCGATGATCACCCTGTTGATTTTCTCCACGGCCAGATGTATCTATCAAAACATCCACTATGTTCAAGTACATCTGTAGGTCAAGGTGATATTCTGGTGCTTACTTAGATGATTTTATCAACGGCCGGAATCTGTCAATAACATCCGCCGGTTCAATATGACTGCGGGTTACGGTGATATATTACACTGTGACTACCACATGCGTTTCCAGGTAGTCTGTTTATCGATTCCCTCTGTGCCCACGTTTTGTCTGAAAGATCCACCGATTGGGGATGATGCATTCAATCCGAAACTTCTTGGGATATTCGTGATGATTCCTTGGAACAAAGTTGCCTTGATGTTGGCAACTCAAAGACAAGAAGAACCCTCCGTCAAAAATTAACAACATTTTATTGGAACGTATTGGTGTAACATCAATATGTTCAATATATTTATAGAAATTGTTGCTTTATTATCCAGATATGCTGTTCAATTTTCACACTGCACCCAGTAGCACGAGATAGATAGATAGATAGATAGAGAGAGAGAGAGAGAGAGAGATTGGTTGGTTGGGTTTTATGGCATATCAGCCTCTGTAGCTTATTTAACGCCAAATCCATTTTATTCAAACGCTTTTAATTCAGCTAATTCAGTTTAGTAAAAGTACAGATTTTGTTTACACACAGTTAAATGTTAAAACAGTTCTATATTAGACAATTCCGTTTAGTGTAAGTACAGTTTTGATATCAAAAACAGTTCCATTTCTAACAATTCAGTTTAGCATCAGCATGCAGTTTTAATGTAAGTACAATTCATTTGTCCAAAACATTTCTATTTCAGGCAATTCAGTTTACTCAAACAGTTCTATTTCAAACAATTCAGTTCAGCATAAGTATGCAGTTAGTTCTATTTAACCCATATATAGGGCCCTATCAGGTGCTACCATTCCAGGCCAGATTGTACCTGGGAGCGATAGCAATGATGAGGTACTCGGCATTCCTGCAAAGCTCCTGTATTGCTGGACCTCACCATCACATCAGTGTTATATCTAGGACACTTATTCGGAGACTCTTACCCCTCAGCAGGGATGTAAGTGGTTTATTCTGCAGCCCCAGTCGACAGGGCTATGTATATATGGAGTGATATATATATATATATATGTGTGTGTGTGTGTGTGTGTGTGTGTGTGTGTGTGTGTGTGTGTGACGATAATCAATACACCGACAACGCTTCTATTGTGATTTTGTGTATACTAGCAGAAGTGTTCGTCTACGTCGGGTAAGCGGTCTAGAGTTGGATCTCAACTTATCTGGTACGAGAATTGTAACTTCGTATTGTTCCAGTTAGAGTCAAATTATGATAAAAATAATTTTTGTCCATACTCTCAATCCCATTTCTATTATCATCCATCAACATGGCATATTACTGGTATTCTCCAATATTAGAGGAGTCCTCTCACTGAGTGCCATATTCTCCAAAAAGAGACAATCTTTTTTACGCTAGAACCATCACCTGGGCCTAGAAACTATGCATACTAAATTTGGTAGGTTTATATAAAAAGTGTCTTTAATATATCTGCCTACGAGCGGGCATCTGTCGGGGTATGTGTATGCATATGTGAGTGTGTGTGCGTGAGAGTGGGTGTGTTTAGCAAAATTAACACAGTCTACCCCAAGATCACTAGGGAAGAACACTAATCTATAATTTTCAATTTATAGCAAAAGTAAACATGTTTACATGTTTCTAGTGTTCGTCAATGGCCCGGGAGACTGGGGTTCAATCTCAGGTCGAGTCATACCAAAGACTCAAAAATGTTACTTAGTATCTCCCTGCTTAACACTCAGCATTATACAGTACGTTTCAAGGTAAAGTGGAGCAATCCAGGGAAAGGAGTAGTGCCCTCCCCTCCACCTCGGTGTAGTAGCTATTGAAAAGGGAGCTTTTGAGTTGCGCTCGACTACGGTCACCAACTTTACTTTTTTTTTTATAAAGATAGATAAATAGATAGATATGAACAAACTTAGATAGATAGATAGATATACGAGCAGATTGAGATAGATATTAACAGCTTGAGATTGATAAATTTATGGCAAAAAGACATATTAATATGTTTCAATCAGGATTTAGTGATAAATAGATAGATATGAACAAACTTAGATAGATAGATAGATAGATAGATAAATAGATTGATAGATAATGGAATACGTGTATGTGTATGTATGAGTTTGTGTGTGTGTGTGATCATTTGAATAATTTTGAACACTATTATGGTTAGTTTTTTATTTATTTATTTTACGGCATATCAACCTTTGAGAGTAATCTAATGACAAATACATCCTTGTAGATGAACAGTAGTGGTACTATATAATTTATAGCCGGAGGATAGATAGATAGATAGATAGGAATAGACTGAGATGGATAGATAGATAGATAGATAGATAGATAGCAATAGACGGAGATAGATAGATAGATAGATAGATAGATATTAACAAATTGGGATAGATAGATAGATAGATAGATAGATAGGAATAGACTGAGATAGATAGATAGATAGATAGATAGATAGATAGATATTAACAAATTGAAATAGATAGATAGATAGATAGATAGATAGATAGGAATAGACTGAGATAGATAGATAGATAGATAGATATTAACAAATTGAGATAGATAGATAGATAGATAGATAGATAGGAATAGACTGAGATAGATAGATAGATAGATAGATAGATAGATAGATAGATAGATAGATATTAACAAATTGAGATAGATAGATAGATAGATAGATAGATAGATAGATAGGAATAGACTGAGATAGATAGATAGATATTAACAAATTGAAATAGATAGATAGATAGATAGATAGATAGATTGGAATAGACTGAGATAGATAGATAGATAGATAGATAGATAGCAATAGACTGAGATAGATAGATAGATGGATAGATAGATAGATATTAACAAATTGAGATAGATAGATAGATAGATAGATAGATAGCAATAGACTGAGATAGATAGATAGATAGATAGATAGATAGATAGATAGATAGATTGGAATAGACTGAGATAGATAGATAGATAGATAGATAGATAGATAGATAGATAGATAGATAGATAGATAGATAAAAGAGGAAAATAGAGAGAAGGGAACAAATGTAGATAGATAGAAAGAAATAGGATGGAGGGAAGATTTAAACGAATTCTTTAATCTTAGTCAATACAATGATTTTCTAATTGAATTGAAATCTTTTAAAGAAAACACATTTTCTAACTCTGAGAAAATTATTCAATTCGAGACAATCCGATTACGAGAGAAAGAAAAAAAGATTCAGAATATATCTAAGGATTCAAGGCGTCTGTCTTCTCCAAGACGATGGTAAACACACGGACCCTTATTTTGATTACTGTTATGCTAAAAACTTAGCCACAATTTCAACAGGTCAGCATGGGGTCACCCCACAGAAACCGCACCATTGGGTTCAGCTAAAATAATAAAGAAATCCTATATTGCTGTTTCGGCAACATTATCCATGATATTTTTTTTCTGAAATAGCAAAGAGAAACACTGAAGGAAGAGGTCAAACCCACTAGAATGGAGTTAGCTGAGTTAACGAGCCTTGGGAAAGGTATAAATCCAATTATTCTCCCTTCAGCTATGGGTAAATAGTAGGGCAGACTAGATTCTTCAGCCTTGGGGAGGCAACTAGTCTAGGAGAAGGAAAACTCTGAATTCAAACCTGTTAAACTTCGCTTAAGAATTGACCTTATGACATATCCTGCCCGAACAGAGGGTTTGGTAAATATGATAAGTACACAGTTTAAACACAGTTTAATGTTAAATACGGTTTTTTGAAAGATCAACTTGTGTTGGTTATTTAATGCCAAATCCCTTTTATTCAAATATATAGTTCAATATCAAACAATTCAGTTTAGCATCAGTACACTGTTTAAATGTCAAAAACAGTTTTATTTCAAACTATTCACTTTAGTCAACAAAGTTAAATGGTTCCAAGTATTGCTATTTGTCACTAACAATTCAATTAAACCGTCATTTATTTAAACACAGTTAATGTCAGAACAGTTCTATTTCAAACAATTCAGTTGAGTATAATTACACAGTTTACTTGTCAGAGAGATCCGTGCTAGCTGCGTGACATGATGATGATGACTTCTATTTGACCCATAGATAAGACCCTTATCAGGTACTACCACTCTAGGCCAGGGTGAACCTGGGAACGATGGCAATGAAGGGGTACGCCAAATTCCCCAAATCCCCAGTATCACAGTAATATCACCATCAGAATAGCTGTCGGTGTATTTTACAGCCCCAACCGATTGGGTAAGAGATGTCCTTGGTGTGAAAGTAAACTATATCTGATAGTGAGGCTCCAGTCCTAGAGTACCCCCCTCAATGCCATCCACTTTGTTTCAGAGTTATAGTGCTTGATAGGGTCCCATCTAGGGGTCAAATTGAACTGTTTAATCATTTACGATGAAAGAAACAATTTATTTGAATGCAAGCAAGGGAACTCTCGTTCGTTTAAAAAATATTTCCGACAAATTATTCACTTAAAAATCATACGTATAAACAGGATTTGGCATTAATGGACCGTAACCGTTTGATATGCCATTAAACCGAATGTAGAAGTAAATGGTGGCGTACGAGGATCATTAAATAAGTTTCCAGACTTTTTTCGTATGGGCACTATAGTGTCGAGTTTGTTTTTCAATAAATCTCTCCTTCTGCTCGGATTAATTAATAAATTTTTTCTCTATATTTACGTATTATATACCTGTTGCATTCAATAGGTTTCCAGACTTTTTTTGTACAGGTATTTAAAATTGTCGTATACTCTTGAGAATTCAGTATGTTATTGCTATGCATCTTTATGAGATGACTGACCAATTTTTTATGATTTCAGGTTCAGATAAACAGCTACAGCAGCAATTGGAATACACCCTACTAAAGCCTGATTATAACAGCTGGTGAATTTCAAAAATGCAATCTGGACGTGAGGAAGAACGATATGCAATAAAATACTGTTTTTAACTTGGAAAAAATGTCATGCGATGAAAGCTGGATCTACTGCTATGACCCAGAGACCAAGAGATCCCTGTGGAAGCATGCTGACTCTTCCAGACCCAAGAAGGCCAGATAGAGCAAATCTGCTGATGATCCTTTTTTTGACAGCACTGGCATGATCTACATGCACTGGGTTCCCACTGGACAGACAGTCGACAAGGAATACTATGTTGAGGTTTTAAGGGAATTCAAGAAGAGATTCCTAGGGGAGAGGCCAGCACTCTTCAAACCGGGTCAGTGGCATTTCACCGGGACAATGCACCAGTCCACAACTCCATCCTTGTCACAGACTATTTGACCAAGATGGGCATCAACACAGTTCCCCACCCTCCCTATAGTCCAGACCCTTCTCCCTGTGACTTTTAGTTATTCCCTAAGCTCAGAGGCTGTAGTTATGAGACAATTTAGGAGATGAAAGAGGCTGTGACGAAGGTCATTGACACGCTAACACAAGAGGACTTCTGTTGCGTAGCCATATACACGAATATGGCCATGTGCGAAATAGACATGTAATGTTCATTACTACAGAACATGAATCTCAAAAACACGTAGCTACTTCTTGTTCAGGTACGAAACCTTTTTATTAACTTTGAGTTAAAGGTTTCGACGTAAGGAGGAGAGACACAATCTTCTATGCTGTCTTATTCATTTGGCCCCCAACTCGAGCGGCCCCCCATAGGGCGCAAGTTCGCCTCGCGCCTGCGAGTTCCAAAATTGATCCTTCTCGTTTGGCGTCCAAAACCCGACTCTTATTTTCTTCAAAATTCTCACACAAACTTCCGCGTGCTTCCGGTGCGTGACGTCACCCGCACCTTGTCACCCAGTATCGTCTCGGACAGTTATGACATCTGAGTGACACCTCCATCCGCTCGCGCGCATCCGCGTTAACACCTGCTTCAATCTTACACCCAAACAACCCATGTGCTGAGCCGAAAGGTTCCCAGCCTAACTAAACTTGAAGGCATGAACCGAAATCCCTCGGCTATTTCATAACACTTCCATGGGGCCTTCCAGAAGATGTTGGAACGGCACAACAAGTGCATTGTTGCCGGAGGAGATTACATCGAAGAGGACTAGGGTTTCATGTGTGTACTATCAATAAAAGTGCTCATACGAAATCAGTCTGGAAACTTATTGACGGCACCTCGTATATATATAAGTATATATATATATATATATATATACGTGCGCACAATTATTATGTTTTTTAACACTTAAGATCTTTGATCATAAAAGTATATATAAGATATAGAGTGTCTAAATATACATGGGGCCATTGTGACTGCTAATACCTCTACTAATAATAATGTTGTATTCTTTTTTTGTCTCAGATTTGAAAATAGTAAACTGTAACTATTAATTCTTGATCAGAGTGACTTGGGCAAGAGAGGAAAAATATTTTGCGTCACTACTTATTTGGAGAAAAAAATCATTAAAATCTGTCTCAAAATAGATTCAACCCATTAATATGATAATGATTTAATACTGAGACAAGAAACTCAAAAACGAATTACATGTCATGGAAACTGATATGATAACAATTGGAAAAACAATATTGATTTGATGTCTCTAACTCAAAGGATACATTTTTATCAGACGTGTTTCAAATAATAACCGTTACACTTGCCTCTAATAAATCACAATCATATTAATGGTTGCATCAAGAATTAGTAATAACAAATAGCAATACATGAAACCTTTTAACTCTCTGCAATTGTTAGTGTTACATAGCAATACTTAAAACTAATAGTTGTCTCCCTTTAGTCGAAGGCGACCAGAAGGCTTCCTTTTCAATAGCTACTACACCGAGGTGTAAAGGACGGCGCTACTCCTTTCCCTGGATTGCTCCACTTTACCCTTGATCCTTACCTTATATTGCTTAGTGTTAAGCAAGGAGGTATCAATGACCATTTTAAAGTCTTTGGTATGGTGCGACCTGGGATTGAACTCAGGTCTCCCAGACCATTGACGAAAACTAATACTATATTAGTATTCGCAATACTTTTAATTAATTTAACTGCGCGTAATATAATGATTAGTTAGTCGTTTTGTTTTACGGCATACCAACCCTTTTCGGGTCATTTAACGCCGGATTAAATTTCAAACAATTCAGTTTAGTATCAGTATAGTTTTTTTGTTTACACACAGTCAAAACAGTTCAGTCAAAAGTCCAAAACAGTTCTATTACAAGCAATTCAGTTTAGCATAAGTACACTGTTTAGTTCTATTTGACCCCGGGATGGGACCATATCAGGTGCTACTGCTCCGATCCAGAGTGGACCTGGGAGTAATGGTAATGAAGGGATACTCAGCATTCGCCAAAGCTCCAGCATTAGAGGAGCTTCACCATCAGATTGTTTAGTGTCATATTCAGGACCCTCTGTTGAGAAATAGTCGGTATATTCTATAATCCCAGCCGATTGTCCAATCAAATGATTAATATTGAAATGCTAAATTACAATACTTGAAACTATTTAACTGTGCGCATACAAATGAAATCTGGCTCGTTTAAAGATATACACATATACACATTAACAGAATTTAGAATTTCAGGGAGGTGTCCGTGGTGTAATGGTTATCGTCGTAGGAAATGGACACGGCGATACGAGTTCAAATCCTGGACGAGACTGATAGCATTTCACATAGCACTAATACCCTCGGGAAAGGTATGAATCCAATTATTTTCCCTCCAGCTATGGGTAAATACTAGGGCAGACTAGGTTCTTCAGCCTTGGTGAGGCAACTAGTCTAGGAGAAGGAAAACTCTGAATTTAAACCTGTTAAACTCCGCTTAAAAATTGACCTTGTGTCATATCCTGCCCGAGCGGAGGGGTTGGTAAATATGATTAACAGAATTTAGAATTAAATAACCAACAAGGGTTCATATGCCATACCAATCTACCAATAAAGAAAACCTTCTGAAAATGGATTTTTTTAGCGAGCTGAACAGACCAGAGGATGGCTCGGAGTTGCTTAAACGGAATTTTCTGTATATCAAATAGCGAAATGGTGGACACAGGATAACTCGGACAAACTTCGAAAAACGGAGAGGGAAATCTAATCCTAGGAAACAAAACAATCTGTTGTTAGCTTGGGTAATGTGTCTGTACCAAGGAAGGTTAATTTGTATATCCACAGACGCAAAATACAACACAAGGTCTTCGTTAAAATGAAGATTGTTTATCCTCATTGCGTCGATAAGCGACGCGATTCTTGGACAATTTCACATATTGACTTTACTCTTGTTTTTCTTGGGAATAAAAATAAATATCATTATCTCGTTCTTTTTTTGTGTGTGTGTTCTTAGTGTACAGGCTGAACTATACGTTTCTTAAGGCTTTTCCTGGCCTAAAAGTAAAACTCAATTGCGAAATGACAACTGAGCATACACTTCGGAGATAGGTTTGGTTTGATTTCTTTGTTTAATGGCATATCAACCATTTTTAGGTTATCTAATGCCAAAGCCATTCTCCTAGAAGAACAGTAGTGGTACTATTTAACCCATAGTTGGGAGGATAAGTGGGTTCATACCTTTCCCAAGAGTATTTGTCCGAAAGTGAACGTAATAGCTCGACTGGAGAACGAACTCCGCAGTCCATCGCTTTAACCATTATACCACGAGGACATCCCCGCTTCTCAGATAGCATCTCTCCGTTGAAATAGAGATACATTATTACCTTTCTCAAAGGGGAATTGCCACAAAGTAAGCAGCAATCTGTTTTATTCAGGATTTGAACCTGACTCGCATTTACAACGATGATAATCAGAGTACCATCCGTGACCCGCCGGGAGATATACGAGGTGCATACGATAAGTTTCCAGACTTTTTTCGTATGGGCATTTAAAATTGGCGTAGACTCTTGAACATTCAGTATCTTATTGCTATACATCTAATGAGATGACTGACCAATTTTTATGATTTCAGGTTCAAATGAACAGCTACAGCAGCAATTAGAATACACACTACTAAAGCCTGATTGTCACAGCTAGTGGATTTCAAAAATGCAATCTGACACTTTATAAGAACGATATGCAATAAAATTGTGTTTTAAACTTGGAAAAAAATGCCACAAAAGCGTATGGAATGCTTCAGACTGCTTTTCGACCATCTTGCCTGAATCAAGCATCAGTTTTTGAGTGGCATAAGAGATTCAAGGAAGTCAGGGAGTCTGTGAGGGATGAGGAGAGTTGTGGGAGGAGTAAGGAAGTCAATATACCAGAGTTGATTGGCCAAACGGTTAGGGTTAGGGTTACTATGCTGAGGTTTTAAGGGAGTTCAGGAAGAGATTCCTTGGGAAGAGGCCAGCACTCTTCAAATCGGGTCAGTGGCATTTCCACCAGGACAATACACCAGTGCACAACTCCATCCTTGTCACAGACTATTTGACCAAGATGGGCCTCTAGACAGTTCCTCACCGTCCCTTTAACCCAGACCTTGCTCTCTGTGACTTTTAGTTATTCCCTAAGCTCAGAGGCTGTCGTTATGGGACAATTGAGGAGATGAAAGAGGCTGTGACGAAGGTCATTGACACGCTCACACAAGAGGACTTCCATGGGGCCTTCCAGAAGTTGTTGTTGGAACGGTACAACAAGTGCATTGCGGCCGGAGGAGATTACTTGGAAGGGGATTAGAGTTTCATGTGTGTACTATCAATAAAAGTGCCCATACTAAAAAATTCTGGAAACTTATCGTATGCACCTCCTACGTGAAGATTAATAAAAAAGAATTTTTTTTTTAAATTAAAAAAGATGCTGCTGTTTCCCAGAGGGCTCTCTGACAGGAAGCAAGAGCCGCGCATGCTAAAAGAAAAATTTCCATTGGTATTGAAAGTGCCTTTTTTCTCTCGGCTGCTAGTAGTGAGCGAACGTGCTGATTGGGTCGCGGCGCTTGGTTGCCAGCTCTGTCTCCTGCTTGCAGCCACCTCTGCTAAACACATATCACTGAACATTCGACCAACCATTAAATTTGTAATACACCGAAAATGACTTTAATATATTTCAACGTCTTCTCTGAAAAACGCAACTTATTCTACTGGTACAGGAAAACGTTCCACACCACAGAATAAGCGTTAAACTGTAAAAAAAAGGCTTAAATTAAAAGGTATCCTCGTCACTTTTTTTCCGTCCTTAATTCTCTTGCAGCTTTCCATAGACAAAAGAAGACGAAAAATTAATGGGGTAAGAAGAAAAAGGAGTCAGATACGAAACTTAAAATCTTCACAATTGACCTAAGCAATCAACAACTAAGAATAGATAACAAATCTTTTTATCCGTATAGACACTTATATATGCAATCAAATTGCATGTGAAAGAATTAGTATTCTAACGTGCACCATCAAAGTCCTGTGTGGCATGAAGTGCATGAGTCAACGGTGCATTCCTCTTGCAGGGATTTGTTGATGACTTGTTCCAAGCGTCAGTGTCCGTCAAGGCTCTCATCTCTCTCCAAGCCTCTTCATCATCTTTTAGCAATGTATATGATAGAAGAACACTCAGGTAAAACCAAATTTTTAGGTTGGTGTCGTTGGGTTTTATAGCATATCAACCCTTAAACTGCGTACTTGCATTTATCCGTGCTAGCGGCACGACATGATGATGATGATGATGACTTGCCTTTAAACTGCGTACTTATGCTAACCTGAATTGTTTAAATTGGAACTGTTGAAACTCTACTTATACTAAACTGAATTATTTAATATAGAACTGTTTTGACATTCAATTGTGTGAAAAGAAAATCAGTTCTAATTTAGCTAATTCAGTTTAGTATAAGCACAGTTTGAATAAACTGAATAGCTTGAAATAGAAATGTTTTTGAGAATCAAACTGTATACTCATGCTAAACTGAATTGATTGAAATAGAACAATTTGCATAAAAATGGATCTGGCGTTAAATAACCTACAAAGGTTGATATGCCATAAAACCCAACCAACCAACAGACCTAATCAAAAAATATAATAAAATACGTGAACAGAGAGAACTGGAAATAGAAATTTTTGAAATGTGGCAACGAAAAATTTCTACTGTGCCAGAAATAGTGGGAGCCCTGGGTATGATCAAGAAAGTTATAGATAGATACTTTAACAAGACACCTGACAGTCCCAACCTATATGAATTACAAAAAATGACGCTTAGTGGAACAGCTCATTTTCCAAGAGAAGTACTATGAATATGACAGAAAAATATCACACAAAAGGGATTGGAAAAATAAATGCATCAATAGATTGAATGAATATAATCACTATCTCCGTTCATCTTAGGTCTTGCGTAAAGACCCGATGAGGGATTGTAAGAAAGGAAAAGAGAGAGAATACGCCGTATAGTGGATTTTACCGTTCCAGCAGACCACAAAGCAAAATCGAAGAAAGGAAAACAAGACTAGTACTTGGAACTTGCCAGAGAACTGAGAAAGTTGTGGAATATGATGATAACGGTGATACCTATTGTGATTGGCGCACTTGGAACAGTCCCCAAAAGCTTGGAAAAGCGGTTGTAAGAGATGGAAATTGAAGAACGAATTGAGGCCATCCAAACTACAACATTAATATCGGCTAGAATACTGAGCAAAGTCCAGGAGACCTGAGTAGTCATGTCGTCGTTCAGACTCCAGTTAAAGACCCACAGCTAATGCTGGTGTGGTAAACTCTACAGAGGTATAATAATAATAATAACGAAACCAAACTATATAGTAGGAGCCTTATAAAAGTGATAAACAACTGGGCTGTCCTTCTCGTAAGATACTCGGGACTATTCTTGAAGTGGACTAGGGATAAACTTAAACAAATGGACCAGAAATTAAAAAAAAAAAATAATGACCATGCCTAAAGCATCACATCCCAGAGATGACGTTGACAGACTATATGTACCAAGAAAAGAAGGAGGAAGAGGACTTACCAGCATTGAAAACAGCTTTGACACATCGATACAACGACTCGAAGACCACGTAGAAAAGTGCGGGGGGAGACTGATAACAGCCATTAGAAACAATACTGGCGACACGAGTATCAACAGAACGAAGATAACCAGATAAGGAAAATGGGAAGAAAAACAACTCTATGGGCGTTTTAAGCGACTAACAAGCGACGTCTGACACGAGAAAATGTGGACATGGCTAAGAAAGGAAAACTGAAAGAGAGAAACTGAATCTATTCTAATAGCAGTATAAAATAACGCCATAAGGACCAATCATATCAAAGCAAGAATAGATCAGACGCAACAAAACAGCAGATGTAGGTTATGTGATGATAGAGACGAAACGATCAATCACATGAAAAACGAATGCAGCAAATTAGCTCAGAAACAGTATAAGACTAGACGCGACTGAGTGGGTAAAGTGATCCACTGGAAATTGTGCAAAAAAATGACCTTTGATCATGCGAATAGATAGTATATGTAAAACCTAAAATATGTTCTGGAGAATGAGACACAAAAACTCTTTAAGGAGAGTCCTGGAGACTTGAGGAGACTTGCTGTCACTCATCCTCCAGTAGAAAACCATCAGCTAACGCCGGAGTGAAAAACTCACAAAGAAGAAGAAGAAGAAGAAGAAGTGAATGCATCAAACAGTCACAAAAGAAATACAAGAATAGACATGATTGAGGGGAAAAGATGATCCACCGGGAATTGTGCAAGATTTAACCATGCTGACAAATAGTATACACATAAACCAGAATCGGTTCTAGATAATGGAATGGTTAAAGCTACCTGGGACATTGAAATAGAACCCGACATCAAAATGATTACAATCGAACACTTACAGTTAAATAAAGTTTTGGCTTTAAATAACCCATAAGAAGTTGATTTACTGTAAAACAAATACACCGAAGTAACCCAATATTTGCTTTCTCGATAACACAAATTAAATGAGAAACTTCTTTTTTTTTACAAAATTGTACTTTCATATTTTGTGAATTTTTTTCTTTCGGGTAGTGAGGTTAAGGAAATATTTTCCCGTTTCAAGAAACTCCTGATGTTGTTAATTCGCGCATCTAGGCGGAATATTTTAATAAGAACCAAAAAACCAGTTCCGTGGCTCTTGTTAAAGGGGAGTCCTTTTAAGATAATAAATAAAAGCAAAAATGTATCCACCACCACCTCTTAAATAGTCTCAATGACTACGTTAACCCCCCAGTCTACCAGCACGTATGCGGAGTCGATAGAGACTCTACTTTCAGGAAGAACCTATCTAGAATGACCCAAAGTACACCACCTTGTTAAACCTAATAAGGTACCCTACTGCGGTGAGATAATAAGCAAGTCACTCAGCCTAGCTAATCACCGAGAACCGAGTTCGATCCTCACTGGCAGCAAGGGTTTTATGCATCACTTACTAAACTTAAATAACCCACCAAGGTTTATATATATTTACCAACCCCTCCGCTCGAGCAGAATATGGCACAAGGTCAACTTTTAAGCGGAGTTTAACACGTTTGAATTCAGAGTTTTCCTTCTCCTAAATTAGTTTCCTCCCCAAGGCTGAAGAACTCAGTCTGGCCTACTATTTATCCATGGCCGGAGGGAGAATAATTGGATTCATACCTTTCCCGAGGGTATTATTGCTATGTGAAATGCAATCAGTCTCGTGCAGGATTTGAACTCGTGTTGCCGTGTCCATTTCCTACGACGATAACCATTACACCACGGGTACCTCCATACGAAGGTTTATATACCATTAAACAAAGAAAGCGAGATCAAACCGAATTATTTGTGTTCGATAAGACCGAGTGCAAAAAAAAAAATATCTTATGAATCAACTGTACGAAAAAGTAGATACAACCATACAATGAACTGCTGGTGGGGTGTGGGGCTGTAAAATATACTGACACACCAATGAGTGTTTTGTGGCCCAGTCGGCTGCGGTTATAAAATATAGCGACTACTTCTCTGCAGAGAGGTAAGATTCCCCCACTGAGTGTCCTGTAGGCAAGACGGACGGGGCTATAGAATATACCGACTGCATCTATGCAGAGGGGTAAGACTCCCCCAATGAGTGTCTTGTGGACAAGTCGACTGGGGCTGTAGAATACACCGACTACATCTCTGCCGAGTGGTTAGACTCCCCCAATGAATGTCCTGAAGCCCAAATGTTCGGGGCTATAGAATATACCGACTACATCTCTGCAGAGAGGTCAGACTCCCTCAATGAGTGTCCTGTGGACTAGTCGGCTGGGGCGGGGTATAGAATATACCGACTACATCTCTGCAGAGGAGTAAGACGCCCTCAACGAGTGTCCTAGATATGACACTAAATCTGATGGTGAGGCTCCAGCAATGCTGTAGCTTTAGGGAATGCTGAGTACTCCTTTGTTGCTATCACTTCACTTTGAAGAACTCAGTCTGCCCTACTATTTACCCATAGCAGGAGGGAGAATTATTGGATTCATACCTTTCCCAAGGGTATTATTGCTATGCGAAATGCAATCAGCCTCGTCCAGGTTTTGAACTCGTGTCGCTGTGTCCATTTCCTACGACGATAACCATTACACGCCGGGCACCTCCTCTTTTTCGGATTAATGCCCTTCGGAAAGGAATAAACCTTATTCTCCCAGCGACGGGTCAAATAGTACCACAACCGTTCTTCAACAAGGATGGACAGACATTAAGTAACTCAGAAAGGTTGACATGCTATTAAATAAAGAAATCGAAACCAAAATAAATTATTCGTATTTAGAACAACAACGTGTAAAAAATCTTACAAAAAATTACACAAATCTAAGTACGATTTTGCAATGAACACAATTCCATAACAAAGACTTAGATGTGTTGATATGCCGTTAAAATCAATATATATAGTCATCCACAGACAGATCTGTTTCGTTCTATCAGAACTCATCAGTGTGGCTAACATACTAGCTTCTCGGAGCGAAACCCGGTTGACTCAAACGCCAATCCGAGACTCAACACTTCAGCAACGAGGAACCAGTAGCAGTGAAGTAAATTTTAAACGGCTATGAATCACAATTACTATTGTTTACATACATCCGGTTTACATATATATATATATATATATATGTGTGTGTGTGTGTGTGTGTGTAGAAAAATTGATAACAATGTTATCCAAGTGGAAGGAGAGATTTATTAAGTTGACACTATAGCGTTTCGGTTCAATGAAACCATCATCAGGACCATGAGGGGTGATATTAACGATGTTAAATCAACGATGGATGTTTAAAAATGCAAAATACAAAAACCTAAGAGAAAATTTGTATAATAAGAAAAAGTTGGCCGTTTAATTGGTGAATCAGCGTTTGTTGTTTTAAATTATATCAATTGACTTATTAGGGATATTATATAGAATTTATCCATCGTTGACTTAAACTGTGTGATAACAAATGACTTATTTTAAATTGAATTGTTAAAAATAGAACTGTTTGATCATTTAACTGTGTATGAACAAATGACTGATGTTTAATTGAATTGATAGTGATACATAATAATACTTGGAGCAATTTAACTTCGTTGACCTATGTTAAATCGAATTGTTAGAAATAGAACTGTTTGGTCATTTAACTATGTATGAAAAAATGACTGGTGTTTAATTGAATTGTTAGAGATAGAAAACAATAATGAGAGAGTGAATCAACAGAATATGTTATGTCGGCAAAACTTGACCACCGATTATGCAAACGTTTGCTCTGAGGGATATGAAAAATTTTTTACCGTTCTTCAGCATGTGTCAATTATTTCGGCAAGAACCTTTAGAATTGTTAAGCTATAGTTTATAAATCTTAAGCGAGCCATGTCCAGTCCTGGCCAAGCAAATGGCCGGAGATCGTTGCAACGTGTTAAATAGCATCCGAACTGAGCAATAAACGCTAACCAATAATTTGCTGCTGGGAATTTTGAGATGAAACACGCGAATCCCAAATCATTGACCACTAAACTTGACCACTGCCCAACCCCCTGACCGGACTCGATGCCGTCTTTGAATGCCCGATCCCGTTCAGTGTCAAAATCGATTAATGCTTCAATTCTTGAAAATCAATTGCCAGACCCTCGCTTGGATTTTACACGTTAATGTGTTGGGACGATGCCCGGGCCAATCCCACCCAGTTTTCACCGGAGAAGGTCATGCAGTCATAAAAAAAAAGTCGATATTGATCCGATCATAGGTTGACAATGATCGATTCATTATTTTCAGTTATCGATAAACCATTCTTCGAGATGTCCGGACTATTGATTTCATTTTTTAACGTTTTAGACGATTCATTCTCTAGTTTTTCCCGATTGCATAATCCACGTAGGATGAGAACTTCCTGTTCGTTTCTTACGGACAGTATTCTCTGATAAACGTCGTAGAATGGATAAAAAATTTTTCTGTTTTCTTTTTATTCTTTTTTATTTTAAGATAAAGCTTTCAGCCGATCAACTCTACGATCTTTCTTGGGTACACATTTCATATGAAAGAGATCTTAGATAATCTTGAAATGAATGCCCATTCAAAATATTGTTCGGATTACTGATCAGATTTTTTTAAACTACATTTCAGCCGATTCCTTCTACAGTCTTCCTCATTTGCATGCCGTAATTATTTATGTCTAGGATTTAGTATTTTTCCAGATTTCCTGGCCCGAAAATTATGGGTGAACATTATACATGGGAACCAACTCATTAATTCTTTTCCAGTAACATGCTTCGGGACGTACGTTACATCGAATAGTCCAAAGTAACGTGTGTTATGCCGTTACAAAGAAATATCCCAAAAAATGTGTTTGTTTAAAATTTTGTTTCTCTTAATGTGAGCTTATTTTCTCTGCATTTTTGTGTAAACATGTCCGTGCATTTGTTCTAGATGCGATGGAAATTTTGTGTTTTAAGACAGAGTGTTTGCCAATGGTCCGGGAGACCTGGGTTCAATCCCAGGTCGCATCATACCAAAGACTTTAAAAATGGTACTTGATACCTCCTTGCTTAACACTCAGCCTTATAAGGTATGTATCAAGGGTAAAGTGGAGCAATCTAAGGAAAGAAGTAGCGCCTTCCCCTACACTTTGGTGTAGTAGCTATTCAAAAGGGAGCCTTTTGGATGCCCTCGACTAAGGGAGATAACTTTACTTTTACTTATACAAATTCTTATTCTTAGCCAGTATAACCTGATAAAAACTGAACAAATGCTAAATTTTTGTTATATTTAGCACTAACAATTTTTTAAAAAGTCCGTGCGTATTATACACAAGGATTTTTTCTAGAATTTCGTAGTAGAAAATTAGTGGTGCGTTTTAAACATAATTGCGTGCTACACTGAAATCATTACGCAGGCAGCGGTCGTGTCGATACTGCTGTATGGATGCACTACTTGGACGCTAACAAAACGACTGGAGAAAAATCTAGACGGCAATTATACAAGAATGTTGCGAGCAATATTACATAAGTCCTGGCGGCAACACCCCACAAGGCACTAACTATACGGCCACCTACCTCCCATCACGAATACGATCAAAGTTAGACGAACCAGACATGCAGGACACTGCTGGAGAAGCAGGGACCAGCTCATAAGTGATGTACTCCTATGGACCCCCACATATGGCCGAGAAAAAACAGGACGACCAGCTCGAACATACATACAGCAAGAAGAAGACCTGCCGGAGGCGATGAACGATAGGGGAGAAGTGGCGAGAGAGGGTCACGGGTGTCCGTGCTGGTGGCACGACATGATGATGATGATGATGATGTAAGAAGAGAACTTTCTCTTCTTTCTTCACAGACAGAATTCACTGAAGACGTTCATTGGATTGATCGACCGAAAAGTGATGCAAAAAAAAAAAATAAATAAAATAAAAAATAAAGAAAACAAAAAGAGATCATCAATAAAAAAAAAAAAAAAAAAAAACTATTGGAACAATGAACCATTCCAAAATTATGCAAGAGGTCTTCAATACGAAATGTTTACTCGAGGAAGACTGTAGATTTGACCAGCCAAAAAGTTATTTAAAAAAAGTATAAAAAGAAAATGAAATTAAAAAAGAAAGAGAGATAAATCATATCAGTAATCCGTACTACAAATCCGAATATACGAATATAAAAAATTCAGTATGAATCGAAATATTTATCGGTAAATGTCACTGTAACGGAGGATGAAAAGACTTGGATTTGGTCGTCATTTTGGTCGTTGGAAATGTTTCATTACATCGGGGGCGGGTAAGTCTGCTTGGTTTAAGATTGTTTTAGATGAAGAAATAAATATAAGGATGATCCAAACAATTGAAGGAATCAAGGATCAGGTCGACAAAGATATAAGTAAATAAATTATTGAAATTACCGGTCAACCCACACACAGATAGAGCAAATGACTAAAGTCCTAGGCAGTTTGGCAATTTCAAAGTTGTTCTTTTGAAGTTACGCCGATGGTATGCTTAGATTAAATCTTAGGGACTTTTTGTTGTAAGGGAACTTCCCCAACCCCCATGAATTAAAAATTTAGAATAGTATTTTGGTTCTTAAGCAAAAAAAAAAAATGACTAGTCGATGTCAAATTAGAAATGGGATATGCCAACACAGAAAAACAGACTGATAACTTCAAAGATGTTCTTGTGAGGTTCACGCAGATGCGAACGAGAGAAAAGAAACGGGGATAATTATGACTGGGGATCTCTTAATTAAATGTTCTTGTTATATATACAGGATTGTGTCTCGATGTAGTTAGAAAGTTGGTTACCATCAAATCGAGATTGAGGGTATTCGACCGTCGAAGCCGACAGACAGAAAATTTTGATCTCCCAAATCGAAGAGTTGCTAGTTCATACCAGAAGTTAGCCATGGGAAGGACCTGTCAGACTCCACCTCTCTCTCTCTCTCTCTCTCTCTCTCTCTCTCTCTCTCTCTCTGTAAAGTCAATTGTATTTTTACTGTCTATTTATGGACAAATAATTAGAATAGCAGTGAAATAAGATTCCTTGTGTTAGAGTCAGTTAATTTTAACGTGACAAGCGGAAGCCCATTTTCTCCAGAAAGGATTCGTGAACCTGATTAATTTTTCGGAAAACGAAAGAGAATTCGACCATCCTTCAGAGAAATGACAAGTGAGGAGCCGAATTGAATCTCTACTCTTTGTACAGCAGTTCCTCATATACCTCTGATCCCAAGGCTCACTGTGAATTGTCCCTATTCAAAAAACAATTTTTAACGTCTACAGTACAGAAGTAGTTCGGTGACTACGTTACAATTGACATGATTGATTGATCTTAACAGCATTTCAATTAGCTTAGGGTTATTTTATGCCAAGAGGTTAGGGAATTGTGTTCATTATACGTTTATATTTACATATTTTGAGTAGTTCTTTCTCGAGAGATTCTTGTATACAGTTAAATGGTTTCAAGTATTCCTATATAATATTAATAATTATAGGTTTCTAAATAATGATTTCTATTTAATAAGAGTCCTTTGTTTGTGGACAGTGGTAGAGTTTCAAGTATTCTAATCTAATACTAATAATTATATGGTTTCACTGAATTATTTATATTCAATAATAGTCATTTTTGTGCACAGTTGTATGATTTCAAGTATTCCTATCTAATACTAATAATTATATATTTTCACTCAATTATTTCTATTTAATAATAGTCCTTTGTTGACACGTATTTGTATGATTTTAAGTATTCCTATCAAATACTAATGATTATATGGTTTCAAGTAATTTTTTTCTATTCAGTAATAGCATCAGCGGATACTCTGGATTTATTCTAAGCCTCATCAGCAGGTCATTCAATTAGGGCTGGTCTTAGAAGATGTGGGACCCAACTGGGTGCATATTTTACAATGTGTTATTATCTTGACAAGCCGAGCGTAGATTACACTCTTGTGCAAGATCAACTCGTGCACGGGTTCGAATTGGGAGCAATTGGTCTAATTGTCTTAAGGCCGATTACAAAGTTTAATGATCTGAGAAAGGTCGATATTTTCAGTGTGGATTTCTTTTCTCAAAGAGACCTCGGAGGTCTTCGTTTGATGAATAAATCGTAGAGCAATGGTTCAACAAAAACAAGAATTTTTCATACAATGAAAATTGTTTCAAATATTGTTTATTCTAACGTTAACCCTGCAAAACTGAAACCATACAATTTATCATTTCTGTTAAAATAATGGAATTAGAATTCTGAGATAATATCCACCAGATTTTTTTTTATCTAGCTGTAAACACTGTGAGACATACTCCACTTTTGAGTTGCCCAGTCGGCTGGGGCTGTACAATACACCGATTGCACCTCAGCAGAGGGGTAAGACCCCCATAATGAGTGTCCTGATATGATACTAAACTATCTGATGGTGAAGCTACAGTGATGCTGGAGTTTTGGGGAATGTGGAGCACCCCATCATTGCCATTGCTCCCTGGGCCCTATCGATGGGTTAAATAGAACTAACTGCATACTTATTCTAAACTAAATTGTTTAAATTAGAACTGTTTGACTAAACTGAATAGCTTGAAATAGAAATGTTTTTGACAGTTAAACTGTGTACTTACATTTAAACTGCGTGCTTATACTAAACTGAATTGTTTGAAATGGAACTGTTTTTGACATTGAAACTGTACTTACAATAAAATGAATTGTTTAATATAGAACTGTTTTGACATTTAACTGCGTGTAAACAAAATCTGAACTTATACTAAACTGAATTAGCTGAATTAGAACTGTTTGAATAAATTGAATAGCTTAAAATAGAAATGTTTTTGCCAATTAAACTGTGTACTCATGCTAAACTGAATCGTTTGAAATAGAACTATTTTCATAAAAATGGATTTGGTGTTAAATATTCTACAAAGGTTGATATGCCATAAAATCCAACCAACCAAACATCCTCTTTTGAAGGAATATCTTCCGATCACAGAATAATCTCGGCAAAAATATGACTGAGTCTGCGTAGAAATAAGAAACGAACTGTTAAGACCACATGTTGTGACTGGTGTTCACTTACAAAAGAGATATAACCAATAAATATATGGTAGCTGTAAGAAACAAATTTGATACCTTTTAAAGTATACACTCGGAATGACGAATATGTAAATTTTGTAATCACTTACATGGAAACGGCATCAGAGTGTAGCCCAACTAAATCAAGAGAAAAATGAAGAGTCCCATGAGAATCGTAGTGAGGAAAAAACGAGATGGCTTAAAAAAACAACATCTTCACTCAATTAAAAAAGCCAAACAAATGCCAACGCACAGAAACTTAAAATAACCCTGAGTGAAATAACACATATCAAAAATGACAAGTAGAAAACATTCAAGACCAAATCGACAAAAACTGGAAATTTTCTAGAAGGTAGAGAATCCCAAATAGCAGTGAACGAAAGAAAGAGCACGTCGAGAGCAAAACTAAAAGATGCCGGCCAAGAAATAAGACTTCAGAAGTGGAAAGAACATTTCAAGAATCTGCTTGGAAAAACCTACTGAAATCACTGACAAATCTATCCAAAACATTATTAGTGCACAACCAGACATAAAACCAGGACAATTTACTGAGGAAGAACTTGACGCAGTATCGAAAAAATCGAAAACAGATTAGCTGCAAGCTTCGACGAAATATACTCTGAAGTTTGGAAAACCCCATAATTTGACGACATACTTTTCCTATTATGCAACATGGTCTATAAACAAAAGACAATAGAGAAATGGACGAGAGGTTATATTCTTACCTTCCTCTAGAAAGGCGACCTCGGAATCAGTAAAAACTATAGAAGCATAATTTTTATTGCTGTAAATACTAAGGTTTCTAATGCACTGCTTCTTTGTTGTATCCAACCCGTAATCGAGAAAATTCTGAGGAAAAATCTGAAAGGCTTTCGAAGAAATCACTTCACAGCTACACTGATTCTAAAAATCCACCGAATCATCGATGGAGTACGAGAAAGGATTCTCGAGGTAACACTAATGTTCGTATATTTCTCCAAGGTATTTGATTCTATTCACAGAGTTAATGTTAGTACGTATTCTTTCCGAAGAAACTGTGACCACTATGATGATGCTTTTTTAAAAACATGAAAGCAAAGGTTCGCTAACCTGTTTGAGACACTGAGTTCTTCGATGTTGTCGCTGGAGTCTTGCAAGATGATACATTTGACCCATATATAAGGTGTCTCAATATATATAGGGTGTCTCAATATACACTGGACCCATGTGACTGCTAATAACTCTACTAATAATAATGTTATGTTCTTTTTTTTTGTTTCAGATTTGAAAATAGTATACTATAATGACTATTAATCCTTGATCGCAATGCCTTGGACAAGAGAGTAAAATATTTGGCGATACTACTTATTTGGAGACAATATCATTGACAACTGTCTCAAAATAGATACAACCCAATCATATGATAATGATTTATTACTGAGACATTAAATTAAAAATAAAGATTGAATGTCCTGGAAGCTGATTTAAAAATAATCAAAGAAAACATAGATTTGATGTCTCCAGTTCAAAGGATCATTTTTTACAGGACGTGTACCAAATAAACTCCATTGAGCTTGTCTCAGGAATTTCTCATTATCATATCAATGGGTTGCATCTATTTTGAGACACCCTCTATATTTCTACCCTGTCAAGATTTCCTACATCAAAGATCCAGAGATCGAATAAAAGAAAATGGTTTCAAATAAAAAAAGCTCGAAGCACGCGATCTCCCACAGAAACTATGACTGACGCAGACTACTTAACACTTCTCGCAAATATACTAGCCCAAACAAAATCTATTCCGCATAGCCTCGAGCAAGCAGGAGGAAATAGTGGCTTCTATGTGAATATAAATAAAACAGCGTAAATGTGAATTGAATTACCATGACCAGAAAATCCGGCGAAGACTTGCACGCGACATACGGGAACACTGGACAGCTGTTTCGACCCTATTAGGTCTCATCAGCAGTGTAGACCGTGATCTCTCCAACTGGAGATCGAACCAGCGACCGCAGAGCCGAAACTCTACCTCTGACCACTAATTCACTTCACCCACAAGGGATGCCAAATTAATTAGTCATGGTAATTGTGCGGCCAATTAACCTGAATGTGTCTTGTAAGTTAAATCCGTACTCTTTACAGAGGACACGGTCACATCAAAGGCCACGTTTTCCCAGGAGGATTGGAAATACGCATCCGCGTAATTATCATAACCTCAAGGGAAAGGAATTTGATGTACATTTTCTTTTTTAAGTAAAGGATATATATTGTGAATTGAATTACCATGACCAGAAAAGAGTACGGATGTAACTTACAAGACACGAAAATCATTGAAAAAGCTCTAAGGCTCATCAAGAAAGAGGAACCATGGTTGAAAATTTTTATTTTAGCAATACAAAACAACTTGAAAAATTAATTCAGATTTCTGTCTTAATTTCCCTACAGATAAGGTCTATACAAAATTGATAGGTCTACGATATGAGCAAAACGGAATCTCGATCAGTCATAAAGTATGACAACCAAGTAAATCCAGAAGAACACGATACAACTTCTTGCTGAAGACTACTCTCTCCTTCCTATACAACCATAAAGAAGAGGGCTGCGGAATTCAAACGGGGCAGAAGATGACCTTTGATGATGACCAAGTTGATGCTCATCGCCGTACGGTGTTGGATGACTAACGTCATCTTGTCCTACTGATAACTAAGTCTACAGGAATTAGCTCTGGTTCGGTCCGTATTATTTTAATTGAAATTTCGGAGAGGACTATATTGTTTGCAAAATGGGTTCCAAGAACGCTGAGCCCAGAGCACAAGCTGAAAAGAGCCTGACATTTCCAGGGCATTTCTGACTCGTTTCCATGCTAACCCTAAGAATTTATACGGAAGATTATTAACTCAATACGAAACATGGGCTTATCACTTATCAAAGATTCAAAACAAACAGGATTCACACTTTGATCTTCAAACAGGCGGCGTTTTTGGCAAGGAGATGTCTGGGTTTTTTTTGCCGTGGGGGGTGTAGGCGTAATCATAATAAGTAAAAAGTAAAGTTGGCGACCGTAGTCGAGGGCAACCCGAAAGCTCCCTTTTTCATAGCTACTACACCGAGGTGTAGGGGAGGACGCTACTCCTTCCCTCGGATTTCTCCACTTTACCCTTGATACATACCTTATAATGCTGAGTGTTAAGCAAAGATGTATCAAGTACCATTTTTAAGTCTTTGGTATGACTCGACCTGGGATTGAACCCTGACTCCCGAGCCATTGGCGATAGACTACCTGAAAAAAAAAGAAAAGGTATTAATGAACAGTGCCATGTCTCATAGATAAAACAACTGAATGAAACAATCAAATCGAAACGCAGAGGAAATATAAGGGTCTGTGTGACCTTTCTCCAGGATAACACACCTGTTCATACTGCTTCGGCTTCAGTCACTGAAGCAGCCAACTGTAGCATTGAATTGCAAACCTATATCTTCTTTAAATTTTGTTCGATCTGAATTCTTCCTGATTTCTAAACGCAAATCTCACCTGCGTAGTCACCATTTTGGAAACATTGATGAGGTCATATGTACTGTGTAGGTGCCCCAAGATGCCATCTTCATCTGTGATGGAATTGCAATCCTTAAACATTGTTGAACCAAGAGCATTGATGTCACTGGACACGACATTTAAAAAAGTAGTGAAAAACTGTATTGTTTCTCTGATTCTTTATTTGTGAGGCTTAGAATATTTTAAACGACTTTCGTATATATATATATATATATAGAGAGAGAGAGAGAGAGAGGGGGAGAGAGAGAGATATTTGGGTTTTATGGCATAACAACCTTTGTGGGTTATTTAATGCTAAATCCATTTTTATACAAATAAACAGTTCTATTTCAAACAATTCAGTTCTGCATAAGTATACAGTCTGATTGTCAAAAACCTTTCTATTTCAAGCTATTCAGTTTAGTTAAAACGTTCTAATTCAAACAGTTCAGTTTAGCATAAGTATACAGTTTAATTGTCAAAAAACGTTTCTATTTAGACCTATTCAGTTTAGTCAAACAGTTCAAATTCAAACGATTCAGTTGAGTATAAGTAAGAGTTTTTGTCCAAAGACAGTTAATTGTCAAAATAGTTCTATTTGAAACAATTCAGTTTAGTGTAAGTACAGTTTCAATGTCAAAAACAGTTCTATTTCAAACAATTCAGTTTAGAGTAAGTACACAGTTTAGTTCTATTTGATCCATAGATAGGACCCTATCAAGTGCTACCATACTGGGCCAGAGTGGACCTGGGAGCGATGGGAATGACAAGGTGCTCCGCATTTCCCTAAGCTCCAGCATTACTATAACTTCACCCTGAGATTGTTTCATGTCATATCTTGATACTCGCTGTGGGGTGGGGCTTACCTCTCTGCAGCGATAGAGTCTATGTATTCTACAGCCCCAGCCGATTGGGCAATATCTAATACGGTTCACATCGATCTATCTATCTATCTATCTAAATTGGTTCATATCTATCTATTTGTGTATCTACTCTAATAAGCTAACTAGTTTTGTTTTGTTTTGTTTTGTTTGGTTTGGTTTGGTGGCATATCTACCATTGCTGGTTATTTAATGCCAAATACATTTTCATACATATAAACAGTTCTATTTCAAACAATTCAGTTTAGCATAAGTACACAGTTCAGTTCTATTTGACCCACAGATAGAACCTATCAGGTACTACCACTCTGGGCCAGAGTGGACCTGGGAGTGATGGCAATGAAGGGGTGCTACACATTCTCCAAAGCTCTCGAACTACTGTAGCCTCACCATCAGATTGTTTTGCGTCATATCCAGGACACTCGTTCGGGTAGTTTTACACCTCTGCAGATATGCAGCCTGTGTATTTTGCAGTCTCCCATCCCCAGACGACTGAGCCATAATAATATGATAAAGGTATCCTTTTCCTAAATTCTTTATAGTGTTCATCGAAAAACAAAATAATAAAAAAAGAAAGCAGAATCCTTCTTTTATAATGGAATACACAATTATTTAAAAGCTGATGTTAAGTTATAAGTTTGGTTTGGGTTCTTGGTTTACGTGGTGCATTCAATAAGTTTACAGACTTTTTTGTACAGGCATTTAAAATTGTCGAAGACTCTTGGAAATTCACTACGTTATTGTTATAAATCTTATGAGATGACTGACCAATTTTTATGATTTCAGGTTCAAACGAACAGCTACAGCAGCAATTGGAATATACCCTACTAAGCCTGATTCTCACTGCTGGTGAATTTCAAAAACGCAATCTGGACTTTAGAAGAACGATATGCAATAAAATTCTGTTTTAAACTTGGAAAAATGGTGCCACAGAAACGTATGGAATGCTTCAGACTGCTTTTCGACCATCTTGCATGAGTCGAGCATCAGTTTTTGAGTGGCATAAGAGATTTAAGGAAGTCAGGGAGTCTGTGAGGGATAATGAGAGGTGTGGGAAGAGTAAGGAAGTCAGAACACCAGAGTTGATTGGCCAAAGGGTTAGGGTTAGGGTTACTATGTTGAGGTTTTAAGGAATTCAGGAAGAGGTTCAGTCGGAAGAGGCCAGCACTCTTCAAATCGGGTCTGTGGCATTTCCACCAGGAGAATACACCAGTCCACAACTCCATCCTTGTCACAGACTATTTGACCAAGATGGGCATTAAGACAGTTCCTAGGCCTCCCTATTGTCCAGACCTTGCTCCCTGTGACTTTTGGTTATTCCCTAAGCTCAGAGGCTGTTGTTATGAGACAATTGAGGAGATGAAAGAGGCTGTGACGAATGTCATTGACACGCTTACACAAGAGGACTTCCCTTGGGACTTCCAGAAGTTGTTGGAACGGTACTACAAGTGCATTGCAGCCGGAGGAGATTACTTCGAAGGGGACTACAGTTTCATGTGTTTACTATCAATAAAAGTGCCCATACGAAAAAAAGTCTGGAAACTTATTTAATGATCCTCGTATTTGCATATCAAACTTCGTGGGTTGTTTTTTTAACTCCCAGCCTGGAAGATAAAAGAGTTCAATCCTATCTGAAGTTCGAAAATGAACGTAATACTGCGACTGGAATTGCAGCACTTCAGACACTACACCTCAAGGATTCTCCTTGTTAAATTATAAAAATTCAAGATAAAAAAATCTTTGGTAACTGAATAATATGACATTCTTTTTTTAAAAATGAATGATTTTATTCAAAAAAAGGAAATTTTTATATCGACATAATCTTAAGCTTTTTTAATTAAAGACAAGGCTGCTTAGTTTGGTTTGGTTTCTTTGTTTAACGGTGTATCAACCTTCGCGGGTTATTCAATGTCAAAGTCATCCTCGTAGAAGAACAGGAATGGTCCTATTTAACTCATACCTCGGTAGATAACGGGGTTCATTCAACGTATACCTCGGGGGATAATTGGGTTCATTCAACTCATACCTCGAGGGATAATCGGGTTCATACTTTTCCCGAGGCTATTCGTTCAAAAGTGAATGTAATATCGCAACTGGAGCTCGAACTCCCTTACTAAAGTGTTTCAGTCCACTATGTCCACTACGCAAAGTGGACTCCCATTAGATAGATAGATAGATAGATAGATAGATAGGAACAGACTAGTTTGGTTTCGTTGTAATTTATTTGTATTCGATGAGAGTGTATGCCAAAAAAAAAAAAACCTATCTACACAATATCTACACAAAAAATACAAATATCAGCGTCCGATGTACGCAATTCTCTAACTTGCCCAGTCAGCTGGGAGGGGAGCTGTTGAAAACACCGGCTGCATCTCTGCAGAGGAGTAAGACCCCCACCAACGAATGCCCTAAATATGACACTAAATTATCTGAATTGTTTGAAATAGATCTACTTTTGACATTGAACCTGCGTACTTATGGTAAACTAAAATGTTTGAAATAGAATTGTTTGACTTGACTGAAAAGCTTGAAATAGAAAGGTTTTGACAATCAAAGTGTTTACTAATGCTAAACTGAATTGTTTGAAATAGAACTGTTTATTTGAATAAAAATGAATTTGGCATTTAATTACCTACAAAGGTTGATATGCCATAAAACCCAAGCAGACACAGAAACGAATTAAGCTGCAGGCATAAAATAACCCCTGCGTTTTGATATATCATTAGAATCAATCGAAATCATTAGTAACACTTGTCTAGCTTGCTCGTCAAGCAAACCCCAGTAAGAATTGAACTCTCTATTCCATGGCAATTCTGGCTTGTTAACTATTACACCACGGTTGGACGCCCCGTATCTTGTTATATAATCACAAATAAGCAATATTGCATTCAGATCGAGGCTAATGTAAGGAAATATTTACCAATAAAATGAGACACTGTACGATTCAATGAGCACAGTAATGAAGAAATTAATCAGATACTCTATTTTCTAGTTTTAATTACCTTCCAATCATTTAAAACTGAAGTTAAATATAGGAATACATTGAGGCTTGAAGTTTCGGTAAACAAAAGTTCGCCGCAAGATACACTTCGTGACCAAATATTTTTCAAATTTCTATGTTTGGTTGAAAACAACCCCCATTACTATGACAACAACGACAATAACATTGATTGCGAATTCTAGTCGAAACTTTGACGAGAATTACCGAGACTCGAGGGAATAGAATATACAAAATGCAAACAGAATCTTTCAAGAATTTTTTTAAAGACGTTTATGAATCTGTGCATCTGTGAGTTTACTCAAAAATAAATTTACAAATATCACAGGTCAATATTGTAAATATTGTAAAAAAAAAAAATAAATAAATAAAAAAATAAAAGATTTCTAATTTATTTTTATTCGAAATGATCAATGAAAACAAATTAGATATCTTTGCCTTTAATTATAACATAAGACACATTAGCCCCATACCTCTTTATCATCCGTCTAGACTACGTGCTGAGAACATCTATCGATAAAATCAAAGAAAACGGTTTCAAGCTAACAAAAGAAAGAAGCAGAAGGTACCCTGCCGAAACAAATACCGACACTGATTACGCCAATGATATAGTGCTTCTGGCAAATGCACCCACACAAGCCGAATCCCTGCTACATCGTCTGGAACGAGCCATTGCAGACAGCGGCCACCTTGTCAATGCACACAAGACAGAATACATGTGCTTCAATCAAACAGGCGACATCTCCACACTAAACGGTAGCCCTCTGAAACTAGTTGACAAGTTCACAAACCTAGGAAGCAGTGTCTCATCAACCGAAACAGATATCGAAACGCGACTAAAAAAGGCATGGACAGCTATCAATAGACTATCGGACGTATGAAAGTCAGATCTGACCGATAAAATGAAGCGCAGTTTCTTCCAAGCAGTAGTCGTATCGATACTGCTATATGGATGCACCACATAGATGCTAACAAAAAAAAATATTTATAGATACACACATTATATATATATACACATATATATACAAACATTATATATATATATACACATATATATACAAACATTATATATATATATATATACACACATTATATATATATATACACGCATTATATATATATATATATATATATACACTACATATATATATATATACACGCATTATATATATATATACATTCATTATATATATATATATACACGCATTATATATATATATACACACATTATATAAAAACATCTATATATATATATATACACACACACATTATATATATATACACACACACATTATATATATATACACACATGATATATATATATATACACATACACATTATATATATACATATATATACACATACACATTATATATATACATATATATACACACACACATTATATATATACATATATATACACACACACATACACATTATATATATATACATATATATACACACACACATTATATATATATATATATATACATACACATTATATATATATACACATACACATTATATATATATATACACACACATACACATTATATATACACATTATATATATATATATATATATATATACACACATACACATTATATATATACATACACATTATATATATATATATATACACACATACACATTATATATATACATACACATTATATATACACATTATATATATACACATTATATATATATATATACATACACACATACATACTATATATATACACACATTATATATATATACATATATATATATATACACACACATACACATTATATATATATATATATATATACACATACAATTTATATATATATATATATATATATATATATATATATATATATATATATATATTATTTGAGCCATTGATGGGACTCTTTCAGGTGCTACCACTCTAGGCTAGAGTGGACCTGGGAGCTATGGCAATGATGGGGTACTCCGCATTCCCTAAAGTTCCAGCATTACTGGAGGTTCAATATCAGATTGTTTTCTGTCATATATCAGGACATTCGTCGGGGAGTGTCTTACCCCCTTGCAGAGATGCAGTCGGTGTATTCTGTAGCCCCTGTTGACTTGGTCAGCTTTGCGTAGATATGGCAGGCAGTCCTCAAGTTGCTTGCAATACCTGTCTTTGCTTAAGCAGAGGACAGGAACATCGCTGCTTAACTTCTATGATCTAGCGGGAACCAGTGCTTTTAGCGTGATTTGACCGCAAGTCTTTGGTAAGAAGTAATTTACGAAATTTTTTTATGCTTTGATATTGCACAAGGCCAAATGAATAGGACACCCAATGAGACTCAAACTCTACTCGTTAAAGTTTGTTAGTCTGGCTCGCTAACCATTACACCACCAGAGGTGTCTAAGTCTTTTGTAATTATTCTTTGGTAATTTAAGAAAACTTTTTGCTTCGATGTGGCACAAGGGCAAACGAATGGGGCACCCAATGATACTCGAACTCACTTGTTAAAGTTTGTTAGTCTCACTTGCTAACCATTACACCACCCCAGGTGTCTGTCTTTTGGAAGTATTCTTTGGTAATTTACGAAGCTTTTTGCTTACGTGTGGCACAAGGCCGAATGAATGAGGCACTTAATGAGACTCGAACTCTACTCGTTAAGGTTTGCTAGTCTGGCTTGCTAACCATTACACCACCCGAGGTGTCTGTCTTTTGTAATTATTCTTTGGTAATTTACGAAGCTTTTTGCTTACGTGTGGCACAAGGCCGAATGAATGAGGCACTTAATGAGACTCGAACTCTACTCGTTAAGGTTTGCTAGTCTGGCTTGCTAACCATTACACCACCCCAGGTGTCTGTCTTTTGGAAGTATTCTTTGTTAATTTATGAAGATTTTTGCTTAAATGTGGCACAAGGCCGAATGAATGGGGCACTTAATGAGACTCGAACTCTACTCGTTAAGGTTTGCTAGTCTGGCTTGCTAACCATTACACCACCCCAGGTGTCTGTCTTTTGGAAGTATTCTTTGTTAATTTATGAAGATTTTTGCTTAAATGTGGCACAAGGCCAAAAGAATAGGGCACCCAATGAGACTCGAACTCGTTAAAGTTTGTTAGTCTGACTTGCTAACCATTACACCACCCAAGGTGCCTAAGTCTTTTGTAAGTATTCTTTTTTTTTTCTAGTTTGGGTGTGATATTTATTTTCTTGGAAGTGTTTATAATTAGTCGGATGCTTTGTTTAACGAAACCAACATTAGACACAAATACACTATACCTACCGAACGCCTGAAACAAATTACTCATAATCTACCACACAAAATTTAAAACATCCAGTCTCGTTCTTAAAAACAATAAAAACTCCCTTAAACCTAACCTGAAACAAAAAAATGTCGTTTACAAATTTACATGTCCATTTTTGGAGTAAACTTGAAGTTGATCAATCGATATGATCGAATATGTTTGAGATCAAAACATAGGACCACTTCACTATCAATTAAAGCCTGATACAAAGAAACTCGCAAGAAAGCTAAAACAAAAAATATCAGAACATAAAATCGTGAAGTTCCGTGGACTTTAACCAAACATGTATAAACGATAACTTCCTGCCAATATATATATATATATATATATATATATATATACTCCCCTACCCCCGAGGGGTTGAGTTCTCTGGCGGAGAAGTAATCGTGTTGCCATTAGCGTCTATTGCAAGTCTTTTCGTAGATGAATTGAGGTCTCGGCAACCGTTTGAACGGATGTATGTAAACAATAGTAATTGTGATTCATAACCGTTTAATATTTACTTCGCAGTTAATATCTCCTCGTGGCTAAATGGTTAGAAGCTGTGGTTTGGCGTTTGAGTCAACCGGGTTTCGATCCCAGCTACAGGAAGATACTGTCTAGCCACACTGATGAGTTCTGATAGAACGAAACAGATCTGTCTGTGGATGACTATATATATATATACACACACACACACACAGTGCGTAGTTAGGCAGCAGTCATTCATTTAAGTATGTTTGATTAAATAAAAAAGACACATGTTGTCTATATAATTTTATTAAGATCCTTCTAAGTTTTCTGACAAGTGCTTTGGTTTTAAATTACAGTTGGTAGATGAATGTTCCGAAATTGCCATAAGTACATTCGAACACTTCATGGGCAATTATCAGGAGTTTTGCAAATGTAAAGAATGGTTTTTTAAGTTCTATCGTCGTACATCTTAAAACCCACTTCCTCTTCGAATCCAAATTTCGAAAAATCCTAATTGAAACCACTACTATAATAGCAAATGAAATTAATAAGCCAGGACTACAAATCCGAGAAGCCCTACATATAAAAACAAAAACGCTAATAATTAAGAGAATTACTTTTGAAAATAGCGACGTTTTGAAAGGACTTAAGTTTTTTTGCAGTATTTATATTAACGGAAGGAAAAAGACCGTAATTAAAATATTCTATTTCTTTTGATAAAATATTCTAATTCCGTTGATTGTGCTTTTTTAAAAATCTGTTTGATGTCATTAGAACCTCAGTTTAATTCAACTCCACGTGTATGTAATGTTTTTGCTATTAAAAAAACTTTTTAAAAAGCCATTCTTTACATTTGAAAAAACCCGGATGATGACCAATGAAAGATATAAAAGCGCTCGGGACAATTTCGGTAAATTAATCTACCAACTCCAACCTAAAACCGAAGCACTTGTCAGAAAACTAGAAAAGATCTAAATAAAATTAAATAAAAATCACTTCTTTGGTGACATTATAAATTCATTTCTGGTCGGGATGACCATTTTTTGATGTTGCACGAAAAAGGAAGTTTTTGGGGTGTTCTTATATTGCTGTCCGTGAACACCAAAATAAAAATTCCTTTTCGTGCAACATCAAAAAATGATCATTCCGACCATAAAAAAATTATTATAACGCCATAGTGAATTTTCTATTTTTATATAAAAAGAATTTGTTGGCTCGGCACGTTGAGTTTTGATGGATTTTTAATCCCAAATTAATTATACATCGATATCCGTTGACATTGGGCACTCAAATTGCATGGTTTGGTTTCTTTGTTTTAATGGCATATCAACCCTTGTAGGCCATTTAAAGCCAAAGCCATTCTCTTAGAAGAACAGTAGTGGTACTATTTAACCCATAGCTGGGAGGATAAGGGGGTTCATACCTTTCCCAAGGGTATTTTCTCGAAAGTGAACGTAATTGCGCGACTGGAATTCGAACTCGGTTACTACGATTCAGCAGTCCATCGCTTTAACGTAAACACCACGATGACACTCCTATTCAAATTGAATACTCCTCGAATTACACATTCAAAGACTCCGTGTGTGTGTGTGTGATCCCGATTAAGATTTAACGCTATTAAACATAAACTTAAATGAAAAATTCAGAACAAATCGTTTCCTTTCTTCTGTTTCTTTATTTGTTTGTTATGCCTCCTTGGGCATCTCCACTTTTTACCATCTTCTCACGTTAAACTTTACAACAAATCTTATCATTATTTGCTTGCTATGCCTCCTTGGGCATCTCCACTTTTCCGCATCTTCACACGTTAAACTTTACAACTAAATATCATTATTTCCTTGCTATGCCTCGTTGGGCATCTCTACTTTTTACCATTTTCTCACGTTAAACTTTACAACAAATATTACCATTATTTGCTTGCTATGTCTCCTTGGGCATCTCCACTTTTACCATCTTTTCACGTTAAACTTTACAAAAAATATTATCATTATTTGCTCCTAGGGCATCTCCTCTTTTTACTATCTCTTTACGTCAACTATAACCGGACATTGGCCTAGCGGTTAGAGTGTTCGCCAATGGCCCGGGAGATCTGGGTTCAATCTCATGTCGAGTTACAAAAGACTCAAAAAATGGTACTTGATTCCTCCTTGCTTAACACTCAGCATTATAAGGTACGGATCAAGGGTAAAGTGGAGCAATCCAGGGAAAGGAGTAGCGCCCTCTCCTACACGTTGGTGTAGTAAGCTATCGAAAAGGGTGCCTTCGGGTCACCCTTGACTATGGTCGCCAACTTTACTTATAACAGCAAAAATCTTCGCATAGAAAATATACACTATTGATATATCTATATACAGATTAAATTTCGTTAAGAAATTCATTCGATAGTTCTCAGAAATGCCCACCTACCATTATTTCTGAAATAATCAAATTCAATCTTTATGTAACACTATTCCTGTTTTTTTTTTTTTTTGTATCTGATCAGTTTTTCCAAAAAATTATCACTGTTAGCCAAGTATCCAATTGTTTGATTTAATTTTTTAAATCAGCCTACCGAGCAAAGTTCCTGTCTTAGGAGAAATGTCTAAAAAGAAAATGTCTACCGTAATTAGAAATTACATTATTTTGAAAGTTTCCTTTACATTACCTCTCGTTCGTCCTTTTTATCATCATCAGATCGAGCCGCTAGCATCTCTCTATCACCATTCATTTCTATCATCAACGGGTAAGACCCCCCCTAATGAGTGTCCTGGATATGACACTAAACAATCTGATGGTGAGGTTCCAATAATGCTGGAGCTTTGGGGAATGGAGAGTACCCGTTTATTGCCATAGCTCCCGGGTATACTCTGGCCCGGAGTGGTAGCACCTGATAAGGGTCCTATCTATGGGTTAAATAGAACTAAACCCTGCTTCCTTCACTATACAGATTTTTGCATTTAAACTGCGTATTTATGCTGAACTGAATTGTTTAAAATAGAACTGTTTTGACATTTAAACTAAGTACTAATACTATACTGAATTGCTCGAAATAGAACTGATTTGACGTTTAAACAGCTGGGACTATGGATACACTGACTGCACTTCTGCTGAGGGGTAAGACCTCCTCCCCCAATGAGTATCCTGGATATGACACGACACTAAACAGTCTGATGGGGCTTTGGGGGATACGGAGCACCCCTTCATTGCCATTGCTCCCAGGTCCACTCTGGCTCGGCGTGGTAGCACCTGATAGGTCCCTATCTATGGGTTAAATAGAACTAACAGCATACTTATGCTAAACTGAAATGTTTGATTAAACTGAATAGCTTGAAGTAGAAATGTTTTTGACAATTAAACCGTACTTACATTTAAACTGCGTGCTTATGCTAAACTGAATTATTTGAAATAGAACTGTTTTTTGATATTGAAACTGCATTTACGCTAAACTAAATTGTTTAACATAGAACTGTTTTGACAATTAATTGTGTGTAAACAAAATCTGAACTTATAATAAACTGAATTAGCTGAATTAGAACTGCTTTTACTAAACTGAATAGCTAGAAATAGAAATGTTTTTCACAATTAAACTGTACTTACTTTTAAACTGCGTGCTTATGCTAAACTGAGTTATTTGAAATTGAACTGTTTTTGACATTGAAACTGTATTTAGACTAAACTGAATTGTTATATATAACTGCTTGAATAAACTGAATAGTTTGAAATAGAAATGTTTTTGACAAACTGAGTACTCATGCTAAACTGAATTGTTTGAAATAGAACTGATTAGTTACATAAAATGGATTTGGCATTAAATAACTTACAAAGGTTGATATGCCATAAAACCAAACCTATCATTAACCATTTCTAGCAGACCCTCTGGACTACATCTTGTGTCCGAACAGGGCTGTTGTTGATAGGTTCTAGTTGGTCGTCCATCACTTGCACGTCCATTTAAAGTGGCCGATAGAAGAACGTCTTTCTCGTTATCATCATCATCATCATCATCATCATATCGTGCCGCTAGCACAGATATCCCTGACACTCTCTCGCCACTTTTCCCTATCGTTCAACGCCTCAGGCAGGTCTTCAGGACAACATCCCGTATCCTCACATTGTTGCTGTATGTATGTTCGAGCTGGTCGTCCTGATTTTGCTCGGCCATATGTGGGAGGCCATAGGAGTACATCACTTATGAGCTCGTCTCTGCTTCTCCAGCAGTGTCCTGCGTGTCTGGCTCATCTAACTTGTATAGTTTTCGTGATTGGAGGCAAGTGGCCGTATAGTTGGTGCTTGTGGGGTGTTGCCGCCAGGACTTATTCAATATTGCTCTCAACATTCTTGTGTAATTGCCGTCTAGCTTCTTCTCGAGCCGTTTTGTTTACATCCAAGTGGTGCATCCATACAGAAGTATCGACACGACCACTGCCTGAATTTCTGCGAATTAATTGATTTACACGGCATTTAAACTCGTCTGGGGTTATTTAATGCCAAGAGGTTAGTGAATCGAGAACATTTCATTTAAACGGCAAGTTAAAATCTTCTGGGATAGTTTTTGAAACACTCTATATAATATTAAACATTGTTTTTATATGTATTTATTTCTCTTTAAAAGGAGAAAATGATATCCATGTTGACATTTTCAAATAGGTTTTCATATGTTGTCTAATTAGAGCGAAATCTCTGCATTCTGGGAGATAATGTTTGACAGCGTAAGGGATTTGAGATGCTATACTTATGGTTGTTCTTGCTTGAGTATAGAGGATGTTTGTAAGGGTTTTATGGCATGTCAACCTTTGTAGGTTATTTAACGCCAAATCCACTTTTATGCAAATAGTTCTATTTCAAACAATTCAGTTTAGTATGAATACACAGTTTGTTAGAAATATTTCTATTTCAAGATATTCAGTTTAGTGTAACAGTTCTAATTCAACTAATTCAGTTTAGTGTAAGTACAGATTTTGTTTACACACAGTTAAACGTCAAAACAGTTCTATATTAAACAATTCAGTTTTGTGTAAGTAGAGTTTGAATGTCAAAAAATAGTTCAATTTCAAACAATTCAGTTTAGCATAAGCACGCTGTTTAAATGTAAGTATAGTTTAATTGTCAAAAACATTTCTATTTCAAGCTATTCATCTTAATCAAACTGTTCTAATTCAAACAATTCGGTTTAGCATAAATATGCAGTTTAGTTCTTTTTAACTCATAGATAGGGCCCTTATCAGGTGCTACCATTCCGGGCCAGAGTGGATCTGGGAGTAATGGAGTATAGAGGAGTGTAAAAGTCTTGTGTGACCAATGCCAAATCTGAGTATTCTTTGAGAAAATGTCGACAGTGTAAAATGTTTGCCGTGTTAAACAACTGTGGTTATTTGAGTATAAAGGAATGTTTGTTTGTTTGTGTTTTATGGCATATCAAACTTTGACGGTTATTTAATGCCAAATCGATTTTTATACAAATAAACATTTCTATTTCAAACAATTCGGTTAAACATAAGTACACCGTTTAATTGTCAAAAATATTTCTATTTCAAGTTATTCAGTTTAATCAAACAGTTCTAATTCAAACAATTTAGTTTACCATGAGTGCGCACTTTACATGTCAAAACAGTTCCATTTCCAGCAATTCAATTTAGCATAAGTATGCAGTTTAAATGTCAAAACAGTTCTATTTTAAACGATTCAGTTTAGCATTATTAGTATAGTATTAGTGCTATGTGAAATGCAAGCAGCCTCGTTCAGAATTTGAACTCGTATCGCTGTGTCCTTTTCCAACGACGATAACCACTACACGACGGTCACCTCCAGTGTTTCCTCTCAGTAAGCGAGTTCGAACTCCAGTTGCGCTTTTACGTTCACTTTCGGACTAATGCCCATGGCGAAAGTTATGAACCTCCTTATAGGTTAGATAACATGCTTGCTGTTCTTCAACGAGGGTGACTTTGGCATTAAATAACCCACGAAAGTTGCTATGCCATTAAACAAAGAAACAAAACCTGTTTCCTCTTTCTTATCTAACAAACTACCAAATCCAAGATTTGAACTCAGTTCGTTGAATCCATCCTCAACGCTGGGCGTGACGTAACGATTAATTTATTGTTTATCGTATGGGGCTGAAGACGAACCTCTGGCCAATTCAAACAAGACGCAAAAAAAAAAAAAAAATAAAAATAAAATAAATCAATAAATAGAATAAATGAATAGATAAATAAATAAAAACAATATCTAAAAATGGAAATGTCGAACGCGAATAAAATTTCTGACATTTTCAGCGAGTGAAATAACCTATTTTTGGTGTACAGAAATATTAATGAACTTAAGTAAAACTGAAATCTAATTTGAGACTTTCCCGCCAAAAGAGACCAATGAATGTTTCTTTCACCGCTATCAGAAAATATTTTTCACAAGAAATAGAAACGAAGTCCCGTTGTTTTTCTCTATAGCCCCAAGTTATTTTTAACCAAGTCTTTAAAAATTTTCCAGACTCATTCAATTTAAAAAAAAAAAGGTATCCAAGAGTGAACTAAAAAGTTCACATAATAACGTCATATTTAGTGTTGATGACATTTTTTTACGAATGAGATTCAAGCACAGCAACACTAATGGAAGAAGTGCGTGGACTGCAAGGTGGGAACTTTATAGAAAAATAAACCTCATCTGGTAACATTTCATGAGAGTATCTTGGTTAGCCTATGAACTTTTATATCGAACCACGTATGTTTTATTCATTTTGGTTTTGTGAACAGAGTGCTCGTCAAAGGCCTGGGAGACCGGGGTTCAGTCCTAGGTCGAGTCATACCAAATACTTAAAAAAATTTTACTTGATACCCTCTTGCTTAATACTCAGTATTACAAGGTACGTATAAAGGGTAAGTGAAGTAATTCAATGGAGTAGCTATTGAAAAGGGAGCTTTCAGGTCACCCCCGCCGACTACAGTTACCAACTTTGCTTTTATATATATATATATATATATATATATATATACATATGAGGGGGGAAGGGGGAATCGAAAATTTATTAAAAAATAATTTCTTGCAAAGTTTACGACAGCAAATGGAATAGATTTATGGAGATGCCCGTGATGTAATGGCTATCGTCGTCGGAATTGGACACGACAATACGAGTTCGAACCTTGACGAGGCTGATTGCATCCAATGTAGTAATAATACCTTTGGGAAAAAATTATGAATCCAATTATTCTCCCTCTAGCTATGTAGAAATAATAATGCAGACTGGGTTCTCTAGCCTTGGTTAGACAACCAGCCTAGGAGAAGGAAATCTCAGACTTCAAACCTGTTTTACTTCGCTTAAAAATTGACCTTGTGTCACATCCTGTCTGTAAACGCGCCTGAGCTCATTTTTTCGCATACAGTTAAATGTTTTCCCGTATTGCTATGTATAACTAACGATTCAATTAAACATTAGTCATTTGGTTTCGTTTAGTTTGGTTTTATGGCATATCAACCATTGTTGGTTATTTAATGCCAAATCCTCTTGATATATATATATATATATATATATATATATATATATATATATATATATATATATATATACGAAGTGCCTTCAATAGGTTTCCAGACTTTTTTGTACAGGCATTTAAAATTGTCGCAGACTCTTGAAAATTCCCTGTTATTGCTATACATATTATGATTTCAGGTTCAAATGAACAGCTACAGCGGGAATTGGAATACACCCTACTAAAGCCTGATTGTCACAACTGGTGATTTTCAAAAAGGCAATCTGGACGTGAGGAATAAGGAAGTCAGAACACCAGAGTTGATTGGCCAAATAAGGAATTTCATGGATAAGGACCGTCGTGTGTCTATAGAGACAATAAGTGCACAGTTTGATGTCAGTGTGGGAACTGTACACAAATTAGAATGAGAAGATCAGAAAGAAAGACGTTGGCATGAGAGCAGGGAGATGGTCGAGCTGATTAATTCAGATCCCGCAGTTCTTGATGCTCTGGTGACCTGCGATGAAAGCTTGATCTACTGATATGACCCAGAGACCAAGAGACAGAGTTCCCAGGGGAAGCATGCTAGCCTCTCCCAGACCCAAGAAGGCCAGATAGAGCAAATACACCCACAAACCTTTGCTGATCTCTTTATTTTGACAGCACTGGCATGATTTAAGTGCACTGGATTCCCACTGGACAGACATTCAACAAGGAATACTATGTTGAGGTTTTAAGGGAGTTCAGGAAGATATTCCTTGGGAAGAGGCCAGCACTCTTCAAATCGGGTCAGTGACATTTCCACCAGGACAATGCACCAGTCCACAAGTCCATCCTTGTCACAGACTATTTGACCAAGATGGGCATCAAGACAGTTTCTCAACCTCCCTATAGTCCAAACCTTGCTTCCTGTGACTTTTGGTTATTCCCTAAGCCCAAGGAAAAACTTAGAGGCTGTGGTTATGAGACAATTGAGGAGATGAAAGAGGCTGTAACGAAGGTCATTGACACGCTCACACAAGAGGGCTTCCATGGGGCCTTCCAGAGGTTGTTGGAATGGTACAAGAAGTGCATTGCAGCCGGAGGAGATTACTTCGAAGGGGACTACAGTTTCATGTGTGTACTATCAATAAAAGTGCCCATACGAAAAAAAAGTCTGGAAACTTTTTTTATTAGCCCTGTATTAAATATATATAATTTGATTTGGTTGGGTTTTATGGCATATCAGCCATTGTAGGTTGTTAAATGCCAAATCCTGTTTATACATATATATCAAATATATATGATTTGGTTTGGTTGGGTTTGGTTTTATGGCATATCAACCATTGTAGGTTATTTAATGCCAAATCCTCCTAATACAGATGTTTCAAATATATAAGATTTAATTTGGTTTGGTTTTATGTCATATCAACCACTGTAGGTTGTTTAATGCCAAATCCTCTTAATACATATATATTAAATATATATGATTTGGTTTGGTTGGGTTTTATGGCATATCAACCATTGTAGGTTATTTAATCCCAAATACACACACTCTCTCTCTCTCTCTATATATATATATATATATATGAATTGCAAACACATTTTGTAGATAACATTCTTAAACGAGCCTGAGATCTTTTTGCACACCTTTAAGCGGTTTCAAGTATTACTATATAACAGTCACAATTTATCATCAGTCATTTGTTTGCACACAGTTTGATCCATCGGTAGAACCCCTAAGAAGTGCTACCTCTCCGGGTCAGGGTTGACTTGGGAGCAATGGCAATGAAGTGGTGCTCCGCATTCCCAAAATCTCCAAGACTGGAGCCTGGTTATCAGATAGTTTAGTATCATATCCAGGACACTCATTAGGAGATTCTTACCCCCCTCCAGAGATACAGTCGGGGTATTCTACTGCCCCTGCCGACTGGGCTGTATTCTTCCTTCTTGGACTTTAGATTTAATTTTTTTAAAAAGTTTATTTAATATTTCTGCCTTCGCAAAACATTTTTACTTTTTTAAAAAAAGAAGCAATAAATATTTAAGTTTAGATTTTTTTTAAATTCCAATCCTCTCGGATCTTTTTTTTTTTCCTACAACGTGGAGAAACAGCGCATGTCGAATACGAGGATTAGCTCTCAACGAGCGCCCTCCCCTACACCTTGGTGTAGTAGCTATCGAAAAGGGGCCCTCGGGTCACCCTCGACTAAGGGGAGACAACTTTACTTACTTTTTTACTTAGTGTTTATAGGATTTTTTTAGAAGCATTGCGAATACTTTTAAGTTAGACTAGTATTTTGGAGGGAGAGGTCTTTGTGGCTTCTGTGCCAAACTGCAACATTGTATTAAAATCACTTTTGGACTAATGCGCATGGGAAAGGTATGAACCCCCTTATCGCTCAACCCCCACCATGAGTTAAATAGTACCACGACTTTTGTTTGATTGGTTGAGCTTTATGGCAAACATAGTTGGTTACTTAATGCTAAATCTTGCCCAGTCGGCTGGGGCTGTAGAATATACCGACTGCTTCTCTGCACATGGGTAAGACCCCCCATCGAGTGTCCTGGATATGACACTAAACAATTTGATGGTGAGATTCCAGCAGTGTTGGAGATTTGGGGAATGTGTAGTACCCGTCCATTGCCATCGCTCCCAGGTCGACTCTGGCCCGGAGTAGTAGCACCTGATAGGGCCCTATCTATGGGTTAAATAGAACTAACAGCATACTTATGCTAAACTGAATTGAGTAAACTGAATAGCTTGAAATAGAAATGTTTTTGACAATTACACTGTACTTACACTTAAACTGCGTGCTTATGCTTAACTGAATTATTTCAAATAGAACTGTTTTTGACATTAAAACTGTATTTACACTTAACTGAATTGTTACATATAACTGCTTGACTAGTTTGAAATAGAAATGTTTTTGACAATTAAAATGTGTACATATGCTAAACTGAATTGTTTTAAATAGAACAGATTATTTACATAAAAATAGATTTGGCGTTAAATAACCTACAAAGGTTGATATGCCATAAAACCCAACCAACCAACCATTAATGCTAAATCCTGTTTTTACATATATAATAAATCTATGAATTGTAAACATGTTTTGTATATAGACACAGTTAAATGGTCAAACAGTTCAATATCTAACAATTCAATTTAGCATAGATGGTTTCAAGTATTGCTACGTATCCCTAACAATTAAATTAAACATCAGTCATTTATTTACACACAGTAAAATGATCAAACAGTTCTATTTCAAACAAATCCGTTTAGTGTAAGTCATTTGTTGGCACACAGTTCAAATTTCAAACAGTTCTATTCGTACCATAGATAGGAGCCTATCAGGTACAACCATTCAAGACCAGAGTGGACCTGGGAGTGATAGCAATAAAGGGTTACTCTGCATTCCCCAAAGCTTCAGCATTATTGGAGCCTCACCATTAGATTTTTTGGTCTCATATCCAGGACACTCGTTGTGGGTGTCTTTCCTCTCTGCAGAGGTGCAGTCGGTGTATTCTCCAGCCCCAGTTAACGGGGTTATGTACCCCTACTGTTTTTCGACAAAGGGGGATTTGTCATTAAAAACCAAACCTAATATTTTAATAGTAATTATAAAAGTATTAATCAATTTTAACATTAATTATTATTTTATTTCAAAATTATTTCATTCTTAATTGCTCTGTATCCCAATTGATATTTCTTTAACATTGAGAAACAGTGAATCCGTTCACGGTTTTTGTTTGGACATCTTTCATCAAATTTCAGTGTTACACAAAAATACTTTTTTGCCTATTCGGTTGGGGCTGTAGAATAACCCTCTGCACCTCTGCAGAGGGGCAAGGCCCTCCTCCACCAACAAGTGTCCTGAAAATGACACTAAACAATCTGATGGTGAGGTTCCAGTCATGCTGGAGCTTTAGAGAATGGAGAGTACCCCTTCATTGCCATTGCTCCCAGGTCCACTCTGGCTCGAAGTGATAGCATCTGATAGGGTCCTATCTATGGATCGAACAGAATTAAATTGTATACTTAAGCTAAACTGAATTGTTTGTGTTTTATGGCATATCAACCTTTGTAGGTTATTTAATGCCAAATCCATTTTTATACAAATAAACAGTTCTATTTCAAACAATTCAGTTTAACATAAGTACAGTTTTATAGTAAAAAAAAAAGCATTTCTATTTCAGGCTGTTCGGTTTAGTGAAACAGCTTTATTTCAAACGATTCAGTTTAGTATAATTATTGTTTTTTTTTTTTTGGTTTACAGTTCTATCTCAAATAATTCAGTTTTGCATAAGTACAGTTTCAATGTCAAAAACAGTCCTATCTAAAACAATTCAGTTTAACATACAAAAACAGTTCCATTTCCACAGTTCCACAAAAATATTCATTTTCAAATAATTTATTTAATCTTCTCAATTTTATTTTAAAAATATACTACCCCAGGGGTGGGGGTAAGAATACGCTGATTGAATCCCCTGCCAAGATGAAAGATCTCCCCGCTCCCGAAAAGGGGTGTCAGGTATGTCAGCAAACTGCATCTGATGTGAGACGCCAATTCTTGGGAGTATTCATTTACATAAATTCCAGATCCATTCCAAGCGAGATTGGTTGTACCTTTTAGGACCCCATATGAGGCGTGGTCAGGTAGATCTGTTTAAGAATTATTTGTATTAAGAATTGTTACTTTAAGTTACAATTATTTCCTAAGGATCATTATTGTTGGTTGGTTAGTTAGTTGTTCGGTTTTTATGGGATATCAACTTTTGTAGGTTATTTAATGCTAAATCCATTTTTATGCAAATAGTTCTATTTCAAACAATTCAGTTTAGCATGAGAACACAGTTTAATTGTCAAAAACATTTCTATTTCAAGCTATTCAGTTTAGTCAAACAGTTCTAATTCAGATAATTCTGTTTAGTATAAGTACACATTTTGTTTACACACAGTTAAATGTCAAAACAGGTCTATATCAAACAAATCAGTTTAGTGTAAGTAGAGTTCCAATGTCAAAAACAGTTCAATTTCAAACAATTTAGTTTAGCATAAGCACGCAGTTTAAATGTAAGTACAGTGTAATTATCAAAAACATTTCTATTTCAAGCTATTCAGTTTAGTCAAACAGTTCGAATTCAAACAATATAGTTTAGCATAAGTATGATGATTAGTTCTATTTAACGCATAGATAGGACCCTATCAGGTGCTACCACTCCGGGCCAGAGTGGACCTGGGAGCAATGGCAATGAAGGGGTGCTCTGAATTCCCCAAACTTCCAGTATCACTGGAACCTCACCATCAGATTTTTTTGTATCATAAATATCATAACCTGGACACTCGTTGGTGGGGTCTTACCCCTGTGCAGAGAAGCAGTCGGTGCATTCTACAGCCCCAGCCGACTGGGTAAAAAGATTATTATTATTAACTACTTGAAACCATATAACTGTGTACAAACAAATATATATTATCATGTAGAAGTAATTACGTGAAACCAATTAATTATTGATATTAGATAGGAATACTTGAAACCATATAAATGTATGCAAATTATTTGTATTAGATAGGAATAGTTGATACCATGTAACTGCTTGCAAAAAACAACACAAAAAAATAAATGGAAGTAAATAAGGAAATTGAATCTGACTATATAGAGAAAGTAGGAAAAAAATCCTAATTTGATGAATTTATTATGAAAGTCGACGTTGAACGTTTCGATTTTATAATAACCTTCTTCAGGACTTTAAATTTGGGAAAAGTTTTGTTAAAATAGTGATGGATGTTTGATGAAAAAGCGAGAGAAAATAAAAAATAAATGTACAATGAACGCGATTCCCTTACCTAAAGGCATAAAATAACCCTGGAAAGATTGATATACCGTTTGAAATTAATCAATCATTAAAATGCGATATAAGAAATATCAAAATTTATTTTAGAATTTCAAGAGTAAATTAAAAAAGTCTTTGATACTTTTGGTAAGTGTTAATATCTTCGGACTGCACCAATATTCCGATATCTTTAACTGCAACAATTTATCCGGAGAAATTTGATGGTTACTTGCTTTCTTTTTAAGAATGATTAAGTCTTATGGAACTAAAAAAGATTAAAGCTGATTAGTTGTAATTAAGATACTGCAGTAATATTCAAGCAAAACTGACAGAATTTGGTGGAGAGCGGTTGGTTACGACACGTTTCAGGGTGAACTCGTTTAATATAATTAAAGATTTTACTTATCTACATTCATAATTCTATTTTAATTGTGAGCTATTTTAGTTATAAATTGTGAGCTAAAAGCTTTAAGTTTGACATTACAAGCTGCCGAGTTAAAAGGTCAAAGTGGGTAGACCTTATAATATTTATAATAAGCTTTTATAATATTTATAATAAGCTTTAAGTTTGATATTACAAGCTGTCGAGTTGAAAGGTCAAAATGGGTAGACCTTATAATATTTACACATGTCACTCCAGTCATAATAAAAAGTTGACGGGTTTCTTTTGAAATCAGCAGTAAACGATATATAAAAATAAAACTAGATACATATCAGCTGATACATAGAATGACGTGGCACTAAAGTCTTTTAATGATTACGTGTTATTAAAACATTAGTCAAGGGAATAATTAGAATAAAATACAAGGATCATTAAATAAGTTTCCAGAATTTTTCGTATGGCATTGATTGATAGTACACACATGAAACTCTAGTCCCCTTCCAAGTAATCTCCTCCGGCTGCAATGTACTTGTTCTACCGTTCCAACAACTTCTGCAAGGTCCCATGGAAGTCTTCTTGTGGGAGCGTGTCGCTGACCTTCGTCACAGCCTTTTTCATCTCCTCAATTGTCTCATAACGACAGCCTCTGAGCTTAGGGAATAACCAAAAGTCATAGGGAGCAAGGTCTGAACTATAGGGAGGGTGATCAACTGTCTTGATGCCCATCTTGGTCAAATAGTCTGTGACAAGGATGGAGTTGTGAACCGGTGCATTGTCTTGGTGGAAATGCCACTGAGCCGATTTGAAGAGTGCTGGCCGTTTCCCACGGAATCTCTTCCTGAACTCCCTTAAAACCTCAACATAGTAACTCTAACCCTAACCCTAACCCTTTGGCCAATCAACACTGGTGTATTGACTTCCTTACTCTTCCCACAACTCTCATCATTCCTCACAGACGCCGTGCCTTCCTTGAATCTCTTATGCCACAAGAAAACTGATGCTCGACTCATGCAAGATGGTCGAAAAGCAGTCTGAAGCATTCCAAGCGTTTCTGTGGCCTTTTTTCCAAGTTTAAAACAGAATTTGATTGCATATCATTCTTCTAAAGTGTCCTCACGTCCAGATTGGATTTTTGAAATTCACCAGCTGTGACAATCAGGCTTTAGTAGGGTGTGTTCCAATTGCTGCTGTAACTGTTTATTTGAAGCATATATATGGCATATCAACCTTTGTAGGTTATTTAATGCCAAACCCATTCTCTTAGAAGAACCGTAGTGGTACTATTTAACCCATAGCTGGGAGGATAAGGGGGTTCATACCTTTCCCAAGGGTATTTGCCCGAAAGTGAACGTAATAGCGCGACTGGAATACGAACTCACTTACTACGATTCCGCAGTCCATCGCTTTAACCATTACACCACGAGAACACCCCCACAAATTTTTGTGGAAAAAAATTATAATCGAAAAATCTTGCTTTGACAGAACAGATCCGTATCTTCCCTTGTTAAGTCAGTTTCAGTATTTCCAGGTATTTGTTTGTGTGGCTGCTCTACCATGATCCAGTATTCTCTTTATCCAGTCAACTGGAACTATAGAATACGCCGACTGCACCTCTACAAAGGGAGTTATCCGCCCCTTAATGAGTGTCCTGTATATGACACTAAACTTGAGTTTTGAGAGAGGGAAGTACCACTTCCTTATCATTACTCCCAGGTCTACTTTGACCGGGAGTGGTAGTACTTGTTAGGGTTCCATCTATGGATCAAATAGAACTGTTCAGATGTTATGTCCCCGCAGAAGAAAAAACAATATCACTTTATCAAAATATAAACTCTTTTATTCAAAACATCTTGATGGTTTGTTTATTTTTTCATGGCATATCAATGTTCTTGGGTTATTCAATGCCAAATCCATATTTAAATAATATATGAGAGGATAAGGGTGTTCATACCTTTCCCCAAGGGTATTTGTCCCAACGTGAACGTAATAGCGCGACTGGAGTTCGAACTCGCTTACTACGATTCCACAGTCCAGCACTTTAACTATTACACCACGAGGACACCCAAGTGAAGATTTAGTGTATGGAAGAGAGAGAAAGAGAGAGAGAGATGGAGGACTGTTATCAATGACACCTCGTGGAGACAGGCATATTCTCAGTCTTGCACGAGAGATTTGATGAAGGACGGGTACTAAGCCCGGGGGCCACCTAACTCCCATTCAGCTGACGTTTCTACTCGCTGGCTGCTCTCCGAATGACTGATCGCCTTACTCTGAGGTTGAAGAGCCTCGACATTATATATTTTCTGAGCGCCCACACATTTTCCTTTTGGCGCAATTCATGTGATTCATTTCCGCTGTCTCTTCTTTACCATAAGACACATGCAATATCCAGTTTTGAAATCCACAACTAACATGTAAGTCAAGTTGACGACCGTAGTCGAGGGTGACCCAAAGGCTCCCTTTTCGATAGCTACTACACCGAGGTGTAGGGGTGGGCGCTACTCCTTTCGCTGGATTGCTTCATTATGCTAATTTTCGGGGCCATTGGTCTAATGAGTAGAGTGTTCGCCAATGGTCTGGGAGACCGGGGTTCACTCCTAGGTCAAGTCATATCAAAGACTCAAAAAAGGGTACTTGATGCCGCCTTGCTTAGCACTCAGCATTATAATGTAAGGATCAAGAGTAAGGTGGACCAATCCAGGGAATGGAGTAGCACCCTCCACTACAACTCGGTGTAGCAGCTATTGAAAAGGGAACTTTCGGGTCACCCTCGACTAAGGTCGCCTACGTTACAACTTCTATATGTAACATAATCATATTAGGCAAGTTCACGTACCTCGGCAGTGATCTTAATAAACGCCTAGCAAAGGTGTGGACTGCTGTCGATAGGTTATTGATCATGTGGAAGTCTGGTCTATCCGATGAAATTAAACAGGATTGTTTCCAAGCCGTCGTTGTGTTAATACAATACTATGGATTGAACCACTTAGACACTAACAAAACGCGTTGAGAAAAATTACACAAGAATGGGCTATCTTTAAAAAAATCCTGGAAGCAACACCGCACGAAACAACTGTTCGGCCACTTACCTCCCATCTCATAAAACAACCAAATAAGACGAGCAGGACATGGAGGACACAGCTGGAGAAGCAAGGACGAACTCATAAGCAACATTTCTTTATGGACCCTTACACATGGACGTGCCGGTGTTGGCCGACCAAGAAGAACTTTTCTACATCAGTCACAGGTTGTAATTAGGAAGATCTGCCGGGAACGATGGATGGAGAGAGAAAGAGAGTAAGAAAAATCCGCGCTGTCCGCACGACTTAATGATTATATATATATATATATATATATATATATATATATGTACTAATAATAACAGTGTTGGTTGTCACTAAATCACTTTGTGGGTATGTGTCGAACCAAGTGCAATATGATATGGAGAGTGCTCAATATCTAGGACAGAACTATTATATAATAATAATAAATGTATATTAGATATATATATTTAATTCATGGAACTTAGACTACGATCCCTGGGTTTTATGGAGTTTTTTTTACAAAACAACAATCAACAGGCAGTTAACTAATGAAATGAATCAAAAATTGAACTAATATATATATGTATATAAGTTTTAATAAAAATAAGTTTTCTCCTATTGTCGTCAGTCGGAGCTAGGTACCCCGAGGGGCCGTTTTAGGCGAAACTATAGTAGGATAGTCCCGATTCGCGATTTAATTATATATATATATATATATATATATATATATATATATATATATATATATTCTAGTAGAAATACCCGTCGTTGAATTAAATGACTATATATATATATATATATATATATATATGAGTGTTGGTTGTCACTAAATTACTTTGTGAGTTTGTGTCGAACCAAGTGCAATATAATTTGGCGACTACTCAATATCTATGATAGAGCTATTATATAATAAGTAAATACATATTAGTTTTTATTCATATTTAATCGCATGGAAGATTTATGTAACCACAGGTTTCATGACGTCTTATAAACGACAATCAGGCAGATGATTGTCTTTTATAAGACGTCACGAATCTTTTGGTCGCAGACTTGGAAAAAAATGCCACAGAAACGTATGGAATGCTTCAGACTGCTTTTCGACAATCTTGCATGAATCGAGCATCACTTTTTGAGTGGCATAAGAGATTCAAGGAAGGCAGTCTGGAAACTTATTTAATGAACCTCGTACATTTGCAGTAGGAACATTAGCTGGCAAAACCCTAGTCCCTTCATATTTTAGCCGAAGGAGGCCAAAAACCAGTCTTTTTTTTTTCAACTTCCTACTGGAATAACAAGGGAGCTATGAGTTGAAACGTTCGCAAAAAACAATGGAACTTTTTCGAAGAAAGCACCCACGAAGACACAAAACCTTCCTCTGTCTGTATGTACCGTAATTATTTGTGTATAAGACGCAGAACAAAGTTAGTGGTGCGTATTATACACGAGAACAATACGAGTCATTTTTTTTCTAAACACATGCCTCACTATAATCTGGACGGAATTATAAATAAGTTATATATATATACTCAAATCCTTGACGAGACTGATTGCATTTCACATAGCACTAATACCCTTGGGAAAGGTATGAATCCAATTATTCTCCCTCCAGCTATGGGTAAATAGTAGGGCAGACTACGTTCTTCAGCCTTGGTGAGGCAACTAGTTTAGGAGAAGGAAAACTCTGAATTGAAACCTGTTAAACTCCGCTTAAAAATTGACCTTGTGTCATATCCTGCCTGAGCGGAGGGGTTGGGTAAATATGATATGATAAATAAGTTATATCTAAACTACTACGTCGTTGTAGAGAAATATCAACCAAATTGTTTGTCAATAATTTTATTTCTCCTAATGCGATTTTATTTTCATCTTAAACTCAGTGAATTTTTTTGTAAATATGGCCGGGCATTTATCATAAATGATATGTGAATTTTGTGTTTCAACGCATAATGCAAACCACAAAAATGTTTATTTCTAGTCAGTACCAACCGATAAAATGTTAATCAAAGGCTAAATTTCAGCAGCTTCAAATTTTTAATTACTCAATGCGTTTTATACACGAAAAATTCATTTTAAAAATTTTGTACTCCGAAGTTATTGGAGCGTGTTATACATAAAGAATTACGATACGAAATGGGGGAGAACAGATAGATTCGTTGTCCGCGAGTGCCGAAAGGCCCTTCGTAACCTTCTTGGGTCCAGTGACCTTTCATGGCCTCGGAAGGAGCTGTATCGGGAATTAGTGGTGGGTTCCGCTTCTGATCCTCTCAGCGAGCGGCACGGCTGGACGGCGGAGGAGATCCGCTCGCACTGGAATTGGGCGCCAGGATCGAGCTTCTTGAACAACTCCGAGTTCTCGCTCACCTGGCGACTTGTTCGGAATGCGTTATCCTTTCGCGGCTTGAACTTCAAAGCGGGCCTGGCAGACATGCCTGATTGCCCTCGCTGCGGCAGTGGCTTGGAAGAAACGGCTGAGCACGCCTTCTACTACTGCGAGCGAGTCCGTCCGTTTTGGGATCACGTCGGGGAGTGGACGGCTCGCATCGAACCCAAACAGCTCGTGCTGCTCGACGTTGGTTACGTCGTAGACAACGTTTTTCCTCCGTTTCACGGTGAGAAGCGTGTGGTGTTTCTCGCGATCCTAGCTGTAGCCCGAATGGTGATTTAGACGACGCGAAACAAGGGATTGTATGACGATGCAAGCTTTTCTCATCGTGATCTGGTTTTGTATTTTCGGCATCAGCTGAGGGTCAAAATCAGATGCGATAGAAAACGCTTGGATCGCATAACATTCAGCAAAAGGTGGATGACTGCAGCGAGCCTGGTCGTACGAAAGGGGGCAACGTTGGAGTCATCCTTCCCTCCTCTGCCGGCACATGGCGTCTACGGTACGGGTCCTTAGGGACCCCATCCCTGGTAAGTAGAATTGCTTTTTCTCCCTTGTAACCTAGTTAGCAGCATGTTGTGTGTCATTGTCCCCGTCATCTAGTCGTTAGTTTCTCAAGATCTTCCCCCTCCCTATTATTTTTGTACCTCAACACGAATCCCAGCCCGCTTTTATTGAAGATCTTGAAAATTCATATGTAAAAAATCATATCTGCTTCTATCGACCCATACCACGCCCGACCCTTTATTTCTTTTATCTCTGTAGATTAGGATTCCCGCCCTACCTAGGGTAGGTCCGGCTTGTTTCCGGTTTCTTTCGACCCGGAAAACAGTCGGCCTCCAATTTTATAGACGGGGGGATGGGAGGGAAACCAAACGGGGGATTTTTTCCTTGTTTTCGTGTATAATGTTTTTCGGTTTTTTTCTCCCATTCCCATCATATCCATTGTAAAAAATCATACATTGTAAATAAAATCATGCATCACTTTCGGGTTTTAAGTAGGACTTTGTCATAGAGCAAATGCGGTATTTTGGTGGTTGCTGCGTGCATGGAGATGGACGAGTGATTATATATTGTATTGTTGAATGGGTCGGTGAATGTGGCTAGCTAGGTTCCCCATAGAAAATATAGTTAAAGCATGACCGCTCCCTTCCCCTCCCCCAAAACCACAAGGCCTCGTGCCTTCTTGTATTTACTACAAGAAATAAAAGAACAGATAGATTCGTGCATTTTCTTAAGGGCATTAGCGCAAATCTATACGCAGCCTCGTCTAGGATTCGAACTTGATTCGACAATTCCATTTTTTCCAGCGATAACCGTTACACTAAGTACACCTCCAAAAATATTTGATATGACTGATTGGAAAAGAGTTGATCGAACAAGATGTGTACCTGCAATTAAATTTTTTTAAAAAAATTGAACAAGAGACGGATTTAAAATTTGTGAAATATTTAAGTAAATTTATATACATTAAGTATGAGCACCATCCGTAAAAATTTTAAAAAAAAGTTTAACAGTTCGTGAAATAAAATCGTTCGTCCAAAAACAGTTTCTTTTTCTTTTTTTAAAACTTTTTTTTTCAGTTTATTTAATTTGGCTTGTGTACCAATTATATCAACTTTTTTTTTTTTGGATCTTGTCTTCTTGCTTAAAATATTTCCAGCCGGCATTTTTACTTAGTTTTCGGCCAAAGTGAAACAATAATTTTGTGTGTGTGTGTGTGTGTGTATGGTTTAAAATAATACAAGATATTTCAGAAAAATCGATACCGTTTCGTAATCTAATAACTAGACCGATTTTCGATCAAGTGATCTCAGATTGTTATACCATGTCTAGAAATATTAACATTCTAGATCCTCTTCTATGTTATAAACTTTTCCTAATTTTCCCGTCTGATGATTGTGTACAACCCATGAAACTTGAAGTAGCGGACTTTAAGTGTTCATAATTCGATATTTTTCTGGGTTTTATACCTGCTCTGCTGTTGTAGCCTCGAGCACTTTTACTATCAAACTTTCCTCATTTGCATGTACCTATATATAAATATATATATATAGACTAAAATATCCGTACTGCTTTTTTTATAATGCTAATTTTTTTTTCTGGTGGGCAATAAAATGTCGTTTGGATCCACCCTCTTTTGGCAGAATTATTCTGAAGATCCATTAGGTGAAATCTGAGTTAGTAGTTTCAGGCTCTTTTAAATATTGTGTATATATGATGTTTCAAAACTGTTTAAACGTCTTTTTTTTCTCTCCAGTGAATGTAATTTCTATTCAGAAAAATAAAAACCTTAAACTAAATTCTGAATTGTTTCTGTACATGCAAATTAAAATTTGAGATTATTTGAACGAGAATTAATCAAATTATTAGATAGCGAAATGGTATATCTCTGAAACACCAAGAAATCTCAGTTGATACCATTTTTTTTTTTTTTGAAAAATCCTGTATAAGGTGGGGGAAGAGATTGGGAAAGAATAAAAATCAAAAGGGGAAAATGTCTGAAAGTGTTAAGGAAATGGCTTGGGGAATATTTGTCCGAGTGTTTATTTTCATTCATTTTATTTTGGTCAGATTGGGGCTTAGACAATGGCATAAGAAAGGTGGCTACTAATATCTGTCTGTTGTCCAGGGTTGTGCACCAGGGCTACAACAGTCTGTTGGCTTTTCGCCTCCCTTTGTAACGCTGGTGCACCGTGGGGGTCTGTTCGCCATTGTGGATAGGGCAGAGGTGTCGACTGAGACGAGGGTAAGGGGCGTGTCTCCGAAATTTCGGTCAGAGGGCTCTGGGGTAGAGAGCGATGCAAGTGGTAGGGCCGACCCCGTTCCTCAGGGCTCAGGAACCCGTTGTGGGGAGAAAGTGGCTGGGGACGGTCAACTCCGATATTGGATGACGCAGACACAGAAGATGGTAGCTTATTAATCGAAAAACTCGATGGAAGTGGTCCACTCAGTTGGCTCATGCCGGAAGAGGCAGAAGCCGGACCGCTGTTTCCATGTCCATGAAATGAGGGTCCGCCATTGGAATCGGCCGCATTGAGGGCCGGGTTGCGCTGCGCATGCAGCATATTAGAGCTAACTGGCTTCAGTAACGGAATGTCTTGAGGTATACTGTGTTCCGACGAGCGGTTAGGCAAATAGTGAGCCGACTTTGAACTTCGAAAACCCGAGTCTTCGGAATCTGTTGATGCTTGGGAAACCGGCCGGTCAAATTTGTAGTGGATCTCATGTAGTTCCGACATGCCACTGTCGTGGTAGGTAGAGTAGATTACCCGCGCGGGTAACCTGTCGTCGGCCCGGGATCGATGGTTAGGCACAGGTGGGGGTGGCGGGAGGCCAGTTGGTGGTTTGGGATTACGAGTTGAGTTTTGGTTCACCCGGTGAGGATCATGTTTCTTTTTGGTGAATTTCTCTCGCAAGTTGTACTTGAACCAGCACACAAGAAAGAGAATGAACAGGAGAACAGTTATTGAAGTAGGGACAACAATCCCAAGCCAGAATAAATACGTGTAACTCATTTCCAATGAAGAGAAAAAACTGAACAACGTGAGCTAAAAAGGGGCTCTAGACAAATAGAAAACATTACTTCTGATCGGTAAAAATCCGTTTGGCAACCTTTGGTCCATTGTGAAAAATCACATATCTGCAATAGATAAAAAATAAATAAATTAGAATGAAAATAAATAATCACAAGCTTAATTTCAGGAAAATAAACTCAATTTGAAAAAATAAAGTTTTATCAGACAGGTGGATCTTGATTTTAAAAGGTGTTATCAAAAATTATCAAGATAACAACATACAATTTATTAGAAAGTCAAGGCAATCTCTCTCATTCCTATATATATATATATATATATTTAATTTTTCTAACTTTTTATATGACTCCTGCAGCATAAAAACGAAGTAAAAAGAAAAAGATATATATATATATATATATATATATATATATATATATATATATATATATATTACGAAAAGATGTATGGAAAAAATAATTTTAAAAAAGACTAAAAACATCCGTACTGCTTAAAAATAATCAATCGGTACCGCCACGCCAAGTCAAGTCAAAAGAAAAAACACCGATACACACACATTCAGAGGCCCATTGGCCAAATTACTAAAGTGTCCGCCAATGGCCCAGGATACCGGGGTTCAATCCCAGGTCAAGTCATCCCAAAGATTTAAAAAATGGTACTTAATACCTCCTTGATTAACACTCCGTATTATAAGGTACGCATCAAGGGTAAAATGGAGCAATCCAGGGAAAGGAATAACGCTCTCCCCTACACCTCGGTGTAGTAGCTATTGAAAACGGAGCCTTTGGATCACTCTCGACTACAAATTTACTTATATAATACAATTAGAAGAAAACTCAACCCTGGTTAAATAGTCATTATAAATTTATTTCGGGGAAGAATATCATTATACTCTTCGTCTTATCAGATGACTTCACACGTTTAATATATAATTCCTACATAGCCAAGAGCAAGTCTACCTAAGTTTCACCAAACGGCTCTTCAGGATTGCACTGTCCCAAAAAATCCTGAAGAGCCGTTTGGTGAAACCTATGTGTAGACTCGCTCTTGGCTATGTAGGAATTATTTTTTTATAATATTAACTCAATCTCATGTATTGAGCACCTTATTACGTTTTTAGATGTCGGTGTTTCATTTTTCTTTTGACTAGACATACGTGCTGTTTGATTATTTTCAAGTAGTACGTGTGTTTTCCGTCTTTTCTTTTTTTTTCTGATATTTTTTCCCCTGATATCCGTTTGTAGAATTTGAAAATTATACAATTGTTGTTTTTTTTATACCAACAGTGTATATATATATATATATATATATATATATATATATATATATATATATATATATACAGACATATATGTGTATCTATATTTATCCAACCTATCAGAACAAGCAAGATACGACGCAAAGTCAATTATAAATGAAGTTTAACAGGTTTGGTTTCAGAGTTTAACTTCTATATCAGTTGCTATACCAAGTTTAAAGAGCACAGTCTGACCAACTATTTACCCATAGCTAGAGGGAGAATTTTTAGATTCATGTCTTTCGCAAGAGAATTAGTATTATGTGGAATGCAAATTGTTTCGTCCACGATTTGAACTTGGCTCGCTGTATCCATTTCATGCGACGGTAACCATTACACCAGAAACACCTCCTACTAAAGGAGATTTCCGACTCGCGATTTAAGTTAATTTTATAATTGGCTCCACTCGTGTTGAGCACTCATGAAATTGTAGCATTGCAGCGTTTACGGCGGGTTTTAGTTTTCTTTTGACCAACTGACTGCATATCTCTTGATTTTTTTTCAACTGGTGTGACGGGTTGGCTTTTTCTTTCTTTTTGTCCTATGATATTTTTTCTTTTTCCCCCGGGCGGTGATTCGAGATATTTTTATCTCTTGTTCCTGGCGAGTTTTTCTTCTTTTTTTCTGGTAACCGTGAATGCTGGTAGATATTAGATTAGTATATATATATATATATATATATATATATATTCACAGCCTTAGTTATTTCTAAAGCTTAATTATATTTGACAAAGCTATTTGTATAATGCAGCCATAAAGCTAAAAAATCCTATTTATACATAAGATTTGTCAACGGATAGTTGGTAACAATTTTTAAAAGAGCGAGTGCTCACTTATTTGCCAGCAGTTGAATGGTTTCAAGTATGGCTATTTAATACAATTCTAATCAACCTTTTCATTCCTTTACATGGTTCAAAGTATTGATATATAATGCAAAATCAATTTAATAGTCATTTGTATGCACACAGTTAAATTGTTTTAAGTCAAGAAAATGATTAAATATTTCGATTGGACTCTAACAAGTACAAGCAGTCAGAGCCAGAGTGAACCTGAAATAAGAGTAATGAAGAAATATTCCAGGATTAAAGCTTCACCATCAGAGAGTTTAGCGTCATATCCAGGACACTCGTTTGAGGTGGGTGTCTTACTCTTTGCATTTCGGACATGGATATTTTACTGCCAAGCCTACTTGGTTATATAACTGATTAAGATAAAACTTATCAATGTCTTTAATTTGATCGTATATATATATATATATAAAATCATCCACAAACAGACTGTTTCGTTGTATTACGACTCTTCAAGCCGAGATTGAAAGCCGGCTGACTTTAACTCAGTCGGATATCTTATCTCAGAACTATCACCCTCACATACATATGGATACATATTACACACGCACACAAATATATATATATATATATATATATATATACACACATGCATACAAGTATATATATATATATATATATATATATATATACATACACACGCACATACATACAAGTATATATATATATATGTTTGTTATTTAATGGCATATCAACCTTATACTCCAATTTGAGGATTAAATAGCACCACTACCGTCCTTTGGATGGATTTGGTATTAAATGACCAGACAAGGTTGATACGCCATTAAATAACAAACAAACATGTATGTATATATATATATATATATATATATATATATATATAAAATGGCATATCAACCTTATAATCCCGTCTGTGCATTAAATATCACCACTACTGTCCTTTGGAGGGATTTGGCATTAAATGACCAGAGAAGGATTCCATTAAATAACAAACAAACTTACATATATATATATATATATATATATATATTACACACACACACACACATATATATATATATATACACGCAGATATCTGATTAGAATAAAATCAAATATATAGCATACATTGTAAGACATATTTACAGATTTGTGCAATCACTTTTACTATTTGAAAATCAAGATTCTTAAGAGTCTTAAGACATTGCGTTCGAAAATAGATCGATAGTGTGATGATGAGATCAATCAGATATTTGACGGGAACTTGCTAAATGTACTTTTGTCTGTCCTCGCAATAATAAGCGTTGAAGTTTAAGGTTGACTAACTTGAAAAGAAATCCTACGATGCATTATCAAATTAGAAAAGAAGAATTTCGTCGAAACGAATTCAAATCGGATTGACGTATTTTCTGCCAAGGAGCAAAATAGAATTTCTTAAAATACAAAATTCTTTCCCATTTTGAGAGCTCTTTAACATATCAATACGATCATTCCTAGTATATAAGAGTGACTTATTTCTTTACAGAAGAAGGCCATCTCAATTCAGCTAAGATTCCTCTTGGTAACGCATGTAACCCCTTAATTTTGCATGCTAAGTTCATCTTTGCAAACCCTATCGGATATAAGACATACAAAAGAACTCTTTTTGACGTTGGTATTATCCTTGTGCACTCTAATATGGCTTCTTAGACCAGCTGTAGACCCACACTTTCGAAGGAACGACTCGAGTTACCAATAGGTTGCTGCGAAAGGACCTGTGTAAAATGAGCCTGCGATAAACAGGTCCCACAGCAGACGTGACAGATTTGTTCAGGCGTAAAAGTGTTCGGAACTAATATCAAGTCTCCTGCTTCCGAAGTGCTAGTTTCAAGATGGCGTATACGACTTTCCCTACTTTAAATACTTTACAACCATTGTTGGTCGATTTTCTGTTATTTGTTCCTGATATCTACACGAAGGTGGGGGTATTCATTTTTACCACCCCCTCCGCTTGGGCATGATATGACACAACGTCAATTTTTAAGCGGAGTTTAACAGGTTTCAATTCAGAGTTTTCCTTCTCCTAGACTAGTTGCCTCACCAAGACTGAAGAACGTAGTCTGCCCTACTATTTAACCATAGCTGGAGGGAGAATAATAGGATTCATACCTTTCCCAAGGGTATTAGTGCTATGTGAAATGCAGTCTTGTCCAGGATTTGAACTAGTGTCGCCGTGTCCATTTCCAACGACGATAACCATTACACCACGGGCATCTCCTTTAAAAGGCGGGATTTTCTCTGATCTCACCAGACAGGAATTTACACAAGCCAAAGGTCGGCTTAAAATGGGGATTCGGAGAGGGGAAGGTCGGACACGAGCTGAGGCTCGAGCCCTGCTGGACTTTGCTGGTCATCAGTTCACTTAGTGCAATGTGAGTCTTATGAGCCTAGATGGACATGAACCCAAACATGGGTCCAGGCACGGATGCCTGATTACAGCTTAAACTGGACAATGAGGTTCAGTGCTAATCGAAGGTGACAAATGTGTCAATACTGCAGGTCGCCCACCCGAAGTTGGCCAAGTCGAAGCCTTTGCTGGACAATGCCCGCTGGGGTCAAAGCCAACAGCAAATTAATGCCGTCGGCCTTAACACCAATCTACACCAAGGGCCTAGGACTGGTTTTAGAAATATCCTTAAAACGTTTCTTATGTTTATATCTCGGCTTCGTATTATAATAGCCCCAAAATGATTAAACCAAACCTTATTAATTTTAGTCCAGGACATTGGCCTAATTAGTAGAATGTTCGCTAATGGTCCGGGAGACCAGGGTTCAATCCCAGGTCCAGCCATACCAAAGATTAAAAAAATGGTACTTGATGCCACGTAGCTTAACACTCAGCATTATAATATAAGTATCAATGTTAAAGTGGAACAATCCAAGGAATGGAGTTGCGCCCCCCTACACCTCGGTGTAGTAGCTATAGAAAAGAAAGCCCTCAGGTCAACCTCGACTAAGGTCGCCAACTTTATTTATATAGCTGTCCCAAAATAATTACGTCCCTTAAATGTTAAGTAGTTCAATAAGTTTTTTGTTTGTTTTGTTTTACGGCATTTCAACTTCATGGGTCATTTAATGCCAAATTGAGTTAAGGAAAATAAGTCTGAAAAGAAATTCAAAGGAGAGGTCTTAGGAATTTACGATAAACTTTTGATAATTAGTTGTTTATTTGTTTTGTTTTTTATTAGGAGTTTATTTATAGGGAATCATAATCACAAAAAATAATTTGTGAAATCGGTTGGGATGGGATCAGTTTGTTAGAATATATCAAGTAAAGAAAGGGTAATTTGGTCTTATTGTAAATTTCTTTAGATTTTTGTGTATAACTTCACTGTTTTTAGAAATGATATCACATTATTTATTTCAGTTTTTTGGAATAGTTCCTTCATATTGTTTGCACTATAGAAGGTTTTTCTTTTATGGGCTAGGTCGGTACATTCGATGAGAATGTGTTTCACGTTGTATTTGGTCTGGCATGCATAAAACTTTGGTTGAGTTCATTAACGTTTAGTTATTTAATACCTTATAAAATTCGTTCTGATTGAATAATGTGCCTCAAAAATAATTCTAGTATGAAGATAAACTGTTCTTAAAAAAAAAAAAAAAAAAAAAAAAAAAGCTAACATTTGTTGAGTATTTATTTTTGGAGGAAACTGTAGAAAAAAATCTTGAAAAATGAGTTGATAAAACTGATAAATTAATATTTATAGATAATAAATGATATTATAATATAATAATTATAATAATGCAATATAATCATGAATAATATACAATAAATAAATCAAATAAATAAATAAAAAACATTCGTTAATAAGTTTTATCCAAGTGATTCCGAGACAATAGTAACTTTTCGATGTTGATAATAGCAACAGATCATCAAATTCTTTATGGACCCCCTCATATGCCCGAGCAAAAGCAGGATGATCAGATCAAACCTTCACACAGCAGCTCTGTGCGGATACGGGATGTAGATCTGAGGACCTGCCAGAAGCGATGAACGATAGGGAGGAGTGGCGAGAGAGGGCCATGGATATCCGCGCTGGAGGCACGACATGATGAGATATATATATATATATATATATATATATATATATATATATATATATATATATATGCTGCCAGGCTAACAAAGTCTTCATCAAAATGATGACTCTAGGATCAAGTCTGGTTTCGGTGCCAATGAATCATTCCCTTATTTTCCTCTTAGTTGCAGGGATTCATGCCTTTCTCCAGGGCATTAATCGTGAAGTGGAATGCAAACAGCCTCGTACAGGGTTTGAACTCACACTGTCGATTCCATTTCCTACGACGATAACCGTTTTGCTAAGCAAGGCACCTATACACATATTCTTTCGCCTCTATTAGTATACACTGGTGACGATTTACAAGCTGTATACACTTGTATTCATTTAAACACGCCCGACTGTGCGCTTATAATGGGAAACCCATTAGGTGGTTTAATGTTAAAAGTTTTTCTTTCTTTTAATTGCTCTCTAATTAGTTCCCTATACCTCCAATAGATGGTGCTATTGTTACTTTAGAAGCATTACAAATGAAAACGCTTACATTACGACGGCTAATCGAATGACTTTCAAACAATACAAACATTAAATAAAACTGTAAATTACACAGAAAACAAAAACAATCGCAAGCCTCAAAATCGATATTTTACAGAGACAACACTCAACAACCATAGAGACCCCACTTATTCACCATTGGCCTAGTTTTTTTTTTTTCAATTCTTCTTTTCTTTGTTTGTTCTCATAAGAGCCAAGGAACTGTCGCGGCTCATCTAATAAAGCCATCACTTTACAAAATTCAGTCGGCAAAATGATTAATTGATAGATCTTAACAGCATTTCAACCCATTCAGTTATATTTTATGCCAAGCGGTTAGAGAATCGCATTCATTTACGTTTTTTGTGTTGTTGTTTCTTAAGAAATTTGGTTTTGTCTTTTTGCATATGGTCCGATCGAATACGAATGATTTTTAAACAGACCTATTTAACCCATTGCTTCGAGTCAGAGTGGACCTGGAAGTAATGGTCAAAGTGGATTGACTTCCATCTATCCATGTATCTACTTCCCAGTCTATTCCTTGTTTATAATCGAGTCGATGCTGATATCTAAATTCATGGAGGGCGTTAGCAAAAAATAAAATGTCAATCAGGATGCCGAAAACTATAGCTGTTGCGAAGCCTTTTGAGTGCGTGAATTAAGCAAAGCAAATTCTTTTGCGGTTTTGAAACGCAATTTTAGAACCCACTTCCCAAAATTCCTACCAATTAGACAAAATAGCGACAATTAGTTAAAAAAAACTCAGGTTACGTTCTTATAGTAACGGTTACGGTTGTAGGAAATGGAATCGGTGAACAGAATTCAAATCCTGGACGAGACAGTGTTTTACTTGACGCTAATATCTTCGTGAAAGGCATGAATCCTGCTGTTGTCCCAACAATGGGTAAATAGTAGGGCAAATTAGGTTCTTTGACCTCGGTAAGGCGACAAGTTTAGAAGAAAAAAACTCAAAGCAACTTTACTCCACCTAAAAAAATGAGCATGAGTTATATCCTATCTGTGGAAGAGCTGTTTCGTATATACATACGAGAAAATTGATACGAGATGTTTGTGTGAATGTAACGTTACTGGAAGACTAACAATATACGAAAAGAAATTGGAGCGTGTTCGTGCTAGCAACCTAAAGCAACCTACAGAAAACTACCAAAAGAACAAGTCTGGATCAAATTTTACACTGGACTGTTTGGAAATGGCTGAAAATAGTTCCTGATAAACTGACTTAACTGCAAAGTACTGAAGACAAAAGCACTGCTCGGGATTTCTATTCAAAAATAATGTTGGTGTATTTTAAAATCGAATAGGAATATATAGAGCGTCGAACTTTCAATCGTAAGTGGCAGTAAATAACTTACTAATCAGCAAAACTCTATGGTGAATGTCAATATATCAGTGTTAAAATTTTTAACTTCGAGCTGACAAAAAAAAAGAAGCAGAAGGTACCCCGCAAAAACAATTACCGACGCCGACTACGCCGATGACATAGCGATCCTGGCGAATACACCTAACCAAGCCGAAACCCTACTACATAGTTTGGAACGAGCCGCTGCAGGCATTGGCCGCCATGTCAATGCACACAAAATTGAATATATGTGCTTTAATTAAACAGGCGACATTTCCACACTAAGCGGAACCTCTCTGAAACTAGTAGATAAATTCACCTACCTAGGAAGCAGCGTCTCATCAACCGAAAAAAACATCGACACGCAGCTAACGAAGGCATGGACAGCTATCGATAGGCTATCGATCATATGGAGATCTGACCTGACCGATAAAATGAAACGCAGTTGCTTCCAGGCAGTGGTCGTATCGATACTGCTGTATGGATGCACTACTTGGATGCTAACAAAATGGCTGGAGAAGAACCTAGACGGCAATTACACAAGAATATTGCGAGCAATATTGAACAAGTCCTGGCGGCAACACTCCGCAAAGCACCGATTATACGGCCACCTACCTCCCATCACGAAAACTATCCAAGTTAGACGAGCCAGACACGCAGGACACTGCTGGAGAAGCAGAGACGAGCTTATAAGTGATGTACTCCTATGGACCCCCACATATGGCCGAGAGAAAGCAGGACGACCAGCTAGAACATACATACAGCAGCAATTTGAGGATACGGGATGTAGCCCTGAAGACGTCCCAGAGGCGATGAACGATTGGGAGAAGTGGCGAGAGAGGGTCAGGGATATCCGTGCTAGCGGCACGACATGATGATTTATTTTTAGCCAACCTGTATTGATATAAAAATGACATTTTTTGACAGAGTATCTATTTACCCGCTTGTCTGACATATTTATGTTTATCGAGGACAAAAAATAAAAAATAAAATGAATGATAAAGAAGCATTTTATACTATGATGATTAGTTTAGATAATCGTTTAGTTTCTTTTATGGCATATCAACCATTGGGGGTTATCTAATGCCATCCTTGCAGACGGACAGCAGAGATACTATTTAACCCATGTTGTCTCGACAATCAAAGAGGATAACACTTATTTATAAAGAATATAAACTTCTTTTTTCGAAACGACGTAATCGTTGTGAGAGAGAGAGAGAGAGAGAGAGAGAGAGAGAGAGAGAGAGAGAGAGAGAGTCGGACTGCTATGATTGATACCATATCTTCTTAACCCACGTTACGATACACATATTTAGAGCCTTGATGCTTCTTGCTTCTTTGACGGGAGCTTGATACAGGGCCGGTTCTTAACTCCTCACTCCGGCTGACGTATCTACTCTGCTGACTAACCACCGGGGTCGGAAAAACTTTCGTTATTATATATCTACTGAACGCCCATACATTTTCCCTTCCAGTGCTATTCATGTAATTCATTTCCACTGTCTCTTATTTACTTAAAGACACAGGTGCATATCCTGTTTATGGAATACTCCCTAACTGGCTGTCAAAGGTTTATAAGTAACACCCATAGCCGGCTGGATAAAGGGTCTCATAACTTTCATGAGGGTATCTGTCTGAAGGTAAATGTCATTGCGCGACTGGAGTTCGAAACCAAACTACGATATTGCAGTCCAACACTATGAGCAGGCAAACATGCTGGGCACACATTGCTCTAAGTGGATCCAAGCCCTAGCAAGGTCGTCAGGGTCGCATTGTTGATCATAGGCTCCTTGGGTGCAAAGTCCAGTAAGGCATGAATCGAGGCTCGTACCCAACCTTCCTTTTCCCAAAAACACCTACTATAAAAAAGACCTTGTGTCAAATCCTGTCTGGTAGAAAGCAGTGATAAATATTCAGTCTCTTTTCTAAGCCTTTAGGTTCCTTTCCAAGTTCACTAACAACTTATAATTATTATTATGGTTAAGTAGTAGAATTTAGAAGTAAAGTTGGTGACCATAGTCGAGGGTGACCCGAAGGCTCCCTTTTCTATAGCTACTATACCATGGTGTAGGGGAGGGCGCTACTCCTTTCCCTGGATTGCTCCACTTTACCCTTGATCCTTAACTTATAAGGCTGAGCGTTAAACAAGGAGGCATCAAGTACCATTTTTTGAGTCTTTGATATGACTCGACCTGGGATTGAACCCAGGTCTCCCGGGCCATTGGCGAACATTCAAACCAAATTAAAAACTACACCATGAAAGAATGCCTGAATTAAGATACATACAAGCATACATCGTCATGTCGCGCCATCAGCACGGATATCCCTGACCCTATCTCGCCACCCCTCCCAATCGTCCATCGCTTCCGGGGCTACATCCCGTATCTACACGGAGCTGATGTATGTAGGTTCGAGCTGGCCACCCTGCCTTTGCTCGTCCATGTGAAGAGGTTCACTAGAGTACATCATTTATGAGCTCGTCCCTACTTCTCCAGCAGTGTCCCGCATGTCTGGTGCATCTAATTTTGATAGTTTTCGTAATGGGTGGTAGGTGGCCGTACAGATGCTGCTTTGTGGGGTGCTGTCTCCAGGACTTGTTCAATATTGCTCGCAGCATTCTTGTGGGGTTGCCGTCAAGCTTTATCTCCATTCGTTTAGTTAGCGTCCATGCAGTGCATCCATATAGCAGTATCGATACGACCGCTGCTTGGAAGAAACTGCGTTTCATTTTATCGGTCAGGTCTGACTTCCATAAAACCGACAGCCTCCAAGAACTACCGAGGTATAGTATACATATAAATATACATACAGCATTAAAAGAATTTTCCTCGTATATAGACTGTATATATTTACCAGAGCTGTTAGACAATATATTCCAGGATGTTTATCAGGATTACATTTTATTTCATTTTACAATATACCTTATTTCTGTGATGTGAGATGGTACACATTGCAATAAACAAACGAGCACCTTAATTTTATGATAGACCCCCGTGAGTACCCGTCTTTTCTACCCACCGGTAGTGATATATATCATTGCAAGAGCCATAGTCAAACGTCTACAGACCTATTGTTTCTTCTGTTAACTTCAAATGTGGATGAGAAAAAAAAAGTTTTTTTTCTTCTTTCGCTTAAAAAGGCAAAAAGCATAAAAACAACAGGAAATTGCGGCCCAACAATTGCGATGGTGAAAGAAAAGTTGATTTTGATGATCGTTGGCTTTGAAAAAAAAACAACAATGAGACGGAGATTAAAAAAAAAACTCGTGGGATGGGAGGCACTGGTAATATAGGAACCCCCACCACAGTGAATCTGAAATATTTGGGTCTGTATATTTGGGTTATTGAGAGAGAATAAAGACGTGTTTATTTTTGTTTTTCTTATATATGTATTAAAAGAGAGAAAGGAAAACTGTGTGTGTGTGTGAGAGAGAGAGAGAGAGAGAGAGAGAGAGAGAGAGAGAACATGAGACTCCTGGGGAGAGAGAGAGAGAGAGAGAGAACATGAGACTCCTGGGGAGAGAGAGAGAGAATGCAAGTTGGTTTGAGTAAAAGAGCTAGTGAGACAGAGAGACAACAAGAGAGAAAACGTGAAATCGTAGTAGATAGATAGATAGATAGAGAGAGAATGTCCATCTGTTTATTTCCTGTAGATTATTTACAGGAAGGCACAAGGCCTTAAGTTTTGGGGGGAAGGGGAAGGGTGTGGTCTTGCATTAACTATGTTTTTACTAAGGGAACCTAGCTAGCCACATTCGCCGACCCATTCAACAATACAATATATAGTCATTCATCCGTCGCCTTGCGCGCTGCTACCACCAAAATACCACATTTGCTCTATGCAGAAAGACCTACTTAAAACCCCGGAAGTGATGCATGATTTTATTTACAAATTGTGATTTTTTACCAAGAGAAAATTATTGAGACTGCTAGTGAGAGAGCATGAGAAAGAGAGAGAGAGAGAACGTGAGACTACGGTAGATATGTGAGACTTCTGGCGAGAAAGAGTGAAAGTGATATTGAAATAGAGAAAGAGACAACGAGAGATTGCAAGCGACAGAGAGAGAGAGAGAGACCGGCATTTTTGTGCATAGAGCATTGTAAAGATTTTACTTTTTAAAAACGCTTTTATCAAAATTTCAATTTATATATATATATATATATATATATATATCATATTTACCCGACCCCTCCGCTCGGCAGGATATGACACAAGGTCATTTTTTAAGCGGAGTTTAACAGGTTTCAATTCAGAGTTTTCCTTCTCCTAGACTAGTTGCTCCACCAAGGCTGAAGAATTTAGTCTGTCCTACTATCTACCCATAGCTGAAGGGAGAATAATTGGATTCATACCTTTCCCAAGGGTATTAGTGCTATGTGAAATGCAATCAGTCTCGTCCAGGATTTGAACTCGGGTCGCCGTGTCCATTCCCTACGTATATATATATATATATATATACACTGCTTTTAGAATAAATACATAGAAAAAGAAAAGAAACGATATTACTAGCTGTCGGGAATTACTTGGTGCCTTTCAAATAGAACTGGGTTTGTATAACCGTAATTTTATTTCTATTAAAAGTCATAAGAACCTGCAAGACAAAAGAATTTCGTTCAATTGTATACTTATAATTAAACAGTTTTCTTTATTGGGAATCCTTTTGAGATGAGGCTTCTTAATCAGAGAATTAATTTTTTTTTTTTTTTTATTGCAGACTTTTTGTCCTCATCTTGGTAGTTTTTTTTGTTTTTTCTTCTCACTACGTTTCGGTCAAATTTCACCTCTGGCCTTCTTCAGGTGATTAACCGCGACCTCGGTTAGGAATGCTGAGGCAGTAATTACTGGGGATACATACGGTTACAAGACTCACCATTCCTATCCGAGGTCGAGGTAAAATCACCTGAAGAAGGCCAGAGGTGAAATTTGGCCGAAACGTAGTGAAAGAAAAAACAACAAAAAAACTACCAAGATGAGGACAAAAAGTCCGCAATAATAAATTTTTTTTAAAAAATTAATTCTCAGATACGCATAGATATTTTTCTTTAAATTTAACTGTTCGAATTGAAACACTTAGAAAATATCCCTTCCCCAAACGTCTCGAATTGGCAGCCAATCTTTTCTTTTTAAGAGACCAACATTCTGGTCATTGTTTACATGTAGTACTTAACGACTAGGTCACCGGTATAGAATAACAGTTCGAGGGGGGGTCACATTGCACGAGAGTGGGAATATGTCGTATGGGTCAGGTGACACTTGTGTGAACGGCTTAGCTGTACAAGATTAAAAAAAAATTGTAACCGGTTATTTGCGAAACTGACCCCCCTCGCTTTGAAATCTGGTAAGGGCGCTGAGAAAAGCTGAGTGATTTTTTTGGCTGTGGCGATAGCCTTGCTTAAGACTTTGATAATCGGGTGGGAACCCTTTTATTATTCACCCTTGTCCCAGATGCCCACATGTAATTTGACAATAATCCAAAGATCATTATATACGTGATAAGTCATTTTCAGTGGTATTACAAGATGTTTAAAACAATTTTGACGCCTCGTCTAGAGTAAAAGAACAGCGAGTAAGTTTGGAAGATCGGTGCTACTGTGTAAGGATTGATTCTCATTATCGCGTCCCCCACATAACCTCGTGCTTGCTGTACTAACCCCTGTAGGGTAAATAGGTATATAATCAAAACTCGCCCATAGGTGTTCGGGTTGGTAATTTTTATAGAGATTGTTATAAATAATCTAAGGTGCTAAATCTTACTAAGTAACAATAAGCCTGATATGAATATCAAGTAACGGCAAAATTTTTTTAGAATTCTCCAACTCAGCGAATTTAAAGTGAGCAGTACGAGACACTAGATGTATTGGTTTCTTTGTTCAATGGCATATCAAAGTTCGTGGGTTATTTAATGCCAAAGCCATCCTTGTAGAAGTCCATTACTGAGGGGATAAGGGAGTTCATACCTTTCAAAGGGGAAATAGTCCGAAAGTGAACGTAATACCTCGACTACGGTTCGAACTCTTACTACGATGTCGCAGTCCAGCTACAATCCGGTTGGTTGGTTGGGTTTTATGGCATATCAACCTTTGTATGTTATTTAACGCCAAATCCATTTTTATGAAAATGGACAGTTCTATTTCAAACAATTCAGTTTAGCATGAGTACACATTTTAAATGGCAAAAACATTTCTATTTCAAGCTATTCAGTTTATTCAAACAGAGCTAATTCAGTTTAGTATAAGCACAGGTCTTGTTTATAAAGAGTAAAATGTCAAAGCATTTCTATATTAAACAAATCAATTTAGAGTAAGTAGAGTTTCAATGTCAAAAACAGTTCCATTTCAAACAATTCAGTTTAGCATAAGCACGCAGTTTAAATGTAAATACAGTTTACTTGTCAAAAACATTTCTATTTCAAGCTATTCAGTTTAGTCAAACGGCTCTAATTCAAGCAATTTATTTTAGCATAAGTATGCAGTTAGTTCTACTTAACCCATCAGGTGCTAATATTCCTGGCCAGAGTTGACCTGGGAGCAATGGCAATGAACATCACTGGAAACTCACCATCAGACTGTTTAGTGTCATATCCAGGACATTCGTTTGGGGGGGGGGTCTTACCTCTCTGCAGAGGTGCAGTCGGTGTATTCTACTGACCCAGCCGACTAGGCAATTTATTAGGATAAGATTTAAATTGGTTGTATTATATGGCATGTCAACCCGTGTTGGTTATTTAATGCCAAATCCTGCTTATCCAGATACTGAATATATGATTTGTAAACAATTAGTTTGTAGATAACATTTTAAAACCAGTCAGATCTTATTAGGATGCAGACAGTTACATTTTTTCAAGTATTCTATGTAATACAAACAATTCAAGTCATTTGTCTCGGTTATTTGATTTAATGGCATATAAACCGTTAATGGTTATTTAATGCCACATATTATTTTCCCAGTTGGCTGGGGCTGTAGAATATAACAACTGCTTTTCTGAAGAGGGGGTAAGACCCCTCCCCAATGAGTGTCCTAGATATGACACTAAACAATCCGATGGTGGGGCTCCAGTAATGCTGGAGCTTTAGGGAATGCGTTCTACTCCTTCATTGCCATCACTCCCAGATCCACTTTTGCCCGGAGTGGTAGCACCTGATAGGGACGTATCAATAGGTCAAAAAAAACTTTGACAGTTAAATTGAGTGCAAACAAATGTTATATTGAATTATTTGAAATAGAACTGTTTGATCATTTAACTGTGTTTAAACAAATTACTTATGCTTAATTGAATTGTTAGGAGAAACAATTTGTGTGCAAACCAATGGGTAATGTTGGATATAATTATTAGTATTGAATAGGAATACTTGTAACCACTTTTCTGTTTGCAAACAAATTATTATGTTGAATAGAATTATTAGTGTTTGATAGCAATAATTGAAGATATTTGTCGCTGCCTCCCACCAGACAGGACTTGACACAAGGTCAATGACCCGAAGGCCGATTCTAGTGGGAATTTAGGGGAGGGGAAGGTCGGATACAAACCGAGGCTCGAACCCTGCTGGTCTGTGCTGCTCATTGACCCACTTTGTGCAATGTGGACCTAATGAGCTAAGCTGTTTCTTGGAACCAATTCTGGGTTCAGACACGGATGCCGAGTTATAGCTTGAAGTAGACAGCAAGGTCTAGTGCTATACATAGGGGACAATGTGTCACTGTTGCAGATCGCCCACCCGAAGGTGGCCCAGCCGAAACTGGGGGCCTTTCGGCCTTGAATCTGCCATTGATTTTGATACCGCATCCGGCACAAATGCAAGACGCCCCAGCAAAGGCCTGGGAACAATAGCAATAATTGAAACCATTGAATTGTCTCGAAACTACAACTATATTAGTGTGCAAACAAATACGTGAAATTACCTACAAACTATGCGTGTAAACAAATGACTGATGTTAAATTAAATTGTTAGACTTATATAGGAATATTTGAAACCATATCAACATCATATCACGATATCAGCATGGATATTCCTGACCCTCTCTCGCCACCCCTCCCTATCGTCCATTGCTTTCGGCAGATCCTCTGGGCTTCATCCTGTATCGGCACAGAGTTGCTGTATGTAGGTTCGAGATGGACGTCCTGCCTTTGCTCGTCCATGTGAAGAGGTCCCAAAGAGTACATCACTTATGAGCTCGTCCCTACTTCTCCAGCAGTGTCCCGCGTCTCTGGTTTGTCTAACTTTGATATTTTCATGATGGGTTGTAGGTGGCCCTACAGTTGCTGTTTTGTGGAGTGCTGTCTCCATGACTTGTTCAATATTGCTCGCAGCATTCTTGTCTAATTACCGTCAAGTTTTTTCTCCATGCGTTTTGTTAGCGTCCATATGGTTCATCCATATAGCAGTATCGACACGATCGCTGCTTGGAAGAAAAATGACTGTTACATAGAAATACTTGAAAGCACTAAACTGTGTACAAAAAAGAGCTCAGGCTCGCTTAAGATAACCTTTATCTACAAAATGTGTTTTCAAATCATGTATGTTTAATATTTTTGTATGGCATTAAATAACCTACAATGGTTAATATGCCATTAAATCCAACCAAACCAAATCATATACTTAATTTTTATGTATGAAAAGGATGTGGCATGAAATAAATTAATATGGTTGATATACCATAAAATCCAACCAAACCATATATACTTAATTTATATGTATGAAGAGGATTTGGCATTAGATAACCTACAATGGTTGATATGCCATAAAATCCAGCTAAACCAAATCCTATATATTTAATATATATGTATAAAGAGGATTTGGCATTAAATAACCTACAATGGTTGATATGCCATAAAACCCAGCCAAACTAAACCATACCTGATTCTTAAATAGTTTGCTGGTAATTTTATTTCTAAATAGGTTAAAACTAATTTGTTTGCAGACAAATGGTTTCAAGTATTGCTATTAAACATTTTAAAATCCAATTCGACATCAGTCATGTGTTTGCATACAGTCATCAAATCGTTAAATAATCATACATGACCCATAGATGGGACTGTAACAAGTACTACTAGTCTGGTTCAGAGTGGACCTGGGAGTAATGGCATTGAAGGGGTACTCTATACCTCAAAGCTCCAGAACTGAAGCCTCACCATCAGATGCAGTTTAGTGTCATAACAGAGTATTCATTAGAGGAGGAGTGTCTACTCTCAGCAGGAATGCAGTCAGTATATTCAACAGCCCCTAGCGAATGGGCTCCCCATTGAGGCGGGGGAGTTTTACTCCTCTGCAGAGATGCAGTCTGTATATTTTACAGTCCCAACCGACTCGGCTTATTAGTATTAGAGAGGAATACTTTAAACCAAACAATTGTGTGCAAATCATTTGTATAAAGAATAATTAGTTGACGCTCTAATTGTTTGCAACTTGTTATGGGGGGGGGCTTTAAGAAAAATTAAATAAAAATGGTTACCTACAACAATATAATCATTTGAAAGCCCTCCCCCCCAAAAAAAACGGACTCAAGGTAATCTAATGTCAAATCCATTTTTATACATATTAACAGTTCTATTTCAAACAATTCAGTTCAACATAAGTATGCAGTATACTTCTATTTGACCCATTTTCAAACTATTCACTTTAGCATAAGTGCACAGTTTAAATGTCAAAGCAGTTCTATTTCAAACAATTCAGTTTAGCATAAGTACAGTTTTGTTCTATTTGATCCAGATAGGACTATCAGGTGCTACCACTCCGTGCAAGAGTGGACCTGGGAGTAATGGCTGTACTCCGAATTTCCAAAAGCTGTTGCATTACCAAAGCCCACCAACAGATTGTTTAGTGTCATATCTACGACACTCATTGGGAGAGTCTTACTCCTCAGCAGTGATGTGGTCGGTATATTCTACAGCCCCAGTTTCCTGTGCCAGCTCAAGAGTTAAATACCCAACAAAATTTAACTGGCAACCAAGTAACCTTGACTTTTGTCACAAAATTTGATTTAAAAACGTGCAATTCAATACACATTAACCAGTCCTCTCTTGAATAAATACAAATGCCTTTTGTGGAATTAAATCTTATTTATTAAGGATCAATATAGAGATTCAAATTAATTATAAGCAATAGCTGATTACGCCAATGACTTCGTTAAAAGAGAAGCACTTCTAAGGTAGCACTTCTTTTTTTTCTAAGTGACAACGAATCGCAATTTAGAAAAAAACTGGGCTAGATAAATTTTCTATCATCCGTTGCTTGACACAACTGTGTTGCGTCGTGAAGAAACATTGAAAAAGAAAAAAACAAAACGAAATCCTGGACGTTATGTTATGTAAAAAGGAAAAAAAAGAACAAATTAAGTAAATGGAATGGGGAACCACAGTTTTGAAACAAACGAAACCAGAAGCATTTATTGAAGTCACAGACATTTTTTTTTTGTGGCTACTGTACGGGTTAGCCATATTGGACACTGCCGCCATCTTTCTCATGCGGTCATTTTCTTTTCTTCTTTTTTTCTTTGATTTTTTATTTTTTATTTTCTCGTCGATGAAAAATGATTTTTTTTTCTTGTTAACGCGACGAGATAGATCTTTTTTAAATTTCTATTTTAGTATCTTGAAAAGCCGGGCTAAAAATAAAGTTTCTCGTTCCCGAACCACAATATATAGACAAGAAAGCGAAAAGAAAAGTCAACGAAATCTCTACTTCTACAAATATTTACAAGTTGTTCACGCAAATACAATGGCGACACGACGCTTTGCAAGAATTGGTCAAATGGCAGACATTCGTTCTGTTTTAACATGGAAAAATAACACACCCAATTATGTCTTTATAGAGTAGTGCCAAGCAAGTGAGATTCATTATCAAACAAAAGAAAAAATAGATAAATGAATAAAGGACAGTTTAAATATTAATATCTGAGCTCAAAGGAAAATTTATGCTTTGAATTCAGAGTTTTCCTTCTAGTTGCCTCATCAAGGCTGAAGAACCTAGTCTGTCCTACTATTTACCCATAGCTGGAGGGAGAGTAATTGGATTCATACCTTTCCCAAGGGTATTAGTGCTATGTGAAATGCAATCAGTCTCGTCCAGAATTTGAACTCGAGTCGCCGTGTCCATTTCCTACGACGATAACCATTACACACACAAATAAGTTTGGACAGCATACAGAATCAACGGTGTTTGGGGACTGTCAGTATCTCGCTTATGCAATCAGCAAAGTGGTTTTGTTTTGTTTTGTTTTATGGCATATCAACCATTGTAGGTTATTTAATGCCAAATCCTTTTAATACATTTATTAAATGTATGATTTCTGAACATATGTTGAAGATAACCCTGTTTCTTTTTTTTTTTTTTTCTCCACCCAGTTCAATGGTTTAATTTAAGCTGAACTGAATTGTTTGAAATTAAGTACAGTCTTTTGTCTACACGCAGTCATTGGTTTAAATACAGTAAAAACTGTTCTATTTCAAACAATTCAATTAACTAAAGTTTCTTGTTTACACACGGTTAAACAATCAAACAGTTCTATTTCAAACAATTCAGTTTAGCATGTCAACAAAGTTAAATTGTCCCAAGTATCACTAACAATTCAATTAAACAGTCATTTTTTAACACAGTTAAATGATCAAATATTTCTATTTCAAACAATTCAGTTTATCATAAGTATACAGTTTAGTTCTATTTGACCCATAGATAAAACCCTATCCGCGCCAGAGTGGACCGGAGAGCGATGATAATAAAGGGGTACTCCGTATTCCCCAAAGCTCCAGTATTACTGGAGCCTCACTATCAGATTGTTTAGTGTCCTAACACGGACACTCGTTGGGGTGGGGTCTTACCCCTCTGAAGAGAAGAAGTCGGTGTATCCTACTGGGCCATCAAAAAAGTGGTTTCCACTTTATATACTGTTGTGTGAGGCATGATCTAGTTTGTAGAGCATGTTGGTTGAGTTTTATGGTATATCAACCAATATAGGTTATTTAATAGTAAATCCTCTTAATACCAATTTATTAGATATACATAGGATTTATGAATTTCGTAACAATTTTAACACGAGCCAGGGTTCATTTGCTTGCACACTGTCAAATGGTTTCGAGTATTTCTATCTAACAATAATTATTCAATTTAATATTGATCATATGTTCGCTTCAAGCAACTAATAATACCTTTGTAGGTTATTCAATAATTAGTTGACGCTCTAATTGTTTGCAACTTGTTATTGGGGGGGGGGTTAAGAAAAATTAAATAAAAATGGTTACCTACAACAATATAATCATTTGAAAGCCCCTTCCCCTCAAAAAACGGACTCAAGGTAATCTAATGTCAAATCCATTTTTATACATATTAACAGTTCTATTTCAAACAATTCATTTGTCTAATGAGTAGAGAGTATTCGCCAATCGTCAGGGAGAGCAGGGTTCAATCCCAGGTCGAGTCAAACCAAAGACTCAAAAATGGTACTTGATGCCACCTTACTTAACACTCAGCATTATAAGGTATGGGTCAAGGATAAAGTGGAGCAATCCAGGGAATGGGGTAGCGCCCTCTCATACACCACGGTGTAGTAGCTATTGAAAAGGGAGCCTTCGGGTCATCCTCGACTAAGGTCGCCAATATTTGTTAATTAATTTATCCTATCTTTTGTTTGCTTGCGTTTTATGGCATATCAACCTTTGTAGATTATTTAATGCCAAATCCATTTTATACAAATAAACAGTTCTATTTCAAGCTATTCAGTTTAGCCTAAGTGCACAGTTTAATTGCCAAAAAGCGTTTCTATTTCAAGCTATTCAGTTTAGTCAAACACTTCTATTTCAAACAATTCCATTTTAGCGTAAGAACAGTTTCAATAACAAAAACATTTCTATTTCAATCAATTCAGTTTCGCATACAAAGCCAGTTACATTTCAAGAGATTTAGTTTAGCATAAGTGCGCAGTTTAGTTCTATTTGACCCATATATATGACGAAAACAGGTGCTTTAACTCCGGGCCAGAGTGGACCTGAGAGTGATGGCAATAAAGGAGTGCTCCACATTCCCCAAAGCTCAAGCATCACCGGAACCTCACTATCAGATTGTTTAGTACCGTATTAGGGGAGGGCATACCCCTTTGCAGAGAAGCAATCGGTATAGTCTACAGCCCCAGACGACTGGGCAAATTGATTCTACCATAAACGTACAAATCACAAAATTAATTTATGAATAAAAGAAAAAGAAGAAACGAATAAAGAAAAAGGGGGGAGAAAGAACGAGAAAGAGTAACGAACAACCGAATGAACAAAGAAGAAAAAAGTTGTAACGAACGAAAGAAAAAAAAAAGTAGTATCCCAACGAACGAAGAAGAGAAAAAAAACTAGTAACGAATAAACAAACAAAGAAAAAAAAACGCAGAATCGAACGAAGAAAATAAGTTGAAATAAACAAACGAAGTAGAAAAGTCGTACAGGCGAACGAAAAAGGGATAAAAAAAAAAACGCAGTAACCAACGAATAAAGAAAATAAGTTGTAACGAGCGAACGAAATAGAAAAAAAAGACGTAGTAACGAACAAGCGAAGGAAAAAAACGCTGTAACGAACGAACGAACGAAGATAAGTTGTAACGAGCGAATGAAGATGAAAAAGACGAACAAGTGAAGAAGAAGAAAGATAAAATACACGCGAAGAAGAAAGAATGAAAGAGTCAGAACAATTAAGAAAAAAAAAATGAAAAAAGTAATTAGAATCTGTTTTGTAATTTACTAAAGTTTTTTTTTTCTTCGATGTGACATAAGGCTGTATGAATGAATCACCCAATGAGACTTGAACTCACTCTTGAAGGCTTGCAAGTCTAGCTTGCTTACCATTACACCACCCGAGGTGACCATCAGAGCCATAGCAGTGACGTCGACAGGTAGGGAATTTAACGAGTGTTTCTGGCGTGGGAATTAACAATGGCGCCATCTCAGTCAGTTTGCAAGCGGGAAAGGGTTGTCACATCAAAGGTCCTAGCGGCAGACAGACACCCGGACGGACATTGAGTTCTCATAAACGGACAGATAATAATACTATTTTTATGCTGGGCACTTTTTTTTTGAGTCAGGTACGCTGGTACTTCAAAATAGACAATATACTTGATACTTACTCGCTATATATTACAACAGAATGTGGCACAAGGTCGGTGAGGTCGGGTCGATCGTTCTGTATCCCCACCCAGTATGGCATACAACTTAAGAGAGATGCTTATTTTTCTATATGAATCAATGATTGATTTTAATGGCATGTCAACCCGTTTTGGTTGGTTGGTTGGTTGGTTTTGTGGCATATCAACCTTTGTAGGTTATTTAACGCCAAATCCATTTTTATGTAAATAATCTGTTCTATTGAAAACTGTTCAGTTTAGCATAAGTACACAGTTTAATTGTCAAAAACATTTCCATTTCAAACTATTCAAGCAGTTATATGTAATAATTCAGTGTGGTAGCTATGGAAAAGGAAGCCCACGGGTTACCCTCAACAAAGGTTGCCAACTTTAATTTTTTTTTTTTTTACTTACTGCTATAAAATACAAATAATTTTAAAACAAATCCATAGATTGGATCCTAACAGGTACTTCAACTTTAGGTCAGAGTTGACCTGGGATTAATGGCAATGAAGGGGTACTCCACGTTCCCCAGATATCCAGAACAAGAGCCTCACTATCATAAGTACTTTAGTCTGACTAATATATATATATGACTGCCAAATGTTAGGTACGTTACACCCGATTAGATAAGAGATATATATCTTTAAAAACAAGAAAATTAATAGATATACTCCATTATAATTTATTTCCCCAGGCTATTAATATACTCTTCAGATGGATTTGAAAAGAAATTTGTTTCTTTTTAACGATTAACATCGAGGAATTCCTTTCACCTTTAGTGTACTTGGTCCCATTTAACTGTAAACTATTTAACTAGATTTTAGGTTATTAAAAAACAAAACAAAAATATCTATATATCTCGGTTTAGAAAATCTTCCAATAAGTAATTCCATTGTTTCTTAGCAATCTAGACTAGCAAACGCACACGAGTGACTTCGAGTCTCATCGGGTGCCCCCATTCATTTGGCCCTGTGGCACATCGAAGCAAAGAGTTGCGTAAATTACTAATTCCATTGTTTCTTTACTTCCGTTTGTCAGTCGGTATTAATCGTTTTTCTTATTAATAAATATATTTCCGGTTCCAAAAGTTCATTAGAATTTGATTTAAAAGATTTAATTTTTATTATATATATATATATATTGAAGAATCTAGTATTGTTAGCTTAATTTTATTTGTATTTTGATTTAAAACGAATCAAATGCTTATTTATTATTATTATATAATAGCTCTAGCCTAGATATTGAGCACTCTCCATACTATACTTTGTTCGACACATAACCCCAAATTGATTTACTGACGCCCAACAGTCTCATAATTTTGTGTGTGTGTGTATATATATATATATATATATATATATATACTGGCCCATTGGTCTGGTGGGTACAGTGTTCGCCAATGGCCCGGGAGATCGGGGTTCAATCCCAGGTCGAGTCATACCAAAGACTCAAAAAAAAAATGGTACTTGATGTCACCTTGCTTTACACTCAGCATTATAAGGTAAGGATCAAGAGTAAAGTGGAGCAATCCAGAGAAAGGAACAGCGCCCTTCCCTACCCCTGATGTAGTAGCTAATGAAAAGGGAGCCTTCGAGTAGCCCTCGACTATTGTCGCCAACTTTACTTACTTACTTACTTACTCCTACATGTCGTCAGAATATTTACTCAACAGATTTAGATTGCTGCAGAATAACTAGCTCTTAATTTCACCTCTGTCAACAATGCAAAGAATGTCATTGAAATTAATTCAGGTAGGCAATCACACGGTTTACCTCACTGGTAAGGTATTTGTTTGACATTCTCCAACGACAAAACGTTATAAGGTCAGTAATTTAGTGCTACGTACTCGTATCCCTACCCAATACAAGAATGAAACCATCAAAGTGTATCGATGACCCAATCCTACTTAGTTCATGTTATCCTGGATTGGGTGCAGATACAGACCCCCAGTCTCTCTAAACTATTTAATTGCTTACATTTCGGCGCCAAAACGGGAAAAGTAACCAAATTGAGAGTGAATAGCCTATAAACATGGAAGATCAGGTAGGATGACGGTTATCGTCATGAAAAATGATGTCGGTGAGACGAGTGAAATTAGAATCATCGACGAAGCTGTTTGCGTTTTACTTCACACTAATGCCCTTTTGAAAGGCATGAACACTTCTTTCTCTCCCAAGCTATTAGTATATATGGCATGTCGATCCATCTTAGGTTATTTTAGGCCGAAAGGTTCGGAAATCGCGTTTATTGTACATTCATATTTACGTCTGTTTTGGTTGTGTTTTATGGCACATCAACCCTTGGTTATTTAATGCCAAATCATATAAGAAAAAATAAGATTGGAAAAATCCAACCAAATGTTAAAATATATGAGTGGAAAAGGGAATAAAACCAAATACAACGGATTAACTTGATATTTCGTTTTTTATTTGCTGATGAAGTCTTTGGGTAGATAAAGCCGAAATATCTATTGAAGGGCATATCAACATTCGTAGGTTATTAAATGCTAAAGCCATTCTTTTAGAAGAACAGTTGTGGTACTATTTAACACATTGCAGTCTATTGCTTTAACCATTACACCACGAAGACTCCCCAGATTATGACTTGGTTGAAAAACAATTTAAAACTAACTACTGACATCACAGTATGCACAAAATCTTACTATATGTATTTTACTGACAATGGTCTGTGAGATTTTCCTATTAACGATAGCTTCACTGAAGTTACACTGAAAGAATGGCTCTTGGAATTTTTGCTGCAAGACAATTTTGCTGCATTTTATCCGGACATTGGTATTATGGTTAGAGCGTTCGCCAATGGCCCGGGAGACCTGGGTTCAATCCCAGATCATGTCATACCAAAGACTCAAAAAATGGTAATCGATGCCTCCTTGCTTAACACCCAGCATTATAAGGTACGGATCAAGGGTAAAGTTGAGCCATCCAGGGAAAGGAGTAGCACCCTCCCCTACACCTTGATGTAGTAGCTGACGAAAAGGGAGCCTTCTGGCCACCCTCGACTACAGTCGCTAACTTTACTTACTATATATATATATATATATATATGCGAAGGACTTTGGGTTTTGTTCAAATATACAGGTGGAGAGAAAAAATGAAAATGGAGGGGAAAATTTTTAATTAGAAAATAGAAATTAAAAAAAAAAAAAAAGATACATCAAATAAATTTATAAAAAGTTTTGAATTATTTCTTTGTTAATTTTATAAATTTCTAGTCTTATTTATAAATAAATCTTTTCTTTTTAATTTCATTTCTAATGTTTGACCCTGTAAAAAAGATATGTTAATAATACTTATAAAAATAAAGTCCTATTTATACAAAACTTTTTTTCTATCCTTACCAAAATAAATCAATACTAGGAACACAATCAAATAATTCACAAATTTTAACAAATTATAAGATTCACAAGGATCACACACACAAAAAAAACAACAACAAAAAAACAAATATTGTACTTAGTTAATCAAAATGTAAAAATCAGATATACTTGATAACAAGATATTTTGCATATTAAATTGGACATTACTCCAAAAGGGACTTCAAGATTCAGGCATTAAAAAAATTAAAAAAAAAAATGAAATTTTCTTAAGCAAAAATCCTATACGGTGAAGTCTCCTACAGCGAAAATTCTTTTGGCGAGTTTTCCTACGGCAAAAAATGTTTACGGTGAATGTTCCGGATTTATGAAAGAATATTTAATAAACCTACCTGATTCAGGGGTTTTAAAAAAGGATCAGCCTCTCTGTTAAGTAAATATCAAGTTCCTTAGGTTATTTAATGCCAAAGCTATCCATCTTCTAGAAGAACAGTAGTGATATCTAAGAGGGTAAGGGAGTTCATACCTTTCCTAATGGTATTTGTCCGAAAGTAAACGTAATAGCGCGATTGGGGTTCGAACTCGCTTACGACGATTCCACATTTCAGCGCTTTAACGATTACACCTTGAGGACAACTCCTCATGCAATTGTGATTGAAACTTATTACGTGGTGACATCCTTTAGTCAACTTGATAACCAGATCAATACCCTCACGATTACTTCCTCTGAGCATATCAACAAGTTCAACTCTAAAACATTGGTTGGAGACAACAAATGAACAGAAAGACTGTCAGGAAAATACAGTCATATAGAATTGGGATTAGGGATTAGCGTCAAAAGCATTTTTAACCTGTAGAATTTAAACAGGAAATATGTTGATATGACTGTCTTTTTGTGAATTGACCATTGTAAAGATTCAATTAAACAGTCATTTGTTTAAACATAGTTAAATGATCAAACAGTCCTTTTTCTAACAATTCAATTTAGCATAAATCATTTGTTTGCATTCAGTTTAAATGCCAATCAGTTCTATTTGACCCTTAGATAGGACCCTATCAGGTGTTACCACTCCGAGCCAGACCTGGGAGCAATGGCAATGAAGGGATACTCCACATTCCCCAAAGCTCCAGCATTATTGGAACCTTACCATCAGATTGTTTATCGTCTAATCCAGGACACTTGTTTTGGTATTTACCAACCCCTCCGCTCGGGCAGGATATGACACAAGGTCAATTTTTAAGCAGAGTTTAACAGGTTTGAATTCAGAGTTTTTCTTCTCCTAGACTAGTTGCCTCACCGAGGCTGAAGAACCCAGTCTGCTTTACTATTTACCCATTGTTTTGGAGATCTTCCTCCTTTGCAGAGGTGCAGTGTAATCTTCAGTCTCAACTAACTGGGCCCTTTGTTGGAGGAGTCTTACCCCACTGCAGAGATGCAGTCAGTGTAATCTTCAGCCCCAGCTGATTAAACTAAATGATGGTAGAATTATTTAAGAAACAACAAGAGCCGTATCGCTTAAATCGGTGATTAGTTTATAAGACGTGAATGAGGTTGAGTTTGATTCCCTTTACCGGAGTTAAAAAACATGCAATACTACCAATTCGTACACTTTTGATAGCTTCTTTTGTTTGCCTAAGACGTCTGAAATAAATAGATAAATAATGACAACTGTTAAAATTGATTTCTACGCCCGACAAAACATCTATGTCGGCCATGGGACGAATGAGATATTGTCTGAAATTGGTTCCATCTTTTTGTTTCTTTCTTTCTTTCTTTCTTTGACCCAGTGAATTTATATTCAGATTTAGTCAAGTTTTTTTTTCTTTATTAATCGGAATCGACAATTGAGACGCTGTACACACACACACACACACACACACACACACAAAGAAAAGGAATAAATAAAACGTCTGAAACTGCAGATAAAAAAAGAAAAGAAAAAATACATAGGATGTTCGTTAGTTTCTAGAAATAGACGCCAATGAAAGGTAGACATTAAAGAATGATAGGAAAGACGATGACGATACAAATGATGAGAGAAATATAAAGAGATTTTTTTTAAATCTATATAATTGAAAAGGAGACTGAGAATCGTTTTATTAAAAAAATAATCAGGAAAAAATGTTGAGGCGGGAGGAAATGGGAGACTAAATTGGGGACAAAAGGGGCTAAAAGGGGAAAAAAATTGAGAGAAAGGATGCTGTAGTTTGGAAGAAATAAGAGGAAAGTTATTGACAAAAAAAAAAAAAAATGAGAAGAAATGGAATTTTTTAAAAAAATAAAAAAAAGGAAATTAAAACATTTTTTTCTTTTTTGAGGAAAAAAAAATTAAATTAGAGAAGTCGAAAGTAATGATGGAACGGGAAAAATGTAGGAGGTAGAAGGGAGGGGAGGAATTAGAAGAAACAAGAGAAAGAGACTGAATGAGAAGAAACGAATGAGAGAGGTATAACGCAGTGAGAGAGAAAGAGAAAGAGAGAAACAGAAGCAAGAGAGAGAGAGAGAAAGAAAAACAAAATGAGGAAGAGAGAAAAACGGAGAAAAACAGAATTAGGAGAAAGAGAAGCAGAATGAGGAGAGAGGGAGACTGAGGAGAAACGAGAGAGAGAGACGGAAAACAGAGAGAGAGAGAGAGACTGAAAAAGTGAAGTAACGAGAGCGAATGAGGCTGAACGAGAAATAACGAGAGCGAGAGAGACTGAAAAAGAGAAGTTGCAAGAGAGACTGAAAAAGAGAAGTAACGAGAGCGAGAGAGACTGAATGAGAAGAAACGAGAGCGAGAAAGATTGATTGAAGATAGAGAGAGCGAGAGAGAGAGAGACTGAACGAGAAGAAACGAGAGCGAGAAAGATTGATTGAAGATAGAGAGAGCGAGAGAGAGAGAGAGACTGAACGAGAAGAAACGAGAGCGAGAAAGATTGATTGAAGATCGAGAGAGAGAGAGAGAGAGAGACTGAACGAGAAGTAACGAGAGCGAGAAAGATTGATTGAAGATAGAGAGAGCGAGAGAGAGAGAGAGCGAGAGAGAGAGAGACTGAACGAGAAGTAACGAGAGCGAGAGAGACTGAGCAAAAAGTAACGAGAGCTAGAAAGATTGATTAGAGAGAGAGAGAGAGAAAATGAGGAGAAGAGGGAAAGAAACATAATGAGGAGAGAGACAGAAAAAAAGTCATGCATTCATATATATCGTTGTCCTTAAATACATTTAATAAAGAAAAAAACGAATGAAAAGGAATTCCATCTCTTAATTTTCTACTTATTTTCTTTTGGTTCAAATATCTTAACAGCTTTGATATTGATTGGTTTGGTTTATTGGGTTTTATGGCATATCAACCTTTGTAGGTAATTTAACGCCAAATCCATTTTTATGTAAATAATCTGTTCTATTTAAAAGAATTCAGTTTAGCATAACAACACTGTTTAATGGTCAAAAACATTTCTACTTCAAACTAGTCAAGCAGTTATATGTAACATTTCAGTTAAGTGTAAATACAGTTTTAATGTCGCAAAAACCGTTCTATTTCAAATAATTCAGTTAAGCATAAGTACGCAGTTTAAATGTAAGTACGGTTTAATTGTCAAAAACATTTCTATTTCAAGCTATTCAGTTTATTCAAACAATTCAGTTTAGCATTAGTATGCTGTTTGTTCTATTTAGCCCATAGATAGGGCCCTATCAGGTGCTGCCACTCCGAGCCAGAGTGGACCTGGGAGCAATGGCAATAAAGGGGTGCTCCGCATTCCCCAAAGCTCCAGCACTGCTAGAACCTCACCATCAGATTGTTTAATGTCATATCCAGGACACTCATTGGGGAGGTCTTACCTCTCTGCAGAGAAGCAGTTGGTGTATTCTACAGCCCCAGCCGACTTGGCAAGGTTTGGTTTGGTTTGGTTTGGTTTGGTTTAATAACATATCAACCATTGTTGGTTATTTAATGCTAAATCCTATTTATACTTATATATCAAATATACAGGATTTGGTTTAGTTTGGTTTTATGGCATATCAACCATTGTTGGTTATTTAATGCTAAATCCTGCTTTTACATATATATTAAATATATATGATTTATAAACACATTTTGTAGATATACACAGTTAAATGCCCAATAGTTCTATTTCTTACTACTCCATTTAGTATAAGTCAACAAAGTTAAATGGTTTCAAGTATTGCTATGTATCCCTAACAATTCAATTAATCATTAGTGATATTTACACGCACTTAAATGTAAAAACAGTTCTATTTCTAATAAGTCTTTTTTTATTAACTCTCAGTTTAAATGTCAAACAGTTCTATTTGCCACATAGATATGACCCTATCAGGTTTTACCACTTCGGGTCTGACTGGACCTGGTAGCGAGGGGTACTCTGCATTTCCCAAAGCTCCAGCATTACTGGAACCGCACCATCAGATAGTTTAATGTCAAATACAGGACACTCTTTGGAGGAGTCTTACCCCTCTGCAGAGATGCAGTTGTTGTATTCTACGAATCCAGCCGACTGGGCTGTAGATGTGGGGTGTTGACTTCATCCACCCCGGGTGATTGTCGTCTCACTCACACACGCACAATTGAGATGATTGCTGTGATTTACAAGTTACTTCGGTAAATTTCGGTCACCCACTTTTGAGGATTCCTAAACAGAAAAAGTCTTTAGTTTTCAAGGCCAAGAGGAATAGTTCAAACTATGTGAAACACCAAACCTCATACATTTGACCTTGTGCCATTCAAGGTCAAGTATAGTAAGAAGGACAATTTAGTTGAGCAGACTATTAAAACTGGAAATTTTGATTACGACATGCCTCCTCTTTCCCACGTACACAGCTTTGTGCCAAACTTAACTATTCCAAGTAACCATGTAGGAGGTGTCTGTAGTGTAATGGTTATCGTCATAGGAAATGAACACTGCGACACGAGTTCAAATTCTTGACGAGGCTGATTGCATTTCACATAGCACTAATACCCTTGGGAAAGCTATGAATCCAATTATTCTCCCTCCAGCTATGGGTAAATAGTAGGGCAGAATAGGTTCGTTTGTCTTGGTTAGACAACCAGTCTAGGAGAACGAAAACTCTAAATTCAAACCCGTTAAACTTCGCTAAGAATTGACCTTGTCATATTGACCTGGTTAGTAAATACATATTTCAAATAACCATTAAGTTTTTCGTGAAAGAAAAGAATACAGCAAGTAGATTCGACAAAATCGTATCTTACAGAAGTGGTTTTAACATTTAAACGCAATAAGCAAAACAAAATTTAGATTAAAAGAAAAGATTGAAAGAGAGAGAGAGAGAAGATGAGGAAGGGAGAGGAGAAAAGAAGAGAGAGGGATAAAGGAGTGGAAGGAACAGAGAGAGGGGGGTAAACGAGTGGAAGGAACAGTGAGAGGGGGGTAAACGAGTGGAAGGCACAGAGAGAGGGGGGTTAATGAGTGGGAGGGATAGAGTGAGAGAGAGATAAAGGAATGAAAGGGGCAGAGAGAGTGAGAGATATAAAGGAGTAGAAGGGGCAGAGAGAGAGAGGAGTAGAAGGGACAGAGAGAGAGAGGTAGAAGGGGCAGAGAGAGAGGAGTAGAAGGGGCAGAGAGAGAGAAAGAGGAGTAGAAGGGGCAGAGAGAGAGAGAGAGGGAATAGAAGGGGCAGAGAGAGATATATAAAGGAATGAAAGGGGCAGAGAGATATATAAAGGAGTAGAAGGGGCAGAGAGAGAGAGAGAGAGAGAAAAGAGTATAAGCGACAGGGAGAGAGAGAAAAGAGTAAAAGGGACATAGAGAGAGAGAGGGGGGTAAATGAGTGGAAGGGACAGAGAGAGATATAAAGGAGTAGAAGGGACAGAGAGAGAGGCGGGGAAGATAAGAAGGGAGAGAGAGGAGAGGGGGTGCAAGGGAGAGAGTGAGAGGGGGAGACAGCGTTAGAGAAAGGTAAGAATTAAATTTCTGTACCGCTTATATATAGCAGTCACACACCCAATTATTTGGTCTCCACCTTTTTGTGAAATTTTAAAATTAGCCGCTATTTCCAAAATGAAAGGGGCAAAAAATACAATGTCGACAAGACTGATAAAAAGGTTATGTATAAAAAAAAAGTCTTGGTACATAATATCTTCTGAAAAAAAAAGAGTTGATGATGAGGATGAATAAATAAATAAATAAATATGTTTACTAACTGGAAATAATGTGTGGTATTAAATGACAGGGAAAAAACGGAGAGAGACAGAGAGAGAGAGAGAGAGACAACACGGAGAGAGAGAATGTTCAGAAGAGAGAGAAAGAGAAAACACTCAGTAAAAGGTAAGGATAGGGTGCAAAAGAGAGAAACAAAACGGAAAGAAGAGAGAGAGAGAAAGAGAGAAACCAACATGAAAAGAGAAAAAAAGAGAGGCAAATATATGAGAGAGAGACATAGAGAACGTTCAGAAGAAAAAGAGAAAAAAAGAGAGTAAAAGAAAGAGAGAGGTAGAGAAAAAAAAACAGAGACAAAACAGAGAAAGCGAGAGAGTGAGTGTGTGTGTGTGTGTGTGTGTCACAAAACGGACAATAAAAGAGAAGCAATGAGTGTGTGTATATATATATATATATATATATATATATATAAAATAATGTGAGTGTGTGTGTGTGTGTGTTGAAGAGTAATTCTTGGTTCTTCCGCAGATTCAACATTGTCTCCTTTGCCTCGTCATTTACAACCCCGCCTTTTCTCCGATGAAGAATCTTCACATGTCTTTATGTCTGTGTGTTCGCCTGTCACAGTTTTGGCTTTGACAAAATAAATACCGGACAATTTTCAGTGTCTATCACGCAAATACACCAATATTCTTTCTCTTTAAAGAACATGCAAGACACATGCTTAAAGATGTCCACATTATTCAAATACTATCAGCGCCTGCTTTAACGTCCAAACGAATGCAATGGATGACCATTCTGTCTGGAGGGCTCAGCTGGATACAGTAAGGATTTTACTTAACCCCTTTTAAGGAACAATTAATTGTTAATCACCTAAATGAATGAAGTGGTACAACAGAATATAAAAGTAGGCATGGCTGGGTAGGAAAGGTGATCCACTGGAAATTGCGCATAATGATGGTTGGTTGGTTGTTAGGGTTTTATGGCATATCAACCTTTGTAGGTTATTTAACGCCAAATCCATTTTTATGCAAATAGTTCTATTTCAAACAATTCAGTTTGGCATGAATACACAGTTTAATTATCAAAAACATTTCTATTTCAAGCTATTCAAGTTTATTCAAACAGTTCTAATTCAGCTAATTCAGTTAAGTATAAGTAGATTTTGTTTAAAGACAAATGCCAAAACGGTTCTATATTAAACAATTCAGTTTAGTGTAAGTTGAGTTTCAATGTCAAAAACAGTTCCATTTGAAAAAATTCAGTTTAGCATAAGAAAGCTGTTTAAATGTAAGTACAGAATTTGTCTAAGAAAATAATTGGTTAGTTCGAGTATATGGCATATCAACCCTTGTAGGTTATTTAATTCCAAATCCTCTTTATACATATATATTAAATATATAGGATTTGGTTTGATTGGGTTTTATGGCATATCAAACATTGTATGTTATCTAATGCCAAATATAAAGGATTTTGTTTGGTTTGTTTTTTAAATTCCAAATCCTCGTTATACATATATATTAAATACATATTTGTAAGCGGAGCGGGAGCTAATTCTTCAGCACACAGTTAAAGAGTTTCAAATATTTCTATTTACAAATAATTCTTTTTAATATCAAACATTTGTTTGCCCTCAGTGACTTGGTTTCAAGTATTCTTCCCATTAACAGTTTTATTTGCACAAACTTAAATGGTTTCAATTATTTCCATTTAATACAAATAATTCTATTCAACACTATTCATTTGCACGCAATCAAACAGTTGTATGTAATACCAATAGTTCAATTTTAGTACTCAGCTGCACAGTTTCAAGTATTTCTATCAAACACGAATAATTTCATTTAGTAGTAATTATTTGTTTGCACACAGTGAAACGGCTCCAAGTCTTGCTATCTAACATCAATAATCTTATTTGTAAACAGTTAAATGGTTTCAAGTATTGCTATGTAATACTAACAATTCAATTTAACATCAGTCACTTGTTTGCACCCGCTTAAATAGTCAAACAGTTCTATTTAACACATAGATGAAACTCTAACAGAGTCAGAGTGGACCTGGGAGTAATGTCATTGAGGGGTTACTCTACTTTTCCCACAGCTCTCGTTGTTTGGGGAGTTCTTACCTCTTTGTAGATATGCCGTCGGCGTATTAGTCTACCACAGCCAACTTGGCCCCTATGAGAAGAATAACATTCTCTGGGACTTTGAGATACAAACTGACGACTCAATATTGACTTCAGTTCGGGAAAACTGAGGAGACTTGCTGTCACTGACTTCAATGAAAAACCACCAATTAAAATTGGTGTGAAAAACTCACGCAGTAATAATATTAATGTGACGGTGATACCAATAGCATAGATAAGAGATCAGACGAGGAATCAAGATCATCCAGACCAGATTAAGTCAGACTCATTAGAAGATTTGCTGGCATTTAGATTTGAGAGAAAAACCACGAGTTAAAACAATTATATAAAAAATATAAGGCGGGTAATAATTCAAGATTGAGCTGTACGTTTTCGATCGGTTCGGAGGTGCTTCTCCTAGAAGAACAGTAGTGGTACTATTTAACCCATAGCTGGGAGGATAAAGGGGTTCATACCTTTTCCCAAGGGTATTTGCCGAAAGTGAACGTAATAGCGCGACTGGAGTACGAACTCGTGTACTACGATTCTGCAGTCCATCGCTTTAACCATTACACCACGAGGACACCCCATATATATTTGGGGGAGTTGATGATTTGTTATACATTTATTTATTAACTTTTGCCAACACGTGTTTCGACTTCAAATTTGCCGGCATACAAAACAATCAAAAACTACTTTAAATATGAAAACAAGTAAAATAATAATAGAATTATGAATTATGCAGGCCGAAACTCATCCTCAGAGTTGAATGTTTTGATTTTACTTAAACGATTAAAACATGAAAAATATATTTGAAATTCAATATTTTTAAATCCTCTTCATTCCATTTAAAAGTATTAGAGACTATTCATATTTTGTCAGGCAGATCGTCTCTCTAGAAAGAGAGAATTTCTGCTTGAATTTATTATTTCAATTTAGTCTTCAATATATTTTTTCTTTTACCTCACATATTTCCCTTTGTTGTTTTTGTTTTTTTATCCAATATCATCCTCAATTTACCTCTTTTGGGCGAGGATCGAAACCGGTTAGTTAGCCTGTCATTTTAAAAGTTTTTCTCATAAATAAAACCATGGGTCTTTTTATCGTTATTAAATTGTGTACCGCAAAAAACATCGCGCGTGTGTGTGTGTATATATATATATATATATATAAGAGAGAGATGGTGTCTACACTTTAAACCAGCACCAATGGACTAAGCGTTCGCACATGATTTCATGGCTACCTAAAATTTCCTTCAATACAAAATCCAGTACTCCACAACACAGAAGCACCTAACTCCTCGAAAATGACCAGAGATGGTCCTAAGTACCCGTACTCAGACAACAGAAACAGAGAATGCAGACAGTTCTGAAACTGACAACAACCTTGCTTGCGACATCTTGATCGCTAAATTAAAAACTGAAAAGCAAAACACTAGTCTGTTATTTTCAATAGTGTTCGACAATCCGCCGGGAAACTAGGATTCAATACCTGGTCGAGTCATACCAAAGACTCTAAATAAACAAAAAAAATAATAATAAATTAATTAAAAAAAAAAAAAATAACGCACAGCATTATAAGCTACTGTAAATAGAGCAATCCTGGGGGAAAGAGTAGCGTCCTCCCTGACTCCGTGGATTGGTTGCAATTGAAAAGTAAGCCTTCGGGTCACCCTCAACTTTGGTCAGACAACTTATTTAACTTTTTGTGTGTGTGTGTGTGTGTGTGTGTGTGTGTGTGTGTGTGTTAGTACCGGGCCATTGGCCTAGTGAGTAGAGTGTTCGCCAATTGTGCAGGAGACCGGGGTTCAATCCCTCGTTGAGTCATACCAAAGACTCAAAAAATGGTACTTGATACCGGCTTGCTTAACACTCACAATTATGAGGTAAGGATCAAGGGTAAAGGGGAGCTATCCAGGGAATGGAGTAGCGCCCTCCCCTACACCTTGGTGTAGTAGCTATTGAAAGGGGAGCCTTCGGGTCAGCCTCGACTAAGGTCGCCAACTTTACTTACATTATATATATATATATATATATATATATATATATATATAGAGAGAGAGAGAGAGAGAGACAGACAGAGGCAGATAGGTATGGGTGGGGTTGTTAGTTTGACAACGAGACGAGGTAATTGATCGATTTCGATCGGATTTTACCCAGCAGTTTTTTCCCAGTCACCTAAATTTTTTAATGAGCGGGGAGGGGTAAAGATGACTTTTTTTAAGAGGCAACCTCCCTTACCCTACTCTACACACTCTTAATCTCTAGGAAATTTGTTTTTTTTAATTTTTATTTTTTTATCTTTTTAATTCTATCTCCTCCCTACCGAATTTTTTTGGTGTGTGTGTGTGTGTGTGTGTGTGTGTGTGTGAGGGTTGGCGAATGCAACAAAATCAATAGTCAAACTCATTTAACTATTTTTTTTCTTCTTTTTTGCGGGCGACCAGGATTTTCAATATTATGTTCTTTGCTCGCTGTCTATTTGAAAATATTTTTCGATCATATTTGTGTCGTCTGTGTGAGAAGTGAATTGGTGGGTTGGGGGTTAGGGGCCAGAGAAAGAGATCCCCACTCCTTCCAGGAACATTCTAATTTGACTTGTCTTCCGTAAAACCTTCGACAAAAAGTTGACACAATTCGACTTTAGTTGGGAGAAGGGGGTGGGGGAAGGAAAAAGAAAAGAGAATATCACGAAGAGAAAACGCATTTAACTCTAAGGAAGTTCTCCAAGGAATCAGATTTAAAATTAAAAAAAAATCTTTTGAAATATTTGTAACGAGCTGAAATACACACCAACGGTGAGTTAATACTGAGATGGCAGACATAACGAAACGAACAGAGGGAGAGACAAACGAGAAAAAAAAAAAAAGAAAAGAAAAAAGGCGATGCTGCACTATGGGACGGTTGGGCGAAAGAAAAGGGGCAAGTTTAAACAAAAAGAGCGAAAGAAAACGGCCAATTTTATAAGAGCTGGGCAAGAGAAAATGGACAATTTTAGAAAGTTGGACGAAAGAAGAGGGGCAAGTTTATATGAACTAGAAAAATATCAAAATTAAAATTAATCTCTGAAACAAGCAAAAAAAAAAAAAAAAAAAAAAAAAAAAAAAATTCAACATTAAAATCATCTCTTGAGTTAATTTTAAAAATAAGTTTCTCAAATCCCACGATCAGGTAATCTTGTCTATAGCTTGTAGATTTTACAAGTATGTATTTACCCAACACCTCCGTCAGGATGAGACACGAGACCAAGTTTTAAGCGGAATATATATAATTCAGAGCTTTCCTTCTCCTTGACAGGTCGCTTAACCAAGTTTAGAGAACCCAGTTTGCCCAGCCCAATCGACTGAAACTGAGGAATATCCTAATTTAAGACCAACCCACCAAGTGAGTGTTCTGGATATGACACTAAACGATCAGATAATGAGTACCTCTTAATCATTAGATTACTTCCAGTTTCACTTTGAACCGGTTGGTTGGGATTTTATGGCATATCAACTTCTGTAGGTTATTTAACGCCAAATCCATTTTTATGCAAATAGACTGTTCTATTTCAAACAATCCATTTTAGCATGAGTACACAGTTTAATTGTCAAAAACATTTCTATTTCAAGCTATTCAGTTTATTCAAACAATTCTAATTCAGCTAATCCAGTTTAATATAAGTACAGATTTTGTTTACACACAGCTAAATATCAAAACGGTTCTATATTAAACAATTCAGTTTAGTGTAAGTATAGTTTCCATGTCAAAAACAATTCCATTTCAAACAATTCAGTTTAATGTAAACACAGTTTAATTGTCAAAAACATTTCTATTTCAGACTATTCAGTTTAGTCAAACAGTTCTAATTTAGACAATTCAGTTTAGCATAAGTATGCAGTTAGTTCTATTTAAACCATAGATAAGGCCCTATCAGGTGCTACCATTCCGGTCCAGAGTGTACCTAGGAGCAAAGGATATAAAACTCCAGCATCACTGGAACCTCACCATCAGATTGTTTAGTGTTATATTCAGGACACCCATTTGGGGGTCTTACCCTTCTGCAGAGGTGCAGTCGGTGTATTCTACAGCACCCGCCGATTGGGCAACCACCCTAAACTTGAATGGTGTGGGTTCCATTTATTAGTCAAATTGAACTTTTCAATCTTTTACTTAGGAATTTTATTGAATAAAATCATTCGTGTTAAACGGCAATTCTTGTAATCATTTAGTTGAGAGGAAACAAATAAACGGTGAGTGAACAATTAAGCTTTGGCTCGTTTAAAAATAATGTAACCTACAAACTATTCACTTACATATATATATATATATATATATATATATATATATTATCGATAATTACTTAGTGAATAAGGGACTAACCTACTATAGTTTCGCCAAAGCGGCTCATCAGGATACCTAATCCCTTGTCGGGATCAGATACCCTGATGCGCCGCTTTGGTGAAACTATAGTAGGTTAGTCCCTGACTCACTAAATAATCATCGTTACTATTTTACTCTACTCGGTATTGAACACTTTTTGCATTGTAGCTTAGCAGTCCGAACGGTGTTTTTTTTTTCTTTTGACCAACCAATTGCGTGTCCCTTGATTTTCTTTAATTGGTATGACAAGCTTGGCCTTTTCTTTTTTTCCTATATATATATATATATATATATATATATATATATATATATATATATATATATTCCCCTTGGCAGTGATTCGTTGTATATTTTCAGCTTCAAATCACTTGCCAGGTTTTTTTACCGTAAGGGTCATTATATATATATATATATATATATATATATATGATAGCTTTCGTTTGTGTACATTTTGTGCTAATACACACGCCAATTGTTCGGGAGACCTGGGATCAATCCTAGGTAGCATCGTACCGAAGACTTTAAAAATGGTGCTTGATACCTCTTTGCTTAACACACAGCAATATAAGGTACGTATTAAGGGTAAAGTGGAGCAATCTCGGGAAAGGAGTAGCGCCGTCCCCTACACCTCGTTGTAGTAGCTATTGAAAAGGGAGCCTTCTGGTCGCCCTCGACTACGGTCACCAACTTTTACTCACTTATAATTCCTGAGCTGATGTATTTCACCGAGCGCTTAGATACCATGTCTCGTGTATAAAGTTATACAGGTTTCGATCCCAGCTCAAAGCGTCCTGCGTATCTAGCCACATTGAAGTGTTCTGAACAACGAAACAGTCAGTGGATGACTATATATCAAGATCTGGCATTGAATAATCCACAAAGGTTGATATACCATATGGTTCAACTTAAACCAAATAGTTCTATTTACCCATCGGTAGGTTGAGGGAGACGGATTTCTGCTTTTCCCGAGGGCATTAGCCTTAAGTGAAAGCACAAACATCTTCGTCCAAGGTTTGAAGTCGAGTCGTCGATTCATTTCTTATAACCGTTACACTAAGCGCGCCTTCATTTAGATTTCACTTTCTAAGATTTATCATCTACCACCGACATCAGAGAAACACATGGATTCGCTTTTTTTGTTGCTGTTTTACTTATCGTTTAATGTGTCAGCATCGATTTAATCACCCAAGGCGTGTTTCTAGATGCAATGAGGGCAAAAATCCTCAAACATATTGTGTAACGTGTCAAATAAAGTCGTGAACTGGAGTGACCACGGTAATCACAAGCATATCAGGCTTTCAAATAGTGTGGAAAACCCCACTGACGTCACAAATCAATTTGTCGCAAAAATAATTGCATATATAGCTCTATGGTTGCATCGCGGAGGGCTTGGTTTAAGGCCGGGAACAACACCCAAAATAGGTAAAAATCATTTTAACGGTATGTCAAACCCGTCAAGGGTCATTTTATGCCAAGAGGGGAGAAAACCATGTTCAATGTAAATTTGTATTTACATTTTTTCATCATATTTTTTTAAGAGCTTTTTTTTTCTTTTGCAAACATTTGTAGGGTATCGGGATTTGGTTTCTTTGTTTAATGGCATACCAACGTCATCCTTATAGAAGAACGGAAGTGGTACTATTTAACTCATAGATGGAGGCGGTGTAAGGGCGTTCATACCTTTCCCTAGGGTATTTGTCCGAAAGTGAACATAATAGTGCGACTGGAGTTCGAACTCGCTTACTACGATTCCGCAGTCCATCGTTTTTACCATTACACCACAAGGACATCCCTCATGATATCGGTGGCGGGTGGGGGGAGTGTTCCTACAGCATAGTGGCTATGTGTTGGATAGCAACATCGTAGTTAGCAAGTTCGTACTCCATTCGCGTTATAAAATTCCTTTTTTGGTCAAACACCCCAAGGAAAGGCATGAACCTTCATGTCCCCCTCTAGGTATGAGTTAAATAGCACCATTATTCTGTTCGGCAAGAATGGATTTGGCATTAAATAACCCATAAAAGTTGATATGCCACTAAACAAAGAAAAGAAAACATTATATGACATCAAGTATTCCTATCAAATACAAATCATTTGCCCTCTGTTTAATGGTTTCAAGTATTTCTTTTTAATACTAATAATTCATAGCCAATATAACCATTGGTATAATGGCCCGGCAGACCGAGGTTCAATCCCGAGTCGAGTCATGCCAAAGACTAAAAAAAACAAATGGTACTTGATACCTCCTTACTTAATACTCAACATTATAAGTTATGGATCAAGGATAAAGTGGAGTAATCTAGGTTGTAGTAGTTAATGAAAAAAGAGACTTCAATTCTTCCTATCTGTCGGATTGTATCCTCTGCAAAGGGGTAAAACCCTCCTCCCATGAAAAAAAAAGTTTAATGTCATTACTTCCGGTTCCACTCTAATTCACTGAAAAATTTTGTACCTACCTTGTCGTAAGTGTAATACCAAATTTAGAGATTACCCCCCATCTCTTTCTCTCTCTCTCTATATATATATATATATATAGATACACACACACACACACACACACACACACACTACGCATAGCATAGGGTCAGGCAAAATGATCTGACACATTTGTAGGTTTAATAAAAGACAAATGAAGTAAAGAAACAAAAAGTGTTTTTATTTTCGAAAAGTACATATAATGCCATTCTGTTTCATTAAGTTTTGAAAATTAAATCATTCAAATGGGATCCGTTATTGTCTACACACTGTCGAAGGCGTTCACGAAAGTTGTCTATAACTCGGCAGGTCATTTCATGTGGAATGGCAGTAATTTCTTGACGAATTGCATCTTTAAGTTGTTCAATAGATTGAGGGCGATTACTGTATACCTTTGACTTGAGGTATCCCCAGAGAAAAAAAATCGCACGGATTTAAATCAGGCGTGTCAGATAATTTTGCCTGACACTGTATATCCCGTCAATAAATATATCTAAACATTTTTATAAAAATGTTAATTTTCTACAAAACCGAAGATACGATAATTTTATTATTTCTGGTCGAATCCAATTAAAACGGACATGAACACTTTTTTATGGGGGATCCTGAAAAGCTTAGTCTGGCACATGGTCACTTCTCTAAGGGTGATATTGAACATGCACTTACGTAGAGATTAGTGTGGTCTTGTGCCTGAAGTATGGCTAAGTATAGCGACTCAGTACTGACACACGACACTTGCATTTATCTATCTATCGTGTGTGACAGAACTAGACTGAAAGTAGAGATAAGTACCCCTTTCCTACCCGACCTATCCACCACCCACTTACCGACATTTTTAGCCACATACTTGAACGACGTAAAAACACACGTCACCCAGTTAGTTTTTTTCTTCTTTTCTCCAATCGACCTGCCTATTCAGGTAAAGCCCATGTGGACAAGATGACTTGCTACCTGACAAGGACGAAAGACAACTATTTACAGAACGTGACAACTGGTTCAGAATTAAGAAACCAAGCTCCTTTAGATCATTGAATAGAGGCAACGTTAACCCGTGCTGTCCGGGCTAATATGTAAAGAAGGAAGTAGGGCGGCCCCCGTGGTAATCTAGCCTACATAGTCCCGTTATTTTTGTGTAACAAAGGGGCCAATTCTATGTTCCCTAGATGAGTATCGCATATATACCAAATATGGTAAAGCTATCATAAATATTAACTTTGCTGCAGTTTGGAAATAGGGGAGATTACTCTGGATTAAAGAAAAAAAGGTCTTGGTTTGGTTTGGTTTAATGGCATATCAATCATTGTAGGTTATCTAATGCCAAATCCTCTTTATACATGTATATTAAATATATAGGATTTGGTTTGGTTCGGTTTTATGGCATATCAACCATTGTAGGTTATTTAATGCCAAATCCATTTTTATACATATAAACATATTCTATTTCAAACAATTTGTTTTCGCATAAATGCACTGTTTTGTTCTGGAAGCTTGATATTGTTTCATTGTGTGTAAAAATTCTTAACATGCAACGACGTCAATATAAATGTACAATGAACACTTATATCTATCCTTAGAGGCAAAAAAAATCAATCAACCATCCAGTTAAAATGCTTTCCAAAGCACTAGGGTCATAGAAGTTCTTGTCATTGTCATGCTGGGATAACGTTAATAAGTATCCCTCTCTTGCTGATGTAGTATATCATAATGGGAAATTATTTTTTCTGACCCTTGTTATTAGATATTTAAGTTGTTCTGAAAATAGCATCCCCACCACAGATGGTTGTAGCATGGTATGGCAAAAATTGGATGGCGAGAAAATGTCAAAAAATATAGACAGTGGGGTGGTGATCGATTTTTTTTACCTACACATATCACGACTTTGTTTCACGATCACAAGTGGTTGCTTTTTTTTGGCAAGCAAATATATTGTTTCAAGTAACTAATGACTTGCATCCTTTCTAAACACGCGAGAGTAATAGCCAGCAGTGTAGTGAGCTAGATTCTCACCGGGTGCCCTACACCTGTGGTGCATTTCGACAATAGAGGAAGAAACTAATCAGCTTTTTCAGTGAGGGTAGTGGTTAACGAGCAAGAGTAGTAGATCTACTATTGTTTAGTAGTCAGCCCAGTCTCTTTTCCAGGCCCCTGGGTGCTGCCCCCTCGAGTAACAATTACAGTTTTTATTACCACCTCCTTCATGTTCTACGCTCTTTTCAAGTATCTAGCAACATCCAGAAATTTATCTTTTTTTTTCCCACTTTATGGTCTGCTGAAACAGCAAAGTCAACTAGATGACGAGCACATTCAAACATAATCTCTCTCTCATATATATATATATATATATATATATATATATATATATATATATATATATATATATATATAAAGGATATACTATTCAAACACTCGATATATTCATCTTTTCCATAAAAACAGTTTTATATCAATATACAGGGTGTGGAAGCAAAATAAGGAATAATTTAAAAAAAATTTTTTTTAGTTTGATTAATCCAATTTTGGGAAAAAAAAGCGATAAATCTAAACTTTTATGATTCTCTTTATTATTCAAGCATTTTTAAAATTAAAATTCAGCCCAATATGAGTGAGCAAGAAAAGAAACAACACAGAATCTATGATTTGGTTAACGCCGAAAGCAAACCAAAACCATTTTCGAAATAAATGGGGTTTCTTTATATCCTCCATCAAGCACAGACCGTAACTCCCTTGATTACGCCATATGTGGAGTTTTAGAAAATAAAATAAATGCAATTTTCCACCTAAATATTGGTTCACTTAAGACTGCTATTGAGGAGGAATGGAATAAAATGTCCGAAGAATTTATTTTGAAGGCATGCAAATCGTATCGAAGTAGTGTTGATACCATGAATTTAAAAAATGGCGTCCATATATAGTAAATTTATTGTTTTGTGTCTATCTTCTCATTTTGTTCTTTATTTTTTAAATTTAGAATTAATCTTGTTTAATAGAGTCGTTTATTATTATACTAGTAAGTAAAAAAAGTTGGCGACGTAGTTGGGGGCTACCCGAAAGCTCTCTTTTCAATAGCTAGTACACCTAGGTGTAGAGGAGAGCGCTACACCTTTCCCTTGATTGTTCCACTATCCTTGAAACGTACCTTATAATGTGGAGTGTTAAGCAAAGAGGTATCAAGTACCACTTTTTGAGTTTTTGGTATGACTCGACCTGAGATTGAAACCCTGTCTCCCAGACCATTGGCGAACACATTTTGCTTTTGCACCCTGTATTATGACATTATCAAGTGACTGAATTTCCATCCAGGTCAATCCATGCTTCGTTTGGCTTTATTTGATGGCAAATCAACCTTCGTCAGGTATTTAAGGCCAAAGCCATCCTCGTCGAATAATCGTAGCACTGTTTAACCTATTGATGAGAGCATATGGGATTTCTCAAGGGTATTAGAACAAAAGTTAATGAAAGACTGTGACTGGAGTTCGAACTTGTACACTATGATGTCACTGTCTGGTAAGTTAGCCACTTACACCACACGGACTACTCCCGTATCAATATCAGAGCCAAAGTATTTAAAATGGTTCTAATCTCTCAACATGTTGCATTCTTGACAGAGGCTTTGTTTTCTAATAACAAGAGTCAAACGACATTTCTCAATTGGCATCACGTGAACTTAATCTTAATCTGTAAAGTTTATAAGCGTATTGAGCTGAGAAATCTAGTGAATCAAGATTTCGGTTAAATTTACCGTATTTGTAATAAATCTTTATAATCAAACATTCCATATCCCCGGCTTATTTTGTAGTTGATTGCGCCGATTTATTTAAATCCAGTGAATCAAAATTTCGGTTAAATTTACTGCGTATCAGTCACAATGATTACTAAAAAATATTGTCGGAGAGTCTCTATGGTAGTGGCTAACGCGCTGGACTGCGGCAACATGATAAGCGAGTTCGAACTCCAATCCGGCTATTACATTTACTTTTAGACTAATACCCTTGGGAAAGATATGGACTCCCTTATCCTAACAGTTATGGCTTAAAAACTACCACTTATGTTCTTCTACAAGAATGGGATTGATATTATATAGCCCACGAAGATTGATATGCCGTTAAATAAAGAAACCAATCCAAACTATTGTGTTGCATATTGTCCCTTGAGAACGGGATGCACCTATATATATATTTAAGCGGAAGCAGTTTCATGATATATCGGTAGTCGTGGGCGTTATGAAATATATATATATATATATATGCAGATGCTACGTGATTGTCCAGGTTAATGCGAGTCAGACCCGGATTGCAGTCATTGAGAGCGGCCGCCCACCTAGGCCTCCGGTTTAGAACCCCTGGCTGAGAAGTAAAAGAAGCGTTAAGTGGGGGTTTGAAGATAACACAGCGTGGTATGGTCAACAGAAGAAGTTATGGGTCAATATATCAGTCTGTCTTTTTTCCCTCCGTCCGTCTGTCTCTCTGTCTCACACACCATAGAAGCTTTAACCCCTTTCGAGAATAAAATGTGAGAGTTATATTTGGTAAAAAAGATTATGGTCATTCTTCCATGGATGTATATTCACATATCATGGCGATATAACAATTGTCGAATCTAAACACAACAGTGCCATTTTCTTCGGATACACAAGAGAGGTAGTAATTTTTAAATAGAATTAAGTGTCCTTACATGCTGGAAGAATTTTCTGAACGATCGCAAGGAGGTGACATATCTATTTATGTACTAAATATAACCTGGCTCATTAGTCTTGTGGGTAGAGTGTTCGCCAATGGCACAGGAGACCCGGATTCAATCCTAGGTCGCGTCATACCAAAAGCTAAAAAAAAAAAAAAAGGGTACTTGATACCTCCTTCCTTAACACTCAGCATTATAAGGTGCGTATCAAGGGTAAAATGTATCAATCCAGGGAAATGTGTTGCATCCTCTCCCACACCTCGGTGTTGTAGCTATTGAAACGGTCGCCCTTGGGTCGCCCTCAGCTACGTCTATATTAACTAGGACTTCTAAAGTAATCATTAATCCGTTGCAGCTAGTTCTGTCAACTCATAACCCCGGTTTCTTTGAAAGAAGCAGATAATGGCAATTTTTTAGTTTTATATCCTTATTTATCTGTTGATATTTAACAAACTTATTCTAACATGATTGGTTAGGTTTTATGGTATATTAACTCTTGTAGGTTATTTAATGCCAGATCCTGTTTGTACATATATATTAGATATATAGGACTTGGTTGGGTTGGGTTTTATGGCATATAAACCCTTGTAGATTATTTAATGCCAGATCCTGTTTATACATACATATATATTAAACATATAGGATTTGGTTGGGTTGGATTTTATGGTATATCAACCCTTGTAGGTTATCTAATGCCAGACCCCGTTTATACATATATATTATACATATATATTAAATAAAATTAACCTCAAGTTAATTTCATAATTGGCTCCACTCGTGTTGAGCACTCTTGTAATTGTAGCATTGGAGGATTCACGGAAAGTTTTAGTTTTCTGTTGACCAACTGACTGCATATCCCTTGATTTTTTTTCAAAGGGGTCCTCGTGGTGTAATGGTTAAAGCGATGGACCGCGGAATCGTAGTACGCGAGTTCGTATTCCAGTCGTGCTATTACGTTCACTTTCGGGCAAATACCCTTGGGAAAGGTATGAACCCCCTTATCCTCCCAGCTATGGATTAAATAGTACCACTACTGTTCTTCTAGGAGAATGGCTTTGGCATTAAATAACCAACAAAGGTTGATATGCCATTAAACAAAGAAACCAAACCGAACCAATAAATAAAATATAGTTAATATTCATATTTACCCAACCCCTCCGCTTGGGCAGGATATGACACAAGGTCAATTTTTAAGCGAAGTTTAACAGGTTTTAATTCGGAGTTTTTCTTCTCCTAGACTAGTTGCCTCACCAAGGTTGAAGAACACAGTCTGCCCTACTATTTACCCATTAATTGCTATTTAAGTATTGCTATTTAACACGAAAAATTCTTTTCAACATTACTCATTTGTTTGCGCACAGTAAAATGGTTCCAAGTACTGCTATGTAACACAAATAATTCAATTTAAAATCAGTCGTTTGTTGGCGCAGAATTAAATGGCCAAACAGTTCTATCTGAACCACCGATGGGACCCAATCAGGTACTACCACTCCGAGTCGGAAAGGACATGGGAGTAATGGCAATGAAAGAACACTCCACATTCCCCAAAGCCTAAGGACTGGGGCCTTACTATCGGATGGTTTTGTGTCTTATCCAGGACCACAAAGGTGTTACCCCTCTTCAGAGATTCAGTCGGCGTATTCCACAGCCCTAGCCGACTAGGTTATTATTCTAACATGAACCTATTTGTTCAGGATAAGCAGTGAGCACCAAATTCACTACACTAAAAATGACCGATAAAATGAAACGCAGTTTCTTCCAGGCAGTTGTCGTATCGATACTGCTGTATGGGTGCACTACTTGGATGTTGACAAAACGGCCGGAGAAGAAGCTAGACGGCAATTACACAAGAATGTTGCGAGCAATATTGAACAAGTCCTGGTGGCAACACCCCACAAGGCACCAACTATTCGGCCACCTGCCTCCCATCACGAAAACTATCCAAGTTAGACGAACCAGACATGCAGGACACTGCTGGAGAAGCAGGGACGAGCTCATAAGTGATGTACTTCTATGGATCCCCACGAATGGCCGAGCAAAAGCAGGACGACGAGCTAGAACATACATACAGCAGCTATGTGAGGACACGGGATGTAGCCCTGAAGACCTGCCAGAGGCGATGAACGATAGGGAGAAGTGGTGAGAGAGGCTGAGGAATATCCATGCTGGCGGCACGACATGATGATGATGAAAGATGTTCAGTAAAAATCATTTTATATCCTTATCTATCTGTAAATATTTAATAAACTTAATCAAACATGTTTCTGGTGCAGGGCACTCAGTGAGTATTAAACTCACAACATTTGTAATTTTTTACTCATTGAATGTATTTATTCATTTGAATCCATAAGCCCGACATTTCAGGATGAGTCCTATTTCATAAAACAATTTCTTTAAAAAAAAAAAAATGTCTGTACACTGGAGCGAAGTGTAAATGTACATTGTGCTTGATTATTTTCGGATATTTGATTTGCTCGGGTTCATTGGATCTGAAGACTCACGGCTTAAAGGTTAAAAGGGTTAATGTACTCATGAGCCCCTATCTTTTGAGTTCCCATCGTTTTATATACTTCTTCTGAACATAAACTTAATACCGTGGTGTAATGGTTAAAGCGCTGGACGGTGGAATCGTTGTAAGCGAGTTCGAACTCCAGTCGCGCTATTACAGTCCCTTTCGGACAAATATCTTGGGAAAGGTATGAACCCCTAACTATAGGTTAAAAAGTACCACTGGTGTTTTTCTGAGAGGATGGCTTTGGCATTAAATAACCCAAGAAGGTTGAATTGCCATTAAACAAACAAACTTAATAGTGGATCTATTGATGATTTTATTGAACCTGAAAAAAAAAAAAAAAAAAAAAGCGCAGGTAGAAATAGATTCATGCCTCTCCCAAGTGAACTAGCTTCAGACAAAATTCGAACTCGGTTCGTTCTTTCCGTTTTATAGATTAAAATTACACCTCACAGTAACTTCATTTTATACAACGTGAGAGATGTGCTCGTGGCTACCGTCTTTGGAAATGGACACGGTGAAAAGAGTTCAAATCCTGGCTGATACCTTTTGGAAAGGTATGAATCGAACTGTTCTCCCTCCAGCTATAGATAAATAGTAGGGCAGACAGTCTCTTTAACCTTGGTATAGCAACCGATCTGGGAGAAGAGAAACTCAGAATTCAAGGGGTGGTCCTCGTGGTGTAATGGTTAAAGCGATGGACTGCAGGATCGTAGTAAGTGGGTTCGTACTCTAGTCGCGCTATTAAATTCACTTTCGGGCAAATACCCTTGAGAAAGGTATGAACCCCCTTATCCTCCCAGCTATGAGTTAAATAGAACCACTACTGTTCTAGGAGAATGGCTTTGGCATTAAATAACCTAAAAAAAGGTTGATATGCCATTAAACAAATCAATCAATCAATCAGAATTCAAACCTGTTAAACTCCGCTGAAAATTGACCTTGTGCCACCTGGTGTAGAGGGGTTAGTAAATACATTCATCATATGAGACAGAGAGACAAACAGACAGTGAGAGATATTGAAAAAACAGATATCACTGAAAAAAAAAGTCAATGGCTCACGCATGCGCACAAAAACACCTAAAGACATTGATCACGTGGAAACAATCACAACATATACCGAAACAATTGTATATAATCTTTTTTTTTTTACCTGACGTGAATTCAGGTCTTAGTCTGTTGCAAAAATTTCCAGTATTTTAAAAAATTCTTTCATTCTCATCAATTCATTGAATTATTCCGTCTTCAAAATATTTGCCCATGCTTTCTATAACCTCATATCAACTGCATTGGGCACCTCTGGTGGTGTAACGGTTAGCAAGCTTGACTAGCAAACCTACACGAGTGAGTTCGAGTCTCATTTGGTGCGCCATTCATTCGGCCTTGTGCCACATCGAAGCTTCGTAAATTATATCAACTGCATATTCCATCAGGCGAGTTGGGTGGATAATTGCTGTCCATTATTTGACTGGGCCATTGTACGAATGGGTAAAGTGATCGACAATGGCCCAGCAGACCAGGCTTCAATCTCAGCTCAAGTCGAACCAAAAACTCAAAAGGTAGCACTTGATACTTCCTTGTTTGACAGGAGGTGCTCGTGGTGTAATGGTTATCGTCGTAAGAAATGGACACGACGACACGTGTTTAAATCCTGGACGAGACTGATTGCATTTCACAAAGAACAAATACCCTTGGGAAAGGTATGAATCCAATTATTCTCCATCCAGCTATGGGTAAATAGTAGGGCAGACTGGGTTCTGCAGCAACTAATCTAGAAGGAAAACTGAATTCAAACCTGTTAAACTCGGCTTAAAAACTGACCTTGAGTTATATCCTGCCCGAGCGGAGGGGTTGGTAAATATGGATACCTTTTTGTTTAACACTCAGCATTATAAGGTACGTATCAAGAGTAAAGTTGAGCAATCTAGGGAAAGAAGTAGCGCCCTCCCCTACACCTCATTGTAGTAGCTATTGAAAAGGGACTCTTCGGGTCATCCTCGTCGACGGTCGCTAACTTCACTTTTTTTAAAGCAAAATGGACGCTAACAAAACGACTGGAGAAGAAGCTAGCTGGCAATTACACAAGAATGCTGCGTGCAATCCTGAACAAGTCCTTGCAGCAACGCCCCACAAGACACCAACTGTACGGCCACCTGCCCCCTATCACGAAAACTATTCAAGTTAGACGAACCAGACATGCAGGACACTGCTGGAGAAGCAGAGATGAACTCATAAGAGATGTACTCTTATGGATCCCCACACATGGCCGCGCAAAAGCAGGACGACCAGCTCGAACGTACATCCAGCAGCTATGTGAGGATACAGGATGTTGTCCTGAAGACCTAGCTAGGGCGATGAACGATAGGGAGGAGTGGCGAGAGAGGGTCAGGGATATCCGTGCTACCAGCGCGATATGATGATGATGATGTAAGTCCGTATTATTATTCAATCATCAAAGTTATTTTACCGGGTTTTCTATTGCATGATGCTACCATTAAGCTATTTCCAATTTTGATTCGAGAAATTCCTTCAAGAATTTACATGAGACTATTGACCTTATCTTGGTTATTATATTCCCAATGCTTCGGCTACTATCCTCTTCTGTCTTCTTCGGGGCATATCAACCTTCGTGGGTTATACAGTGCCAAAGTACTACTATCTAACTCATAGCTGGGAGGGATTAGAGGGTTTATACTTTTTCCAAGGGCATTAGTCAGAAAGTGAACGCAATAGTGCGACTGGAGCTCACACTCATTTACTTCGATGTTCGATTCCAGAGCATTAGCCTCTACTCTACAGTGACTCCCTCCAGATATCTTTTGTTTGTAATCAGTGTCCATCAGGGAATTTCGAAAATAACTATTTAATAAACGCTTTCTATTTGTATCAGTTAATTCTCCCTTGTAAAATTTTTTTCGATACTCTGAGACTAGGGATTGAACTCAGAACTTCCAGATAAACCCTAATTAACCAACAATTTAGAGACCATTTCCAAAACCTTTAAACCTGACATTATTTTGTCTGACTCTTTAACCAGAACTTGTGCCCTTTTACCAACAAATATAAAAACACAAATGTTAGAGGAGAGAGCGGCGGAAACATCCTAAGCGTGTAAATTATGTAAATAATGATAACTAACAATTTCGGAAAATTAAGGTTGGTTGGTTGGGTTTTATGGCATATAAACCTTTGTAGGTTATTTAACGTCAAGTCCATTTTTATGCAAATAGTTCTGTTTCAAACAATTCAGTTTAGCATGAGTACACTGTTTAATTGGCAAAACATTTCTATTTCAATCTATTCAGTTTATTCAAACAGTTCAAATTCATCTTAGTATAAGCACGTAGTTAAATGTGAAAACTGTTCTATTTTGAGCAATTTAGTTTAGTGTAAGTACTGTTTAATGCAAAAATCAGTATAGTGAAGGAAGCCCAGTTAAGTTATATTCAACCCATAGATAGGACCCTTATGTGCTACCACTACGGGCCAGAGTGGACCTGGGAGTGATGGCAATAAAGAGGTACTCCACACTCCCTGGAACTGAAGCCTCACCTGATAAATTTTAGTGTCATTTTTCTGGGGAGAGGTCTTAGCCCCCTAAAGGTAGAAACAGTCAGCCTATTCTAAGCTTTACTGACAAAGCTTTGAACCCGATGATGCGACAAAAATACAATTTTAAAATTAGGTATATATCGCTTTCCACATTTTTTTTTATATATTCGAAGTATAATATAATTTTTATCCTTGACATTAGACGTGGATAAGAAAGAAAAACCTCAAGAGGGATTCTGAATCGCTTCTGATAGCAGCACAAAACAACACCATAAGAACCAATCATATCAAAACGAGAATAGATAAGACACAAGAAAACAGATCTTGGTTACGTGGTGATAGCGACGAAACGATCAATCACATTATAAGCAAATGCAGCAAATTAGCGTTAAAAGTATAAAATTAGACACGACTGGGTGGGCCAGGGGATCCACTTGGAATTGTGCAAGAAATTTAAATTTGACCATACAAACAAATGGAATATGTCCTGGATAATGAAACGTACAGACTTCTGAGATTTTGAGATACAAACGGGTCACTTAATCTTGGCCAGACGATCAGACCTTGTAATCAACCCCCTCCCCCCCAAAAAACAGGAGAACTTGCAGAATTGTGGACTTTTCTATCTCGGCAGAACACAGTAAAATTGAAATCATAATTCTGCTTTGTCAGTTCGTTTGCAAGTTACCTGCAGTTAAGTGAAATATTCTTCAACCCTCAATCAACTGGAATATTCTTTTACATTAAATGTTTCTTCTCCAGATCACACACTGTGTTCAACTCAGATGGAATTGCTCTGAGCTAACTTCATCTGGGTAGAAGAGTAAACTATTATTGAATATTGGTTTGCCGAAGATTTGATACGCACTGAAGTTCTGATCAGCTCAAAGTGCTGTTGAAGGCTGAAAGGGAAGACGACCTCCAAAATTCCACTGTACTAGCCATAGCGTTATCCCCAAAATAGAATAAGCAATTTTATATAGGTTTTAATTGTTTTGATAGAATTAAGTTTGGTTAGGCTTTATGGCATATCAACCATTGTAGGTTATTTAATGCCAAATCCTCTTTATACATATATATTAAATATATATAATTTGGTTTGGTTGGGTTTTATGGCATATCAACCAGTGTAGGTTATTTAATGCCAAATCTCTTCATACATATATATTAACTATATAAGGTTTGGTTGGGTTTTATGGCATATCAACCATTGTAGGTTATTTAATGCCAAATCCTCTTTATACATATATATTAAATATATATAATTTGGTTTGGTTGGGTTTTATGGCATATCAACCAGTGTAGGTTATTTAATGCCAAATCTCTTCATACATATATATTAACTATATAAGGTTTGGTTGGGTTTTATGGCATATCAACCATTGTAGGTTATTTAATGCCAAATCCTCTTTATACATATATATTAAATATATATAATTTGGTTTGGTTGGGTTTTATGGCATATCAACCAGTGTAGGTTATTTAATGCCAAATCTCTTCATACATATATATTAACTATATAAGGTTTGGTTGGGTTTTATGGCATATCAACCATTGTAGGTGAGTTAATACCAAATCCTCTTTATACATATATATTAAATATGTATGATTGGGTTTGGTCGGATTTATGGCATATCAACCATTGTAGGTTATCTAATACCAAATCCTCTTTATAGATATATATTAAATATATTTGATTTGGTTTGGTTGGGTTTTATGGCATATCAACCATTGTAGGTTATTTAATGCCAATTCCTCTTCATACATATATATTAAATATAGAAAGATTTTGTAGATAACATTCTTAGACAAGCCTAAGCTCATTTTTGCACACTGTTAAATGGTTTCAAGTATTGTTATATAACTGTCACAATTTAACATCAGTCATTTGTTGACACAGAGTTTGTTCTATTTGACCCATAGATAGGATCCTATCAGGTGCTAACATTCCGGGTCAGAATGAACCTGGAAGCAATGGACATGAAGGGGTACTTTGCATTCCCCAAATCTTCAAAGCTGGAGCCTCACCATCAGGTGGGGGATCTTACCCGTCCGCTAAGATGCAGTCGGTGTATTAAATAATCTTAACCAACTGGGCTCTTGATAGAATTTATTATTACTAAATGATTTGCATATTAATTATGATACAGGGTTATTTTATAGTTTTTTATTTCTTTTGCAAGGGCAACAATAGTATTTATAATTCTAAAAATTGCAAATCGCTCATTGCTTAAAAAGCTTTTGCCCAGTCGGCTGGGGCTGTAGAATACACCGACTGCTTCTCTGCAGAGGGGTAAGACCACCCCCCCAACAAGTGTCCTGATATGACACTAAGCAATATGATGGTGACGTTCTAGCAACGCTGGAGTTTTGGGGAATGCGGAGTACCCCTTCATTGCCATCGCTCCCAGGTCCACTCTGGCCCGGAGTGGTAGCACCTAATAGGGCCCTATCTATGGGTTAAATAGAACTAACAGCATACTTATGCTAAACTGAATTGTTTGAGTAAACTGAATAGTTTGAAATAGAAATGTTTTTGACAATTAAACCGTACTTACGTTTACTGCGTGCTTATGCTTAACTGAATTATTTGAAATAGAACTGTTTTTCGACATTAAAACTGTATTTACACTTAACTGAATTGTTACATATAACTGCTTGAATAGTTTGAAATGGAAATGTTTTTGACAATTAAACTGTGTACTTGTGCTAAACTGAATTGTTTTAAATAGAACAGATTATTTACATAAAGATGAATTTGGCGTTAAATAACCTACAAAGGTTGATATGCCATAAAACCCAACCCAACCAAATCCTATATATTTAATATAAATGTATAAATAGGATTTGGCATGAAATAACCTACAAGGGTTTATATGCCATAAAAACCCAACCAAACCAAATCCTACATATTTAATATAGATGTATAAAGAGGATTTGGCATGAAATAACCTACAACGGTTGATATGCCATAAAACCCAACAAACCAAACCAAACCAAACCTTAAAAAGATTCACAATTTTTTTTCGTTTAGTGGAATTTACACACGTCCTGCGAGTGGAATTCATGCCGATTTCGTTCAAAGATTTTTCTCCCCTGATGAATGTATTTAACAAACTTTCTACCTATTCGATACATGTCACAAGGGTTTTAAAGTGGCGAATCACACACAAATCAAGAATCATGAGCATCCGATCCAAAAATGCTCTGACCGATCGGCATTTCTTTATTGTGGCGCCTCAAGTGCCGAGCAATAAATTTGACCCTGCAAGCTGGAATAGCCTAGGGGGAAAAAAAAGGCCACCCTGAGACCAAGTGATCAATCTTCAAAAATCCTTGCCAGCTTGGGGGAAAGTAAGGGTGAGGTTTTATTTCCTCGTGTTCGAATGGCAACAAAAGGTCAGTATTACGAAGATTGGTGCGAAACAATCCTCTCAACTCGAGCTCGCCTCACAACAAACTAGGTAAAACTCCTTTTGTCGTTTATCACTCACGACTGTCTAATTTTTTTTTCTGTATCTTTGTTTTCCTTTTATTTGTCTTTCACTTGGGACGTTGAGTATTCCCCGCCACACACTTCATGGTCTAGTAACATTCACTGAACTTTGATCGTGTTAAGAATGTACCAAATTTCAATGGGTTGAACGACGATAGGGTCGAATAAGTTCTGAACTGGAAAGAAGTGACCCGTTCTAAATATCGAACACAATTCCACAAATAGTGACAGTTCGTTGATATATGTGTGCGAGATAGAGTGACTGAAAGAGACAGAGACAGATAGAGTGAGTGAGTGAGTGCGTGCGTGCGGGTGTATGGACGCGCGGTATGATAGATATTGTCTTTGGTAATGGACATGGCATCCAGAGTTCAATTCCTGGACAAGGCAGTTTATATTTCACATGGTCCTAATATCTTTGGAGAAGGGACGAATCCAACTCATATCCCTCTAGTTATGGGTAAATAGTAGGGCAGACTGGTTCTTGTGGGTACAGTGTTCGTCAATGGTCCGAGAGACCCGGGTTCAATCCCAGGTCACGTCATACCAAAGACTTTAAAAATTGTACTTGATACCTCCTTGCTTAACACTCAGCAATATAAGGTACATATGGAGCAATCCAAGGAAAGGAGTAGCACCCTCCCCTACACCTCAATGTAGTAGCTATTGAAAAGGGAGCCTTCGGGCTGCCCTCGTCTACGGTCGCC
>CAUZXS010006431.1:2500-60808 GCA_963585895.1 Sepioteuthis lessoniana
TCCTGGTAAACAGTGTAGAATATGGCAAAAATGTTTGTTTTTGTTGTTGAATAATATGAAGAGCATTTAGTTTTAACCAATTTCATTAAAGATTATTGCTTTTGATTTTATTGTGATAACTGTCATAAAGAAAAGAAAAAAAAGAAGAAAGAAAAAAAAAAATAAGAATGATTTTTTTTTTTTTTTTTTTAAATCAATTGTAACATTAAAGATGGAAGAAAAATTAACACCTGTTAGTGACAGAGGGAGACCCTGTGATTGTAATGGCTTAAATATTGACTTGAAGATTCCTTTGACCTGCCACATAAATTGCATGGGTAGTATAACAGGAAATGCACCTGTTGCCTAAAATAAACAATGTGGGTGCCCCAGCAGAAACAGAGGAGACTGGTGGAAATGCCGTGTAAATTGTGTGGGTGGCATGCTAGGAGGCAACATGTCCACGGGAGGTGTGACCACAAGGATTGCATGGGTGTTTGAAAAATTAGATAAACCCGGGAAGATTTCAACCTGGCAGAATAAAACAGAAAGGCAGAGAGGTTTCATAGAAAAATGCACTGTCGTGTGTGTGTGTGTGTGTATATATTTATTTCTAACTCTCTCCCACTGTACCCATACATACATTTCAGGTAATAAAAGGAAAAGAAAAGTAGATACCTCGACATTGTTGTCTTTCTCTACTATACAACACTGGACTGTGGCCTCAAAGTGTGTTTAAACTCCAGTTTTGCTATAAAGTTCACTTTTTGGCTAATACCCTTGGGGAAAACTATGAACTCTCTTATCCCTCCATTCATGGTTTGAATGGCACCACTGTTGTTCTTCTACAAGCATGAATTTGGCATTAAGGGACCCACATGACATTAAACAAAGAAACTAAACCAGTACCTAAACTGTTAGTAACCAAGCTAAATATTCTTCATTTTATTTTGCTGCTATTAAGTGGTAAATTACATTATAATTTACTCCTAAGAGATTAAATAAATTACTTTAGTATACTATTGAACTCGGATGAAGGAACTTATAATTCATTTGTCCTTTATTTTAGTTGTTTTCATTCTATGAAAATACTTGTATGGCTTTTCCACTGAAAGTTATGTGTGATTTACAGTTACTTATGAAAATACATAATTTACAAAATTTTACATTTATATGTCAACATCTTAGATATTTGTCATATAAAAATAGTTTTAAGTAAATTTTAACAATAGTTGAATTATGTTTATATTTTTATATTTAACATGATTTATAATCATTAAATTTCAAATATCTGTTTTAGCATGTTTTGGCTGAAGTCTATGTTGCTCGTACTGCTGACCTTGGCATAAATGATCAACAATATTACTGTAGGACACATCTTGGACACATTCTCAAAACTGGAGACCTTGTGTTAGGGTGAGTTTACTCTAGAATTTTTTTTTCTAAACAACTGTATTCTTTTTTGTGAATTTTAGACCCTACAAATTGAAATGATTTCAAGTCGTTAGAAAAGTTAATGGTAGCAGCACGAATATAGTTTTTCAAAACGTTTCCCACCCAAAAAAATCTCTTATATCTCATATGTTAAACTATTCTTTCATTTACTATTATTGCTAGTTATTAAAAGAAAAAATTATTCCATATCCTCATTTTCAAAAGAGTAAACAGTTTTCAAGTGTTGCTTACTCCATAAATTCAATCATAATGTAGTGAAATTGAAAGGCAGAACCCACAGACTGTTGCCTCCAAGGAGCCAACTGGGGTTCGTCATTCAAAGAGACAACGAGTGGCATGCTGTATATGTAGGTGGAACAGCCAACGTTTACGTGAATCCAGCAACTGTCTCCAGATGGATAAAAAACAGGTGGTGAGCCAAACAAACAAGTGAAATGAAATGTGACAACGAATTGTGTGAATTGAATTCCTTTCATAGCAACACCAAAATAAAGAAGTGACGAGCAAAATGGCTCTACTCAAAGTTCGAAACGAGCGCAAATGTGTCTTGCATTTGGAGTACCGGAAGTATAAAAAAACGGAGGCATAAGTGTCAGTGAGAGTGCAATTTGTAGGTCACACATCTCGTCTTTGGTGGGACGGGGTTTGTGTCATATGCAAATTTCTGCCAACCAGAACTGGTATAAAAGAAGTAATCTCAGAATTGTTATTGTTACATTTGTTGCTTCACAGTAGGAATGTGTGAACCAGTGTATTGACTCGGTAAGTAAGAGAGAAAGAAAGAGAAACAGGACCGGTAGCAAGTAGTTAAAAGGTTTCAAGAAAGAGAGACACAATACCAGTAGGCAGCAGTTAAAAGGTTACAAGCTATTTCGGCTTTATTAACCATGGCATCCAGGCAATTCAACATTCGGCTTATCTCAGAGTTCAGTGGCACAGCAACAGATATGCCAATAATGGAATGATTGGAAGACCTAGAGTTGACTTACGAGTTTTGCGAGATAACAAAGATAGAGCAAGTTCTGCCACTACAATTAAAAGGCGCGGCCCAAGAGACATATCGGCAGTTGTCAAAAGAGCAATGAGATGACGTCAAGATCAAGCATGCTCTTATAAAATCCTACGGAATGGATTCGTTTGTGACTTTTGTGCAATTTACCACGTGCCGCTTCCGTCCAGAAGAGACTGTAGATGAGTTCCTAACAGACTTGCAACAATTGGCACGACTAGTAAGGGAAATGCTGCCAGAATGTTGGATAAAGAGTGCCTTCGTCAATGGGCTACTGAGTCACATCAGGTGACTCCTCCGATTGTCAACCCGGTTAGAAACCCTAACTTTAAGAGAGCTACTGGAGAGAGCTTGTGCCGTATTGGTGGACACCAGGAATGAACATCTGGCCACTGCAGTGTAACCTGAGCAGGCCTCGCATACACCGAACCTTCACAAAACTGGTTAGAGTGATGTCACCTGTTTCAGATGCGGGGGCCCGAACCATCTAGCTAGAGATTGTATGTAACCGGAGAGAGAGATTAGCCATGCGCTGTTATCTCTGCAACAAAACTGGGCACCTAATGGAAAAACTGTCCTGCATATTTGCAAGTGTGTGTGCACAAATCCTTGTGGCCGTACCAGACAGGCAGTACCCCTTTCCTTCGAGGATAACTATCGTACATGGGTTTTGGACTCAATGTAGCACCATCTATCGTGTGGGCTATTGTTGAGGCTACACTCTCGAAAGATAACGCAGTTCAGCAGGCAACTTCGGCATTTATCGATGATGTCTTTGTCAATAAAGACATAGCTTCCACAACCAGAGTGAGGCAACATTTGGTTAACTTTTGACTGGCGAGCAAAGAATTGGAACGGCTGCAGAATGATGCACAAATGCTTTGCTTAACAGTTTGGGAAGAGGGCAACATGCTGATATGGAAATGAGGTCCCAAGTGTGCCACATGTCCTTACCTGATGCAGCCTGTTCTAATTTTGTGGAAAGCTAGTTGGGCACTTCCCAGTGGTTAAATGGCTAAGGGTGGCTGCTGTGTTCATTAAGAGGAGAGTGGCAGACATGACAAAGGAACTGATGTTCCATTAGCAATGATAACAGAAGTTGTCGCAAGAGTGCGCCAAGAAGACCCCTTGCAAGGAAAGTGGTGTGTTGATGGCCCTGAGCTTAATGTCTGGGTTGATGCAAGTTCCCTTGCCACTGGAGTATCACTGGAGCATGATGGAGCTGCCATGGAGGATGCGAGCTGGTTATGAAAAGAGAGGGACACACAGCATATAAACTTGTTGGAGCTTGATATTGTGCTATAAGGTGTAAACATGGCACTGATGTAGGAAGCTACTATATTGCATCTTCACACTGACTCTGCGTGTGTGAACAAATGGATAACACACCCTCACAGAGAAGGCTAGAGTGTGCACCAGAGCAGCAAGTGAAATGCTAATCAGGCAGTGGCTTGATGCACTTGCAAGCCTAGTCAAAGAGTATGGACTGTCTGTAGATGCAGTCCTGGTGAGGTCAGAACATAACCAAGCGGATAGTCTGACGAGAGTACCACAGCAATGGTTTTTTTCTCGTCAAGAAGGCAGTTGAGCCTCCGTACTATGCAAGCGCTGTGTCACCAAGCAAGCACAACTTTGACTGGCTAAGGCCCATCCATCACAGAAGTGGTATAAGGTGAACATTGTACTTTGTCAGGCAGGTCGATCCCACGGATTCTAAAGTGTTGGCGAGGGCTGTGGTAAGAAATTGTGAGAAGTGCCAGTCAACTGACCCACTACCCACGCATTGGCCGAGGGGGAATTTGGACATTAGTGATATTTGGTCTTGAGTGGGAATGGCTGAAACCTGCTACCAAGGCAGACACTATCTGTTGCTCATTGACTGCGAGCCCAAACGGTTTTCAATTTGGCGTCATCTGAGATGACAAGATGCAGCAAGCATTATCCGCCACTTGGAAAGCTTGTCCTGCGAGCACAGGGCACCAGCTGAAATGCTTGTTGACAATAACACAGCAAGGTCTTCAGGGACTTTCTAAGTGAATGGGGAGTCCGATTGCTTTTCCATTGTGTGCACGTCCCCTCCAGTAATGGCATTGTGGAACAATGTTATCAGAGTGTGAAATGGATTGCAGCAAGGAAACAGTGCCCCATAATGGAAGAAGTCTATTGGTACAATGTCACCCCTAAGGATAATGTGTCGCCGCTGACTGCCCATGCCAACCTGATTCATCGCTGCCGCATCCAACTGAAAGGTATCAATGCACTCCGTCCAGATAAGCCCAAACAGCAGCAGATGAAATACGATGTGGACGATCGTGTCTGGATGAAGACCCCAAATGGATAGCGTATATCCCCTTATACACGTGGACATGTTAGAGGTGTGATCAGCCCACAGAACATCCATGTTGACAGGATGCCCTGTCATGTAAGTGATATGTGTCCCGTCATAGGCTTGAATACCTTGGAGAGTGGGAGTGACAGCGAACTCTCAACCCAAAGTGCAAGGATGATCACCATCAATGAAGCATGCGGTGATCCCCTAGAGGTAAATAATGCATATGCAATGGAGTCATCCAAGGAGGAAGTACCATTACCACGAAGGAGTGCTAGACGCAAGAGACCTACCCCGGGTTGTCATCTATATGATCATCAGATCACAGGGAGGGAGGGTGTAGAGAAATTGAAAGGCAGAACCTGCAGACTGCTGCTTCCGATGAGCCAACGGGGGTTCGTTGTTCAAAGAGACAACAAGAGGTGTGCTGTATATGCAGGTGGAACAGCTGACGTTTACATGAATCCAGCAACCGTCCCTGGCTGGATAAAAACAGGTGGTGAACTAAACAAATGAGAGAAATGAAATGTGACAATGAAGCTGTGTGAATTGAATTCCTTTCATAGCAACACCAATAGAAAGAAGTGACAAGTGAAATGGCCTACTTCAAAGTTCGAAATGAGCGCAAATGGGTGGAGTACCAGAAGTATAGAAAAAATGGAAGCATGAGTGTTAGTGGGAGTGCAATTTGTAGATCACGCGTCTCGTCTTTGGTGGGACAGGTTTGTGACATGCAAATTTCAGCCAGACAGAACTGCTTTAAAAGGAGTAATCTCAGCGTTGTTGTGGTGGTACTTGTTGCTTCACAGTAGGATTATGTGAACCAGTGTATTGACGCAGCAAGAAAGAGAGAGACAGGACCGGTAGCAAGCAGTTAAACAGTTTCGAGAAAGAGAGACAGGACTGGTAGCGAGCAGTTAAAAGGTTTCACAGAAGAAATAGTAAATTTCATTACTTGGTAAAATATATTGCAATGTAGATTTTATATTTAAAGTGAGTTGTTCTGATAAAAAAAAATCAACATTTCTTTTTAGCTTAGTGTTCTTTTCTTTGTGATCAGTTTTTAGCTGTTGAATATTTACTAGTCTTGCATATTTACTAATTTATAAACAAAAGTTGTTTGTATTGGCTTTAAAGATTAGATAATTGTTGAATTTAAAATCAAGCTCCTATTTTAATTCTGTATATAATTATTTTTTTTAATTTGTTTTTTTTTTTTAACTGATATTTGGGTTAAACTGTTCCTAAGATGTGACTGACTTATCAACTTGACTTTAAATATTTTTTTAACAAAAATTTTATGGAATTCTAGTATTTTAAAGTAGCATTTTAATTTGCCTACTGGGTATTCAAAAAGATCTTTTTTTAAGATAAAAATCAGCTTTTCAATTGTTTGTTTGTTTATGTGATTTATTTTCTTCCATACTATTTAATTACTATGAGATAATACTCCAAAATTATTTTCCTCGCAATCATATTTAGACACTTTCATTACCTTGGAAATTCTAGTTTTTCCCAGTTTTGATAAATATTGCTAAATTCATTATTAATTCATGTATGTATTGTAAAAGATTCTTTAGGAAGTAAATTTGATATATATTATAAATTTTGGTAAATTAGAAATGTAAATATTTTTATGATATCAGTGATTATTTTATAATTTGGTTTTTCACTTATTTGTTTATATAGTTAATGTTTAAAGTAATGATGACTGTTACATGTATTATTTTATGTAACTGCTAATAAACATTTTTTTTTTTTTTTTTTTTTTATTTAGCTTACATTTAGCTACTTCAAATGTAAACAACAAAGACCTGGATGGAATGGACCAAGATAGACTACCAGATGTTGTAAGTAATATGAATAAATATTTAGCTACTATTTTTTTAAAACTTTTGTTTCACACTAATTTCCCTTAATTTAATCAAAATATTGGATAAGCTTCATTCAGAAATTTAATTTTAGATTTAATTTGCTTGAAGTGACTGAAAATTTCAGCAAATAGTTTATATTAATTCAAAAATGATATTGTTCATTCTTGAATTTTATGCCCAATGGAATTTACTTTTTTTTTTTTTTCAGATTCTTGTAAAGAAGGTCTATAACCGAAGTCGAAGAAATCGAAGACGTAATTGGAAACTTAAACATGTTTTTAACAATGTTGATTCATCCAATAATGGCATGTAAGTATTGAATCATGGAAAGTATATATTTACTATCTACCTATGTATTGCATATTTGATTTACAATAAAACCCAACTGTTTTTAACATCTTAGTATAATCCATCAAATATCTTTTTTGACTGTCATGTTAACTCAAAATTGGCTGCAAAACTTTCTATGTTTACTTAGTGGGTCCTTGGAGCTTGTTCTTGTAAGTTCCAAAATTTTAGTGAAGGGTTTGATTTACAATGGGTAATTATAATAATAAACTGAACTCTTTGTGTCCATCAGACTTCTTAATCTTTTTTTTTTTTTTTTAATTTTTTTAACTCGATGAAGTAAACATTTAGCTGTAAATTCCTAGTTAGAAAACAAAAAGTATGGCCTTTTACCCTTTACTTTTTCTTTTTTACAATTAGTGAATTTTGTTTAAGATATTGGCAATAGGAAACACTATTTACTATTGTACTTTTTTTTTCCTTTCCAAAAATATCAATAGTAATGGGTCCTTTCATATCTTAAAAGAATGTCAGCATGACTTGATTGCTGCACCTGGAACATTTTCTTTATAAGAGAGTGTTACAACTATGGTGAATTTAGGATAGGTACCTAGGAGTAGACTTGGCACCCACAGTCATAATACAAAAATAAGACACATACAAAATAGTCAAATAGAACAGAAGTTTGGAAATGCTAACCTAAATTTATTTACAGAGAATGTACAGGGGACGAGGAGGCATACAAAGGTAAAAACAAAATAACAGTAACACGTGGGCAGAAGTGGGGGAAAGTAAAAAGATGGGCTATAACCAACATGAAATGTATTTTGGATGAAAGTTTAGAAGATTATTCAAAGTCGGTCTAGCCAGCAAAAACAAACACAACAAAACCCTAATAAAAAGTTGAATACAGCAACACAAGCGTCACCTGACCAAAATCAGCAGCAACTCAAAAATACAAGCCACAAGGCCAAAGGGAGTCTACAGCAATGAGCCGTGCAAGATAGTATTCAAAATGACCCAGATCATAAGGCAAGAAAAAGTTTACTCTTAGTTCACAGAGGAGACATGAAGTCTGCTCCCAAGGACAAGTTGAAAAGGGGGCCTTAGGAGGTAACAAGAGTCATTGTTTTTCCACTCCATTGTCTATCTTTTCGTCTTTGGCTTATCCATGTTTAATCCATTTGTAAACATTTTCATATGATGTGTACTTTTCAGTTACCAAAAATTTGATGATAGACCTCTGTTGAAGCCTAGAGTATTCTGTTTGATTTGCAGCTATTTTGAAATGCCACAAAACATTTTTGCAGGATTAAGATAATTTTAGCTATAAATCAATTGCAGGCAATGTAGAATTTACATTAATGAAAAAATTCTTTTTATTTATTGAATGATCATTGTATCTTATTTTAAAAATTTTATGTCCTTTTAAAAATACTTTAAGCTTTTCTTTTGTGTTAATACACTTCCTACCCGATATAACCATTCCTCTTTTTATTGCAGGGAATATACTGAATTTTTGGAAGACCTTGAAGAAGATGATGCTTACAGACAGAATGTTAACATCTTTAAAGGTAGAATTTGGATTCTTCTATTCTTGAATTATTTTTTTAAAAATTTGCTATAATTTTTTTTTTAATTTCTTAAAAAGAAATTTATGCTAATAATTTGTTTACATAGTCAACGTTTTTATAGCTTGAATTAATTAAAATCATGAATTAACAGTACAAAAAACACTGGAAAGAGGGGAAAAAAATTTTTCTTTCTTTTCTTTTTTTTTTTTTTTTTTCTTAAATTTCGAAGTTTCTTTTTTCATAGTATGCTAATTGTTTTTGCTGAGAAAAGTTATTACTAAGTGAAATAGTGGAAGATCCTTACACCCTCTGAGAATGGATTATTCAGTCTATAAAAGATGTTAGCAAGCAGTAACCAAGGGTGAAGCAAGAGTAAGCTACTCTGGCATTCAAGATATTATTTGTTACATTGTACATTCGTACGATAAAATTGTTATACTTACTCTTCGTGTTGAGTCTCATTTATACTGATTATATTCCCCCAGGGATATATTAGATTTGACAACGAAGGATTCGAGAATGAACTCCCACCCAAATCTATATCAGATTTGGCAACGAAGGATTCGTAAAATGAACTCGCATCCAATCTATAAGATTGGACGAACGACGTAGAGTTTTTCTGTCACCGTACTAAGTGGACCAGTTAAAAAAAAAAAAAAATTCAACACATCCAGAAATATAACAAAGATTTGAAGTACTTCAAATGAGTGCGAATAAATAAAAACCAACAGTGGCGTTTTTAAAAAGAAAAAGTTAACATAGTAGTTTTTTGGTTTCCTCCACACTCATTGAAAGAAAAAGTAAAACTACTTTTTTCTTACCAAAACTATTTAATTGTTGGTCAACTGTTTGGTTGGATTTTGTTTTACATATTTTTGTTTTATGCTAAATATGGAACAATTAATGGAATTGACAAAAATGCTAGGTGCCACAGTACAATTATTACAACAGCAGTTTGTACAGCAACAAGAAAATTTCCAGAAACAACAAGCAGATTTACAGAAACAACAGACAGATGTGCAAAAACAAATTGTAAAACAGCAGGACATTTTGCAAAAAATATTTATTGTTAAAGCAAGTTGAACGGGAGAAAGGTTTAAACACTTTTTCTGCAGAGGGCATAACTAACTCGCTGTCAGAATTTATTTATAAACCTGAAGAAGGAATAACTTTTCCTGCATACTTAAAAAGGTACGAAACAATTTTTGCAAAAAGGTGTCAATCATGGTCCGATGAAGAAAAAATTATGTTAGTACTACAAAAGTTAGGCGCTCACGAAATATACGAATTACATATTGCTGAATAAACCAGAAGAAGAAACTGTAGAAACTCTATCCAAAATGTTTGGAGAACGGGATGAAGATTTCATAGCAAACGCTGGGAAAGTAAATGCCCAGTGTGAATGGTTCAAAGTTAAAGACCTTAAGGAGGACATGTTTAAGTGTTTAATATTTGTACAGGGCTTGACATCAAATAAGGATAAAGTGATTTGGTCGAAGATATTGACAATGTTAGAACAAGATACGGAGATAACATTGCAGAAAGTATCAGAAGAATGCCAGAAATTAATTAATATCAAACGATAACATATGTATTGAAGAAAAAATGTTGCCCGAATAAATAAAGTCAAACTTGACTATAAAGAAAGGAAAAAGAACCTTATGAAAGAAAGGGAAAAGAACACCATGAGAGAAAATTTTATTGCAAAGTATGTGGGAGTTCAAATCATACAAGTAGATGTTATTTTATGAACAAGATTTGTTTCGAATGTGCTCAGACCGGCTATAAGGCTTCTATGTGTAGGAAGAGAAATTATCAGAAGCCTAAAAAGATAAATGCAGTTTTATCGAAAGTTACGAAAAATAACGGGAAAAGAAAATATGTAAACATGAAAGTTGATGGTCGAAATATTACTTGTTTGCTGGATATAGGGAGTGACATTTCTACAATTGATGAAACTACCTGGAAAAAGATAGGCAAACCTGAATTACGAAATACAGGCAAAATAGCAAGAGGTATTTTGGGAAGCAAGCTAAAATTCAAAGGAGAATTTGATGCTAAAGTAACACTCGATGGCAAAATGCATAAAACGAAGATCTATGTCAAAGCAGGGGAAAATGCAAATTTTTCGGCATTGACTTAATAGTTTTATTTGATTTATGGGAAAAGCCGATAAACACATTTTGTAGGAGGTTAAATTCGTTGAGTATGGGAAAGTCAAAACAAACTGAAAACTTTGTGAATAAGTTAAAAAGTGAATTTAATAAAGTTTTTGTGGACAAACTTGGTTGTTGTATGAAGACTGAAGTGAGATTCGAACTCAGACAACGTAAAACCAGTACTCAAGGCAAAGAGAAAAGTCCCATTTTCATCGTTAGAAACAATAGACAAAAAGTTACGGAGATTAGAAAAAAAATGGAGTAATTAAAAAAGTAGACTACTTGGAATGGGCATCACCTACAGTCTACGTGAAAAAGAAAAACAATAAGATAAAGGTCTGCGCGGATTTCTCAATTGGACTGAATGAATGTCTAAGGGATCACACATATCCACTTCCCACACCGGAGGAGATATTTTCAAAGTTGAATGGAGGCAAAGTCTTCTTGAAAATTGATTTGTCAGAAGCTTATCTGCAAGTCAAAGTAGAAGAAGAATGTACAAAGTATCTAACCATTCACACACATCGACTAAGACGGTTGTCTTTCAATCTGAAGGTAGCACCGAGTCTATTTCAGCAAATTATGGATATAATGCTTTCCGGTCTGGAATATGCAATGGCATACTTAGATGATATATTGATTAAAAGCGAAAATTTCGAGGTATACAAAAGCCATGTCTGAGAAGTTTTTAAAAGAATTGAGAAATACAGATTTATGGTCAGACTTGAAAAGTACGAATTTTGTATGAACAAAATAGAATATTTGGATCAGATAATCGATCATGAAGGAAGAAGAACGAACCCAAAAAGAATGGAAGCCATAAAAAATATAACTATTCCGGATAACGTAACTATACTATAATCATTTCTTGGTTTAGCAAACTATTACAATTTATATATTCCTAATATGCACGAATTGAGAGCACCATTGAATAAGTTATTGAGTAAAAATAAAAAGTGGTGCTGGACTAAAGAATGCGATAATGCATTTGATAAAATAAAGAAGTGCTTATTATCGGATTTAGCTTTAGCCCTCTATGATCCGAGAAAGGAATTAATTGTAGCTTCAGACACAAGTAATTATGGCATGGGGGCCATGCTGCTACACAAATTTGAGGATGGAGTAACACAACCTATAGCTCATGCTTCAAGAGCTTACTACCTGTGGAGAGAAATTATAGTTAAATTGAGAACTTGCAATAGCGTATACTGTGAAAAAATTTCATAGATTTATTCACGAGAGAACATTCGTTCTACAAACTGACCATAAACCATTATTGTCGATTTTGGGGTCAAAAAAAGGTGTTCCTACCCATTCCACAAATAGGTTACAAAGATGGTGTGTGATTTTATTAAATTACAACTTTTTTTTTAAATCAAAACTAGTCATAATGACTCAACACTGAATTTATGGTCACAATAAGGATCCACTCACTGTTTTTAATTTTTTTTATTCTATTTGATATATTTTAATATGATTCATTATAGAATGTTATAAAAGCATTAAATTTAATCTCATTTTAATAAAAGTAGAGTAATCTGTCAAATCTACCAATGATTATACAAGGTTAGAATTTTAAAAAAAAATTAAACAATGAACTAATTAGTAAATTAGTATCAAAGCATGAAAGTTATTCTTAAATATATAGTCACATGGAAATTTCATGTGTATTGACAACTAAGATTATCGATATCTTCTCGTTTTCTCCCTTGCCCCTTCCAATCTTTGTTGTATGTCCATGGGTTCATATAAATGTTATACATAGGTTACTTTCAAGAAATAAGGATTATTTTCGACTGAATTCTTTGTTGTCTTTTTATCTGTTTCCATTAAAAAAAAAAATATATATATATATCCTTTTTTTATCCACAACCAATCATCTATTTTTATTTTTCTATACTTTTCTTACCATCTTTCCACTTTCACACCCATTCCCCACCTTCTGCTTTCTCAGTAACTGATTCTAAGTCAGAAGAGCTGGGAATTAAACAGATGCCATGCACTGATCTGAACTAGAAGAGTGTAATGACCACACATACAAACAAGCAGAACGATAGTATAAGTGATTCTAAGCATTGTTGGATATTGTAGAAGCAAAAAGAGAATTAACATCTTAGTGATATATCCCTAGGGGAATATAATCAGTATAAATGAGACTCAACACGAAGAGTAATTATAACAAGTTTATTGTACGAAAATACAACGTAACAAATAATATCTTGACACTTGATCGTATCTTGAATGCCAGAGTAGCTTACTCTTGCTTCACCCTTGGTTACCGCTTGCTGTGGCAACAAAATCTATTTTTACATGCAAAATGTATAATACGAAAGCAATAACTGTAGCACTATGGGGGTAGGCTGCCAAAGCAGACGATTCAATTGTCTGTTTGGGCGCGAAACCAGACAAAGGATTCTTGGACATGAAATCTCGCCGTACCCGGAAGTGGTACGGGGAGGCGAATGAGAGTTGACGACGCGACCCAGAGAGAGAGGCAAGGACCAGAGAGAGGAGTTGGTAGTTGGACAGGAGCAGAGGCAGTTGGCGTGGATCCACGAAGGGGCAGTCAACACCAGACACCGAGCAGAGAGGCGAGGAGACAAGATAGGGTCCAGTGAAGAAGAGTCTCAAGATGTCTGATCCCAGTAGCATTGTGGAATTTTCGCTAGTAACCCACGCTAGCGATAGTCTGCACATGCATATAGTGTTGCAACACCTTCCTCTGCCCTTGGTAACCCCAAGCTTTGTTCGTGTTTGTTCGTCTTTTTGTTTTCTCCTGTCTCCCTCGATCGTATTCTTGTGTAGGTAAAGAAATGTGCGTTACCCCCTCGAACCACTAGTTGATCACCGGCCGGCTAAGAAGTGAAATGGTTAGAAGACTGAGATAATGTAGGGGGGGTAGCGTTTCACAATGGCGCCGTTGACCAGGATAAAGAAAAACCTGATAAAAAAAAATAGGAGTGAATCGAGGGATGAAGGAGTCGGGAAGCGAGCGGACGAAGAAGAAAGAAAAAAAAAATGCAATAAGGACCCTGCGAGCAACGAGAAAAGAAAAGAAGGAAAAAGAAAACGAAAGAAACAAAGAAAAAGAAAAAAAAAGATGTAAAAGGAAGAAGTCTACAAAGGTAGGAATACACATTCCCCACCCACCTGCACTCGAATATAAGAACAAAAAAAAATTTTTTTAGATTAAGGATATCTAAAATGTAGAGAGAAAAAAAAAAAGGAACCCAAGTAATCTATTTCGTTTGTGTGTGTGTGTATGTATGTTTAAGCCCCTCATAACTGCTGATTTTTTTTGTTGTATTTTTGTTAGAAGGGAAAGAAAGAATTTATTCCCCTACCCTCCTCGCACACTTATCTTGACCAGTAGAATTCAAATGATTTTTTTTTTGCGTAGCAGTTTCCATAGTATAATCATCCTTAAGTGATAGGACCAGTGGCTTAAGAAAGTTAGTCCGTTCTGGGAAGTTTTATAGTAATTTTTTTATGCTGGAAAGGTGATAAGTCACCGATTAAAAAAAAAAAAAAAAAAAAAAAAAAAAAAATAATAATTTTTCTGCTGTAAGGTTCACTAAAAGAAAAAAAAAAAATTTGTGGTACTTCAAAACCCCAGAGAAAGGGAAGATGAAACGAAAAATTAAAGAGAAAGTGAGATTTCAAAGTTAGGTTAAACTCGACTGGTCAGAGTCGGGTCGTTCCGAGTGCAGAGGGTAGAAGGTGGAGGAAAGCTTCTACCACAAAAACAAAAAAAAAAAAAAAATGGAAAATATAAAAAATAAAAATAAAAAAAAAAATAAATAAAAATGGCTGAAAAATTTGAACAAAGAAAAAGGAAGAACAGATAAAGTCATGAAAAAGAAAGAAAAAAAAAAAGAAAGAAAAAGAGAGAACGAAAAGTAGAAAGAAAGATTGCTAGGGAATTTTTGTCACTGCATCCATGCCTGTCTCTGTTAAAAAGAAAATAGAAAGAAAGAAAAAGAATAAGTAAACTTTAAAAATTAGGAAGAAAAGAAAGTTTTTGTTTTTTTGTGGATTTAAAAAAAAAAACGGTTGGAAGCAAACGCTATCCCCTCCCACACCACCCCCGGTAGAGGGAAGAATTCAAGTGGACAGGAGAGAAGGAAAGTAAGTCGAAAAGAGAAATGGTGGAAGTGGGCAGAGATCTCAAGGGAAGAGAGACAAGGGTTAGAAGGTGGATGCGTGACAGATTCCTTCAGAACAATTTTATTTCATATATTTGTCAATTGTAGTTATTTTATTTTATTTTTATTTTTTTGTCTGTGAATTGTTTATTATTAATTTTTTTTTTGTTGTTTAATTTGTGTGGATTTTTTTTTTTTTTTTGCTATCCTTTGTTTTTTTTGTTTGTTTGTTTTTTTTTTTTGTTATACTTTGCCTTGTTTTTTGTTGGTTTTGGGGGACTGGGCTTACCGTGTCATTTGCTTTGTTGTTTATTGTTATTTGTTTATTTTATTTTATTTTTTTTTATTTAATTTATTTTTATTTTTTATTTTTGTTTTTTACCTTCATGGATTTTCTGGGTTTATTTTTTGTAAGTTTAACTGCTCTTGGCACTTCTTCACTTCGTCTGATCGTGTTCCCCTGGGGGGGTGCACGGGGGCCCCGTTTCGCGGACTGGTATCGAGGGGTAGTAAGTTATACAAGTGATGATTTGGGAGGGCGAGTGGCCTGGTTGACATGGAATTGATGAAATGGTACCGAGGAAACGGTTGACGATGGGTTGGGAAGACGATACCTGGGCGCGGGGCGGTGTCCGGTTGCTCCTCCCCCCTGGCTGGTCATGGCTGGACGATCTGGGAGATGGTGTCAATTGCTTTGTTTTTTTTTTCTTATCTTTTGAAAATCCATGGTGATTGATGGCTGAGAGACTTGTTTTGTTTGTTGCAGGGGGCAGTGAAGGCCCCCATGTTGGGAAGTGAATTCCACAGTGCTTTCTGGAACATTATTCCTGTTACGACACCGATCGAACTGCGGAGATTACTGATGCTCCCGCGTCGTAAGGAAAGGGGGGGAGACAAGTCCAAAAATACTCCTGAATTGTTGGGTAGGGGTGGTTAAAATTCCCCTGTGTTCTGATGGGTTGAAGAATGGGGTGAAATGTTCGAAAATTGAATAATGTTGGAGGTGAATGGAAAAATCCTCCTGAAATTGTTGGGTAGGGGTGGTTAAAATTCCCCTGTGTTTTGTTGGGTGGGGGCGGGGCGAATTGAAAGAAAATTGAATAATGTTGGAGGTGAATCAAAAAGTCCTATTGAAATGAAGAATAGGGATGAGTCAGGAGACCCCAGAATTGTTCACAGGAGAGCAAGGTGGAAGAGCTTAATCCAGCAATATATTTTTTTTTTATAATTTTTTTTTTTTTTTTTATGTGTATGATGATGTGGTGTTGTTATATTATTTATTATTTTTTTTAGGGGACGACCGAACCCCCTTTAAAATTTTGTAATTTCGGTTTTTATTTCCTGTAAATGTTCTTGTTTTTTTTGCTTGTTGTTAAATCGTGTTGTAATTTATTGAGAATAAATGACAAGGGTAAGAGAGGGAGGTATGTAGCACTATGGGGGTAGGCTGCCAAAGCAGACGATTCAATTGTCTGTTTGGGCGCGAAACCAGACAAAGGATTCTTGGACATGAAATCTCGCCGTACCCGGAAGTGGTACGGGGAGGCGAATGAGAGTTGACGACGCGACCCAGAGAGAGAGGCAAGGACCAGAGAGAGGAGTTGGTAGTTGGACAGGAGCAGAGGCAGTTGGCGTGGATCCACGAAGGGGCAGTCAACACCAGACACCGAGCAGAGAGGCGAGGAGACAAGATAGGGTCCAGTGAAGAAGAGTCTCAAGATGTCTGATCCCAGTAGCATTGTGGAATTTTCGCTAGTAACCCACGCTAGCGATAGTCTGCACATGCATATAGTGTTGCAACACCTTCCTCTGCCCTTGGTAACCCCAAGCTTTGTTCGTGTTTGTTCGTCTTTTTGTTTTCTCCTGTCTCCCTCGATCGTATTCTTGTGTAGGTAAAGAAATGTGCGTTACCCCCTCGAACCACTAGTTGATCACCGGCCGGCTAAGAAGTGAAATGGTTAGAAGACTGAGATAATGTGGGGGGGTGAGGGCGTAACGTTTCACAAACAAACAAATATAAATTGGAGTGTTCATTGTTTTAATCATTACTTGATTTTAACTCTGGTCTTGTGGAGTAAATGCTAAATTTTTAATTTTATTTTAAGTCTGTTACTTAACAAAAATTCCAAACTGCTTATAGAGTGCTTTTTTGTGTATGATTTAATTTTTTTATTTTTTATTATTAAATTTCAGATTCTACCAAAACTCCTGTTGACCTTGATGACATTGAAGATGAAGGTTTGCCTCGTATCAGTTTACAAGAAATGCTGGATGATTTGAAATTAGTAGACCCTACAGGAGGGGACGGAGCTGAAATGATTGAATAATTTACTCATGGTAGAAAAGAAAGATCCAAATTTTGTTTAAATTTGTTTGTTATATTACAAAATGTTTTGTAGTAAGTAAATGAATATATGAATATCTAAAAGTAAATGAATATCTATATAAATTCCTCATAAAAGCTGATTTTCTTTTTACTACCTAAAAGAGAATAAATTATTTTATCTTTAAAGATAGTGGTTGTTTGTGTCATCTGATTTTTAAGTTTATTTTCATTCATATTCAGTGAAGGCTAAACTTTTACAATTCATTGGTGCTTATTATATCTCATACATCAAGTCGTGCTGACTGTAATGAATCAGTTTGGTCAACTTGACACCCTCAAGGCAAGTGGAAGTGGATAGGCACAGAAACTGTGATTGGTAGCTGGCTTGTCTATGCAGATGTGTGGTGTTTTGCTTAGGCGAGTTACCAAGCACTGTGTAAAGAGCTGGAATGAGAGTAGGAGACAGATATTCCAAGAGGTGTTGACTTTGCACATTGCTACGGCAGTAGGAGAGATGGGATTTTTTTTTTTTTGTTTCGTGACACATTCCAACACAAGCTATTTCGGCAAATCTCAGATGTTGAGTTACGCTTTTTCTGAATCCAGCAGCAATAGCAAGAAGGCCTTTTGACCTGCGGTTGATTCCTGGGTTTGGAGGGGCCGCATCTGATAAACCAATTATAGAATGGCTCAAGCGAGTAAAGATGATCTGCGAGTTAGCATATGAAGAAAGGGTAAAGTGCATTCTCCTCTTGAGATTGACAGGTGGGACTCTCGCTGTGTATCAGCAACTCAGTAGAGAGCTGATATCAAGGAAATCAAGCACCCCCTCACCACTGCATTCACTGTAGATGTGTTCATGGCATTTGAACAGTTTGTGACATAGCAACTTCACGATGGAGAGAAAGTCGATGAATTCCTGGCAGCACTCAAAAGATTGGCTTGCCAGGTTGGAGTAAAACCACCTGAAAAATGGATAGCCTGCATGTTTGTTGCTGGGCTGCCACAGCATGTTAGGCAGCAGCTTTGGGCATCAGCATGAATGGGCTATTTGACATTAGATCAACCCTATGCAAGAGCTCGAGCCATCTTGGTTGAGGACCATAGACCTGTAAACCAAACTGTCGCAGTGGCCATGTGCAGATGCGATGGAGGTGATTGCTGACCAGGATGGGAGAAATTTGGTATGTTGTCTGCGTGCCAACCCCAATTACCTGGATAATGCCTTCACCCAGGGACATGCAGTGAGGACAGACAACTGGGTGCGACAAAAGGTCTCGGTGTTTCAGATGCCAAAGGATGGGTCACTTTGCATCAGAGTGTCTGGGAAACGACTCGGGGTGGGGGAGTAAAAGACACCAGTGCCGGTCTCCTCCTCAGGCAAGTGAACATTGAAGTGCTACCTGTGATTAAACTGCTCATTGATGGACAGATGCACAGCCCTAGTAGACTCTGGGTGTTCAAAGACTTTAATGTGTAAGTTGGCAAAGATTGTAAATGCTGATAGAAAAACCCATACCAGCCTGAGTGTCAGCACAGTGAAGCTGAAAATTGACAACATACGCCCAATAACCATAGAGGTATTGATTGTGCACCAACCTTGTTAGGGCTCGACCGCCTGCTAGGAGTCGATGTGATTGCAAAGCTAGGGAGGAGTCCATATAAGCAGCTCAAGTGAGGTGAGCTCTGCAGCTGAGAACATGTCTCACAAAGCCTCCATTGCAATAAATGAACCTGACTTCAGCACAACTTTTGGCCAGCGTAGGCGCGTTTGGACTGCAATGTGGAAGTGGGCGGGTGGCCGAATGCCCGCACCACTGAAAAATAAAACAGAGTATCCAGTTCCAGAGCATATCAGGAGTGGATACAAAAAGGAATTGCAGCTCTGGATAGTGAACGGCTGGCTTGTGCCGTATCCCGAGGAGGAGCTGGGGCCGCCTCAAGTACTGATTCCTTTGATGGCAATAGTGCAAGAGAATAAGGGGAAAGTGAGACTAGTCACGGTAATCTTTCGATGGCCATTTTTATTCTCATCTATAGAAGCCACCCTTATAGATGAACAGTTGTAGTTCCCGATTGAACTATTTGATCCTGGGCGTCAAACCGTAGGGTTCATACGCACAGGACTGTGTTAGGCATTGTGTTGAGCCGTCAGAGGTTTTATCCGCTCGCCTTCCCATGTGTATAAAAAAAAAAAAAATTTTTTTTCTTCTTTTACCCACTCTTTCTTCCCCTTTCTGTATGCTTTAATTAAAGAGGTGACATCTCCACACAAAACAGTAGTTATCTGAAACTAGTAGACAAGTTCACCTACCAAGGAAGCAACATCTCATCAACCGAGACTTGCAAAGGCATGGACAATTATTGATAGGCTATCTGTCATATGGAAGTCAGACCTGACCGATAAAATGAAACACAATTTTTGTCAAGCAGCAGTCGTGTTGATACTGCTGTATGGATGCTAACTAAACATATGGAAAAAAGCTTGACGGCAACTACACAAGAATGCTGCGAGCAATATTGAACAAGTCCTGGAGGTAGCACCGCACAAAGCAGCAGCTGTACAGCCACCTACAACCCATCATGAAAACTATCCAAGTTAAACAAACCACACACTGCTGGAGAAGTAGGGACAAACTCAAGTGATGTACTCCTGTGGACCCCCTCACATGGATGAGCAAAGGCAGGATGACCAGCTAGGACCTACGTACAACAGCTCTGTGCCAATACGGGATGTAGCCTTGAGGACCTACCAGAAGCGATGGGCAATAGAGAAGGGTGTTGGGAGAGAGTCAGGGAGATCTGTGATGATGGTGAGTCCGGTCATGGCCTACAGAATTGAATAGCTTTGTAGACATGTATACCACTAACATGAATATTTGTGCTCAGAAATTGTGGGAATGGCGACAGCAAGGGAGCAACATTGCCACTCTCGATTTGAGAAAGGCCTACCTCCGATTGGTAGGCCATTTTCCTGTATGCGGCTGGCTCAGAGTGGTGGCAGCAGCCATAAAGCATCGTGTGACTATCTATTACGTCAGGATGGAATGACGAGGTTCATGATGTTACCGAGGTGCATGATAACTGAAACTATGGAGAGAGTGATGCAAGACGATCCCCTGCGAGGTGACTAGTGCATTAATAGGAACGAGCTCACTGTTTGGGTGGATGCCAGCTTGCTGGCCATGGGTGTTGCTCTTGAGGATAATGGGTCCATCATAGAAGATGCCTGCTGGCTATGACCAGAAAATGACATGCAGCATATAAACCTGGCTCAACTAGATGATATTCTGAAAGAGATTAACCTGGTGCTCCAATGGGAAGTAACAGTGCTACACATCATCACGGACTCAGCAACCACCCAGTGTTGGATATCAGATGCACTGACTGGAAGTGCACGACTGACCACCAAGCCATTGAGCGAGATATTGATACGAAGGAGTACAACCTGTCTATGGATATAGCATTGCTTAAATTGGCAGTCAACAGAGCAGATGCATTGACTCACGTTCTGCAGTGTTAGTTGACTGCTGCTTGGAAAGAGTCAGAACCTCTGCAGCTACCATATATTGCTTCCGTGTTCAGTATAGACCTAAAGCTAATCATGAGCATACATGAACAGTATGGGCATCCCTGGATTAAATGGTCGACCCAGCAGTTAAAAAAGCAGACGTCAGGATGGTAGTGCAAATGTGCAAGGCATGCCAGTCAATCAACTCGGAACCAGTGCAATGGCAAAAAAAAAATTGAGTGCTACCCATGTTTGGAACAGGCTGGGGATAGACGTTACACATGTTGGCAGCCAGCTCTATTTGACTATTGTCGACTGTGGTCCCTACTGCTGCATTGACAGGAGACTGCCAGTATAATCTTTTACAACTGGGGCCCATCAGCCAAAATATTAACAGACAATGATACAGTGTTTTCTTCAGTTCCTGAGAAAGTGGGGTGTGTGGTTTTGGTTCCAGTGTGCCTTTGGGCTGGCAGGAAATGGCACAGTAGAGAGGAGCCACCAGTCTATAAAAGTCATTGCATCCAGAAAGCAATGTTCGATCTCAGAAGCAGTCTACTGGTATAATATGACACCAAAGGACAGTTTCACCTGCAATAGCTCTGGCTAACATGTTGCACACCTATCACTTATGGCTGCGAGGCATCAACATTGCAATGCGCAAGGAAAATACAGAATTGGTGACATAGTGTGGTTTAAGACCCCACATGGCAAGTGTATGGACAAGCTTAGAATGGGGCATGTTACTGAGATTATAAGGTTGATGGAATGCCTTATCATATTAAAGACCTGCGGTCAGTTATAGAGTTAAAACAATCATCTGATGAGAATAGCGCACGATTGGTGTATCTAAAGTCAGATTTGCTGAGCATTGCCTCAGACATCAGCACTCTACCTATGAATGCCAATAGGGCTAGCAGATGCAGATGGCAGTTCAATGGATGAGAGTTCATCCGAGGATGAAGCTCCTGTCATCCTGCTCAAGAGGAGTGCCAGGCAGAAGAGGCCTGCCCTGAGTTGCACGGTGTGTGATCACAACAGAGGAGCACAAGATGACTCTGGAAATCTGCCACCTCAGAGCTAGTGAGTTTGCACCTGTATGGTCATCCCAATATGTCAAACGTGCAAGTTGTGTATATGCGGACACAGTCACCAGGCAGATGTGACCTTCTCTCAAGCTGAGGAGTTTTGTGATCTTAATATCAGGGGGGCATGTAATGAGTCGGTTGGTCGTCTTGACACCCCCAAAGCAAATGGATAGGCATGGAAACTGTGATTGGTAGCTGGCTTGTCTATGCAAATGCGAGGTGTTTTGCATAGGCGAGTTACCAAGTTCTATGGAAAGAGAGAAGGAGACGGACATTTCAAGAGATGTAGACTATGTGTCACTATGGCAGTAGGAGAGAGATGGAATTTTTTTTGTTTTTTTTTTGTTTCATGACACATTTCAACACACTGACAGCTTGGAGTTTCCTGATTCTGTCACCATCCATCTCTATCATCCCTCACTCCTGGCAGGTAATCTAAACTTCATCCAGTGTTCACATAGAGCTGATTTGAATATGTCTTAGTTTGTTGACTAGCACTGGTACATTCATAGATGCTATCCTTATAGATGAGTAGTTGTAATTTCCTAATTTGATCCTGACCATTGACCTATTGAGTTCTGCCCAGCATCTGGTAAAGTGTGCCATTGACCTATCATTGGATTTATCTGGTCTGTACATGCTGGTATAGCTCATAATATTCTCCACCTTCAGTCTGTTATCCAGGTTATACATATCTGGTGTTACATTATTAGGATTTTGATAATGTGAGCTTTCCTTTTTCAGGAAAAAGTTTTATATTTACATCTTGAATTTTCTCAAGTTTTAATTTAACTTGGTTAACTATCCATTCTTTTTATTTAGACCAGGTTTTGTAGATTTTTTTTTTTAATAACAATGGGTGATTGACTTTTCCCCCTCTCATTGTAAATGTTTAGATAACATGTACTAAGATAATTGAGTATAATAAACCTTGTCACTTTTTTGGTGGCACTATTTTTTGAAGTATACTAATTTTAAATATTTACAGTTATGAAAATTGCCCAGTCAGCTTGGGCTGTAGAATACACTGACTGCACCTCTGCAGAGGGGTAAGACCCCCCCTAAAGAGTGTTCTGGATATGACATTAAACAATCTGATGGTGAAGTTCCAGCAGTGCTGGAGCTTTGGGGAATGCGGAGTACCCCTTCATTGCCATCGCTCCCAGGTCCACTCTGGCCCGGAGTGGTAGCACCTGATAGGGTCCTATCTATGGGTTAAATAGAACTAACAGCATACTTATGCTAAAATGAATTGAGTAAACTGAATAGCTTGAAATAGAAACGTTTTTGACAATTAACCGTACTTACACTTAAACTGCGTGCTTATGCTTAACTGAATTATTTCAAATTAAACTGTTTTTCAACATTAAAACTGTATTTACACTTAACTGAATTATTACATATAACTGCTTAAATACTTTGAAATGGAAATGTTTTCGACAATTAAACTGTGTACTTATGCTAAACTTAACTGTTTTCAATAGAACTGATTATTTACATAAAAATGGATTTGGTGTTAAATAACCTACAAAGGTTGATATGCCATAAAACCAACCAAACCAAACCAGTTATGAAAATTAAATGAGAATGCAAATTCAAGAGTTAGTTAGTTGTTTGAGTTTAATAGCATATCAACCTTTGTTGGTTATTTAATGCCAAATCCATTTTTATGCAAATAAACTGTTCTATTTCAAACAATTCAGTTTAGCACAAGTACAGTTTGTTGAAAACATTTCTATTTCAAGCTATTCAGTTTAGTCAAAAAGTTCTAATTCAAACAATTTAGTTTAGTATAAGTATAGTTTTTGTTTACTCACATTTAAATGTCAAAACTATTCTATTTCAAGCAATTCAGTTTAGCATAAGTACGCAGTTTAGTTCTATTTAACCCATAGATAGGGCCCTATCGCATGTTACCCCTCCAGGCCAGAGTGGACTTGGGAGTGATAGCAATGAAGGGGTGTTCCACATTCCCCAAAGCTCCAGCATCACTGGAACCTCACCATCAGATTGTTTAGTGTTATATCCAGGGCACTTGTGCAGTCGGTGTATTCTACAGCCCCAGCCAAAATTCAAGAGATTTGGACCTATCAGTGAAAGCTTTTTCTGCTGAAAACTTTCTACTTGCACTTACATTTGATTTTGAAGACTAGATTATTTTTAGCAATTGTACTTTTATGACCTCATTTAAATGTTTGTTTTTCCTCTGCCAATTTGAGATTCTCAACTCCATTCACTTAATGTTAAGTGTAGGATATGAAATTTTTTTTGGTGCTGGGAAACAGGTGTATCAAATTTTTTAATTTCTCCTGGTTTCACTGAACCAAATTTCAGATTTTATTATTTATGATTTGAAGCAAATCTTGTAACCTGAATCATGATTTAAAGTTAAAAAGTGCATGTATTAAGTTTAAACTTATAAGTCCAAAAATCACTTAATTTTATTCAAGCTTTGTGGATTGATTTTATTCCTTACTTTTAACAATTAATTTTTTAATTTAGTTATTGCCTCTTTTCTTTTGGCATCTATAATATTCATTCTTTGTAGTGCTATTTCTTCAAAAGTTTTTTAGTATTGAAATATTTGCAAAATATAGAAAATACCCATTTCAACTTCCTTTTTAGTAGAACTATGGTTTTAAACAATAGAATACATACAAAATATTTATACAGGAATAGTTAAGCTCTTACCATGTAACAGAAGAATTCATTTCATGTGCTCAAGACCTGCTCACTTGATTTTCTATTAAATGTTTCTGGAGTTGACTGTTTTTATTTTCACAAAAGGCATGTGTTTGCAACTCAGGCAGGGGAATACAGAGCCTTTTTTCTCTGTTTAACACCATGGAATATTTGAATTATATGTCAACAAAAGTATAAAATGTTGAGCTAATAGGATGAATTCATATTTCTTTAGCAGTAGAAAGATATTAAATATTTCCTATGACCTAGCAACAGTACTTAATTTAGAGTTATTTGAAAATTAGTGGTCTTATTTTTTTTTTGTTATTGTTACCACAATATTTCAGTTTCCTAAGGTATAACTGTGTACTCCAAAGAAGGAAAACAGCTCTTTCCCCACCCCCAAGTAGTGTTCACTGATATTATAAAACAGATTTTCCGTTTTTAAAAAATGAATACTTTGTGAAATAGAAAAGTGTTGATCCTGTATCTAATATTAACTTAGTTCATTTACTGATCCAATCATGCAGTATTATTCCATTTACCTGAACACCTTACTTATTTGGAATACTATCTCATTGAAAAGCCTATTTAAATGTGTTTACTATGTATAATAGTTTGAGAATTGATGAATTCATATTGGAAAAAAAATTAAATTATGTCAAAATTGTACAAACAATTGCAGGCTGTTACAGGTCAGAAAATAAAATGACAAGATAGACTTTCTCAAAGAAATGGTTAATCTATCCAAGACTAAAGCAAGTTATGAGAAATATAAGCTTCAACCAAAATGGCCTGATGCCGTCTATATCAAAATTTACACAAGCTAGGTATATCTGAAAGGAAATTTACATATTAATTTACATATAAATTTAAATTAATTAAATGTAAATTAATTAAATGTAAATTTACATATAAATTTAAATTAATTAAATGTAACTTAATTTACATATAAATTTACACAAGCTAGGTATATCTGAAAGGAAATTTACATATTAATTAATGACACTTGATCCAAGTATACATGTTTTAACAATTAAGAATAGTTAATTATTATTAACAATTTACATATTGTTAGTAGACTCCTTCAGTTCAAACTAATAAATCATAAAATCAAGTGGATGCAAAAGTTTCCCAGATTTGAAAAGAATTTATTAAAGTAGATTCATAGCATTATTCATCCATGAAAATATTTTTCTTAACTTTGTTACTTTTCAGATAAATTTTGTTTTTTATCATAAAAGAATGAGTTTTTATTTTGAATTTAATGAAATTGTTGAGAAATATCTTGGATATGTTAAAATTGATGAAACAAGGGTTGTTATATGGAATTAAACCACTGGTTATCTGAATATAAGATGTCTGGAGAATATGCAGCTTATAGAAGATTTAGCTCCATGCTCATTTGCAACATAAGAGCATTGTAAATTAGAATAATCATGTTAACTTTCTTCCCACCCTAAAGTTTTTTCTTCTCGTGCATTATTCAATTGGATGTACGATTGTGCAGTAATAGTTTGTCCAGAAAGTGCTCCTTTCTGAATCAAACAACTTTTCTTGCAATAGATTCTGTTTAGGTGGAGATGTTGAAAATATCCAAGATCAGGCCACAATTTCATTCATTTTGAATTCTCTTGAAACATCTATTTATCATGATCAGTAACTATCTTGTCCCAAAGTGATATTTTATCTTTCTATGTGAAGCAAGAAGAGAATGAAAAGTGACTGCTATTTCTTATTGTATGTTCATAAGGAGCCATTTTTTTTACTTTCAAAAAATTTCGAAGCAGAATTACATTTACAATATAAAAATTCATAATACCAAAATATAAAAGGCTATTTTTCATTTCAAATAAAGCTTATAGAAATTGAGATTTTAAATGTGTTATTATGAACCATTTACAAAATATCTTGAGAATAATTTTTCATTTCTAAAGAACCTTTATTCAATGAATATGTTCTTCTAGAGTAGCTGCTCTTCTATTTTATTCATATCTATTGGAAGAGATAAATTCATGTTCCAATGGCATTTGAGCAAAGTGAATACCAACTGCTTCCAACTAGAATTTAAACTTGGCTTGCCAATTCAATTTTCTATGCTGATGGTCATTATCATACCACCTTTTACTACTGGAAAAGCAGTAGAGATCAAAAGACAAGTTAACAGCCAAATTCATGGCAGTTTCAATCATCTCTTTCTTTCTTATTTATGATCAGCATATCAAAATGTGAGTGACATTTCTAAATACATATAGACTTCATCACCCAGGGACACTTAATATGCATTTTAATTGTCTTTAATTGGAATCATTTTGAGATGAGGCTTCTTAATCTGAGAATTTTTTTTTTTAATTTATTGCGGACTTTTTGTCCTCATCTTAGTAGTTTTTGTGTGTTGTTTCTTCTTCTTCACTACCTTTCGGCCAAATTTCACCTTTGGCCTTCTTCAGGTGATTTAACCGTGACCTTGGATAGTAATTACTGCCTTCCATAGTCTGCAATAAATAAATTAAAAACATATAAATAAAAGTTAATTCTCAGATTGCATTTTAACCTTCAACTTTTTAAAATTTTGTAAGTGTTTTTGAGTGGACTTTGATAGTTGATTGTTTTTCTAATATACTTGATTTTTCTACATAGTGAACCAACCTGAACTTGACTCTGATGACCTGACAAAACCCATTTTTTAAGGTCACATCAAAATTGCTCAATGTTTTTATGCATGAATTTGTTCACTGACAAATTCTTTCAAGTGATTCATCAGTGTTTATAGCCTGACTCTTTTATACCTTTGTAAGCTAGCCAAGTGTTGATGATTGAACCAGGTTTAATATATTTTGTTATAAGAGGAAAAAGTGGTTAAATTTCTTTTTTCGCCAGTTGAATTCAAAGGAATCACCAACCTATGTTCAGTTGATCTTTCAATCCCACCAAACAACCATAATTGTTTCAGAAGATGACCCCTGTTGTATTTATGACAAACCCTATTTTGACTTTGTAGTATCACCTCTCTTACTAAGGTCAGTAAATGGGGCAGTCAATACTAACTCAACAGAAATCTTGGTCCTTACTTCCACCTCGGCCAAGGAATGCTATCCCAGAATCCATCGCCTCTCACTCTTCTCTTTTCCCTTCTCTCTCCTTTTCCCTCTCCCTCTGGCCAATCAGCGGAGATAGTAGCAGTTGCCGAAGACAACCCAAGAACAGAAGAGGAAGCAGTTGCTGAAGAGATTCCAAACACTAAACACACGTGTTGACCGCCGGACATTTTCTAGCCAACACGTGGCGTTGTATACGAAGAATAAAATTCCTCTTTTAAAGTTAATATTTGTACTTCTCATTTATTATCTCAAATAACATTACCCAAGTACATATATTACAATGGTGACCCCAACTAAAAGGATATAAGATGCAACTTTTGAAAATTCCAGGATAAATTCAACCAATTTTTCAACTTCACATCGCAAACATTTCAAGACAGAACCTACGACGTAAGTAAATAAAAAAAAAAATTATTTTCCTCTTTTCTTCGTCTACAACAACAACAAATATATATATATATATATATATATATATATATATATATATATACACATATAAAAATATATATACACACACAAAAAAAAACAATTAAAAAAAAAAAATAATAAAAAAATAAATAAAAATGGAAGAAGCTTCTCTACAGCAAATTAACATAAAGACACCAGAATTCATGGAAATGGCAGTGAATGGCTGGTTTTCCATTCTGGAGGCACAATTCCACCTGCGCAATATAACGGCATCTACAACAAAATTCTACACGGTAATATCATCTCTGCCTGCAGAGGTGGTAGCTAAAATACCGATAACAATTTTAGAATCAAAAAAATACGAGGAAATAAAACAGTCATTAATTGAGGCCCACGAAAGAACAAAGCCAGAATTGCTGGACAAATTAATGTCAACAACAACTATTACAGGCCGTCCTTCAACATACCTGCAAGAAATGCTATCGATAGCAAAACGGATCGGTATCGGAGAAGAAATAGTAATACACAAATTTCTTCAGGCCCTACCAGCGACAATTTCCCCCGTCATTGCTTCACAATAGGAGTTAAGTCCAACTCAACTTGGAAAGCTAGCAGATGAGCTTATGCCTCTGCTTAACAATATGAACGCGACAGCGTTCACCGCTCAGCATAGTACAAAAAAAACTGAGAAAAGCAAAGACAATATTATTTTACCAACAGGTATTAAACCTTTCTTCCCGGAACAAAAAGCCAAAATATGTAGAGCACACCTCTACTTTGCCGAGCAAGCAAGAACTTGCAAACCTTGGTGTAGATGGCCGAAGAAGCAAAACACAAAAATACTACCAAGCTCGCGTCCACCTACACCAACTCCAACAGACTCGGAAAATTAACGGCGCGAACCATGTCTGTCCCCCTGAATTTGCCGCTATTACAAATCAATACACGATTAGGGACAACTACATTAAAATTTATAGTGGATACTGGTGCAAGTATCTCAATAATACCAGTGTCTAGGTTAAACGGCGTCACGTTAAATCCAACACCGGTATCAATCACCACCGCTAATGGAGAGAAAATAAAATGCTACGGACAAGCAAACCTAGAGATTGGGATACCAAGTTTGAAAAGGTCATTTTCCTGGACATTTGTGGTCGCAGATATCACCAATCCACTCCTTGGATTTGACTTTTTAAATGAATTTGGTCTCATAATCGACTGCAAAAATAAAACAATTTACGACCCGTTAACAGCTACCAAAAAGGAATTAATATTAAACACGACATCTCCAGTAAACATGGTCATTAACAAAGTAGAACTACCATCATTTATTCAAACCAGTCTGGATAACTACCCAGAAATCATTTCTCCTCATATAAACAAAAATAATAACTACTGCGGTGTTTATCACAGAATTGATACAGCAAAATCCAGACAGCTATCAGCGGAAAAACTATCGGCGACTAAAGAAGAGTTTAAAAGACTCATAAATGAAGGTGTGATAACTCCTTCAGACAGCGAATGGTCAAGCCCACTACATCTTGTACCTAAGCAAAGTGGAGGATACCGCTGCTGCGGAGATTACCGTGCATTAAACAGCATCACTAAAAGTGATAGATACCCCATTCCCAATATAAATTCATTCACAACAAAACTCGCTAATAAACAGCGATTTACAAAAATTGATCTGATTTCAGCGTACCATCAAATTAAAATGCACCCAGATGATATTCCTAAAACGGCAATTATCTGTCCGATGGGTCTTTTTCATTACGAATTTATGCCATTTGGGTTAAAAAATTCGTCAGCAACATTTCAAAGGTACATGGACAGAATCTTTCAACAGATAGACTGTGTCTTTACATATTTAGATGACATCTTAATCTTCAGCGACGACGAGCCTTCCCACAAGAAAGATATAGACACAGTTTTTAGGATTTTACAAGAAAATAACCTGAAAATATCACTATCGAAATCTATTTTCAATGTAACATCGCTAGATTTCCTAGGTTTTAGAATTAATTCAAATGGAATCACACCAACTGCTAACAAAGTAAAAGAAATAGAATCTTTTCCGTGTCCTACAGATGCTAAAAGCTTACGCAGATTTCTTGGTATGGTAGGATTTTACAGGAAGTTAATACCAGGATTTGCAAAGTTAGTCTTACCTTTATCCGAAAGAATGAGATTAACACCTAAAGGATTAATTACCTTGAATAATTTGGAAAAACAATCCTTTTCTAACATTATAAAAATACTTGGTGAGCTAACAGAATTATCTCATCCTCAACCAACTTGTACACAGTATCAACTAGTCACGGACAGCAGCAAATATGCAGTAGGTGCTGCCTTACATCAGGTCATAAATGGAAATCCAATACCAATAGGATTCTTCTCAAAGAAACTGACGACAACACAGACGAGATATTCCACTTTTGACCGTGAACTTTTAGCAGCATATTTGTCAGTGTTACATTTTCGCCACCTCATAGAAGGTCGTGAAGTATTACTTCTGACAGATCACAAACCAATATGCAGTGCATTCCACAGTCTAAAACCTGCCAAATCAGATAGACAACAAAGACAGCTAGCAATTATTACAGAATTAATTTCAGATATAGCCCATGTGAAGGGTAACCAAAATGTAGTTGCAGATTGTCTGTCTCGCCCAACATTTGCTGTACAAATAGATATATACGGTCTGCCAGCACTTGCAGATGCACAAAAATCAGACACTGAAATAAAGTCCTTTCCAGATTTAAAGAAATTCACATTATCTGGAAAAGATCAATTTGTGTTATGTGATACATCAACGTCATACCCCAGACCTTTTGTACCGTGCACACTATGAAAATCTATCTTTGACAGCTTGCATGCAATATCACACCCTGGAATAAAATCATCTATCAAAATGATTAAGGCTAGATTTTACTGGCCACATATGGATAAAACCATCAAAGAACTATGTGCATCATGCACATCTTGTCAACAAGCAAAAATATACAGACATACCAAATCGCCTGTACAAACGTTGGAAATACCATCATCAAGATTCCATACTGTACACATTGATATAATTGGACTACTACCACCAGCGAAATGCTCCAACAATCCTTACATCAATCCATGTCGGTATGTTTTAACATGTATAGATCGAACCAGTCGATGGATAGAAGCACAACCTATATCGGATATTACAGCACAAACCGTAGCAGAAGCTTTTGTAAACACGTGGATTACGCGCTTTGGTGTTCCACTCCATGTCATATCAGACAAAGGCAAACAGTTTGAGAGCGAACTCTTCCTTGAACTATCAAAAATTATTGGATTCTATAGGCTACGTACAACATCCTATCATCCACAATGCAATAGACTTATAGAAAGAGCCCACAGAACCTTAAAAGCAGCTATTATGGCCCGAAAAGAATCTTGGATTTCAGCCCTACCAATAGTTCTCATGGGAATTTGAAGTATGCCCAACTGCTCCAATTTTCCCCATTTTTTGCGGTCACAGGTGCACAAATGTTATTGCCACAACTAATGATAAATACGGAAAATACAGAAACAGTTACACAAAATTTTACAAGAGAACTGCACAAAACTATGGCAAAATTCGATCTGATAGACTTTTCAAACAGAGAAAAATCAACAAAAAAATCATACGTGCCAGATCAACTTCAAACTTATGATAAAGTTTGGATTAGGATAGACCGCGTTCGAAAACAACTAGAAGCACCCTATTCAGGTCCTTACATGGTACTCGAACGAACACCAAAATATTTCCTAATAGAAACTAACTCAAATACGCATACACAAGTTTCAATAGACTGTTTAAAACCTTACATTGAAAACAAAAATGTACACAAAATGCAACTACCAATACAAATAAAAAGTCTGAAAGTCTACCCCCTGAAAAAGTGCAGGAACATAAAATGAAAACAAGAACTTCAGGTAGAACGTTTACATGGAAAAAGGATAACAAGTATATTTATTATTAAAACAAAAAACAAAACCAAACAAAAACTCCGTTTACTGGTAGGGGAGTATTGTAGTATCACCTCCCTTACTAAGGTCAGTAAATGGGGCAGTCAATACTAACTCAACAGAAACTTGGTCCTTACTTCCACCTCGGCCAAGGAATGCTATCCCAGAATCCATCGCCTCTCACTCTTCTCTCTTCCCTTCTCTCTCCTTTTCTCTCTCGCTTTCCCTCTCCCTCTGGCCAATCAGCGGAGATAGTAGCAGTTGCCGAAGACGACCCAAGAACAGAAGAGGAAGCAGTTGCTGAAGAGATTCCAAACACACGTGTTGACCGCCGGACATTTTCTAGCCAACACGTGGCGTTGTATACGAAGAATAAAATTCCTCTTTTAAAGTTAATATTTGTACTTCTCATTTATTATCTCAAATAACATTACCCAAGTAGATATATTACAACTTTAACCCCTTCACAAAAAAAAAAAAAAAAAAAATCCTGGTTATGAAACCATGTGTTGGTCACTTCACAACAAAACAAACATCAATCTACTGTTTTCTTTCAAGAAAGTTCTAAAGACTCCAGTACAGTTCTATGATCCCACAGATCATAGAACTATGATCCCACAGATCATTTACTCATAAAATTTACTTATCAAAGAACTTTCTTCCTTTGAAAATAAAAATCACAATTTGACCCGTCTGGTTATTTGTCTTTTCTAACACTGTTCCAGAAATTGGTGATCATTCTACATTGAGTAAAAATGTGAAATTGACCTTCCGCCCTTTTATAAAATGTAAAATGATTTTTTTCTCCCTAGTTAAAAAAATATTTCCAGTGAACTTGAACGGGTATTTGGACAAATAAATCATCAGAATGAATCTTTTAAAAATGTGGAAAAAAATTTTTATAAAATTTTAAAGATTTTTTTTTTTTTTTGGCATGCATAAGAAAGTAATAAGAAATGGAATTAGGCTAGCAGAAGGGGTCCCACATGATTTTATATTAAACAATTTTAATTAAAATCAAAACAATAATTCGGTAAATAAAATGATTTACAGCTTAGTTCGTTTAGATTTTAATTCAAAGAAGAAACAATAAGTATAAATATTATTTTGAAATTAATTAAATTGTTTTGTGGTACGGTTGAAGAAGTAAAACGGTACGTTACAAAAAATATACCTCGTAAAACATGGGTTACTGCGACCTCCCACAACTCGCCTAAGCGGCTTGTTTATGTCAGATGATAAAGGGAGATAGTCTTGACTTCTAATTTCCGACTTTATTTAGCAATTTCAGAACTTTAGATATTTTTTGTTTTTTAACATTTCTAAATAATGACAATTTTTTTTAATGTAAAAAAGTGGAAAACCGTTGTTAATTTGGTAAAATGTAAAAAAAAAATAATTTCATTTTTTTTTTCTCACATAATTATTAGAAAATTAACCGATAGAATTTGAACCTTGAAGTTGAAAGAAAGAAAATTGCAATGTTTCATGTTTAATCAAAATAAAAAAAATGAAATGTCTAAAATACAAGTAAAAATTACTTCCCTTTATTATTTGACCCCCACCCCCAACTGCCGTTTTTTTTTTAAATACAGTTTATCATCTATTGTTTGCTGAATGAATGATTTAAAATCAGATTTTAAAATATTTTTTGTTAAATAAAACGAAACCACTAACGTCAACAATAATATGCATGACTTAAAGCAAGCAATTTTCCAGCACAAAAACTGGTCTTAGAATAATTCTTAACTTGCATTTAATCTTTTCTTACTTTAAATCTAACTTTTAGGAAGAGAGAACGCGGAAGTTTAATTTAAAAATACAGAACGGAGGACGTTTTTGAATTGTTTGGCTGATAATGCCTATCTAAATTTATGTTGATACTTTTAAGGATCATTTTTTAACGAACATTGATACTTTTGTGCGAATTTTTTTTAAGGAAGCACAAGTAGTAAACCTAGAAACTAACGATACCAAATATGCAATAAATAAAAACGCAACCAGGAAAACCACTTGAAGTTCAAACAAGTAACTACTTTTCATTAAAGAGCATATTTTTATTTATTCATTCATTTGTTTAGTTCTTTCTTTCCATTCCAGAATTGTTTTCCTTCAACTCAAAATATTTTTTTTCTTCAGTTCTCCTTCCCCAGCAACAAAAGAAAAAAACTTATCCGCTTTTTTTTTCTTTTTTACTTCGATTCAGTCATCTAAAAAAAAAACTTTAAACTGCTTATATTTTGCCATTTTTAGATATTTTAAAAATTACTGCTGGATTATTAAAAAAAAAAAATCAAGAAAATTCCTTATTTTACTGGTTTTATTCAGTGTAAGGTGTTTATAGAAGCGATCAACGTTGCTCTCTTCTACAAACACCTTACACTGAATAAAACCAGTAAAATTATTATCGATGAGATAGATAATGTTAACTTACAGAAGGAAAATCACATAGCAATTCATCGGCAAAATATTGAAATGTAATTATATACCTAAACAGGTTATACAAAATGTTAAATAACGCTGATTTTTAGAAACGGAAAAATATGGTAAAGTCAACTGTATTGAATGTAGCAATAACCGACATGAGGGAGTATTTCAGGATAAAAAGTGAAAACTTCATGCTGCATTATCCACTTAATAGTTGCGGAAATTGCCGAGCATTCTAAGCATTTCTACTTGTTTTCGACAATCTCCGGATGACCTTTACATGTGAAGGTAACGACAACAACAGCTGAAGGTCGTACATCGGTAGTGGCAAGTCTAAAGACTTGTAACTTGATAACAAGCAGCCGAGCTGCTGACTATTGGTTGGTGGAGGATAAATCTGGATTAACCTTTCTGAGCGTTTGCACCCAAAAATGGCAAAAAGAGAAATTGATATTCGCTTGAAGAGTTCTTCTCAAGCTGTGGTGAAGCCAGTTTTCGGTCGTAACGATAGCGTGATGGCGGTTCCTGGCAAAGAAGGTGTTTATGTGGAGAAAGGCTCATACCAGGGTCGAGCCATTGGTGTTTTCACTAGTGGTGGTGATGCTCAAGGTAATAACGATAATAATATTTAGCTCGGGATTGTTGAAATGTTAAAATTCACTGTTAAATTGTTTTTATTTTTCAACTTTGAACAAACCACTTTAAATCTTTACAATGGCGTCTTTTCTCGCCTTGAACAAATCAGTTTGACTGAGAGAGAAGTAAGTAAAATACAATCAATCACTACATTATAAACAGATTAATAAAGAAATAATACAAGTTATATACTATTGATGCAAGCTGAGACAAAACTAACAAAAACTATTTCAAATGTTAGTAATGAAAATAAATTAGCGTCTGCTACGACCTTTAAGACGCACTTGTTTTAGTGGGTTTTCGTGTGTGTATGTTTTGCTTTCTTTCTTCTTTTTAACTGTCATTAAAAATTCTGGATTTTTAAAAAATAAGATTTATGTCGCCAAGTATTTATTGCATTATTATATAAAAAAAAAAAATTCTTTCGTTTCTCTAATCAAACGCTATTTTGTATTGTACTCCAACCTTGGCCTTGCCAACCTTTATAGTCAAGGACAAGTTTATTTTTATCTTTTAGTCATCAGAGCTTTGCGCTACTGTAATTTTCTTTTTTAGCAAAGTGCAAACAATTAAATACTTTCTAAAATTTAAACGTCGCTCTTTGAATTTCGTTTAAGGTTTGAATTATTGTGGACGGATCAATGATTTTCACGTTAACAAATCGTGAACCTAAAAAATAATAGAATTTGAATTTCTTGACAATATATGATCTTTTCTCTCATATTCAGTTTTGTCATCCTGCAATTTAGCGACGTAAAAATATTATCTTATTCCAAATTCAATTTATAAAGGCACATTCAAACTAATTTTAATTCATAGTTAAAAATGCGAAAATGTGTGTTTAATAATGTGTTCATTTCGCTTGATGAATTCATGCATGTCAAGTGATGGAATTGATTGCCGTTGTAATTTTTTAGTTTTCATCCAAAAGTGTTTAATAAAATTCACAGGTGTGTGTACATTCTATTATTCATATTGACGATATTTTATTTTTGACTTTACACTACTAAACTTGGATTAAGGTTAAATTCTAATCGACTAGCTTATGTGCAAAAAGAAAAAAAAAAAAAAAAAAAAAGAAGCAAACTTGTTGATCGGAAACTGATTGTTACTTAAAAAAATTAGTGTTGCTTTATCACTATTGTTAAAATAAAATAATTTCATATAAGATTTGAAGTCTAATGCCTTTTTGAGAGGGAGTGGGGAATTGTCAAAAATTTAGAAAACAACTGAATATTCAATCAATCACATAAAATATAACGGAATTAAATCTTGAAAATTCAGTTTTTCAAAATGGAAATTTTAAAATGACTTACTAGTTTGATTTTTTTAAAATAAGTTTTCCTCCAGAACTAAGCTGTTCGTTATTTCTAGTGTTCTACTTGGTTCATTTTTCTGTAACATTCGGTCAAAATGTAAACGTAGATATTCAATGAACACCATAATCACGTTAAAAACCAAGAAAAAGAAAAGAGGGTCCTGGATTTAATTAATTTTTTTCTTTTTGTTGTATTTAATAAAACAAAGACAAATGTTTTGAAGAGTGAAAAACAAACAAAAAAAGCACCTAAGATAAAAAATACATTAAATCAAACATGTTTGTAGAAGGTATAAACAAAATCTTAATTTAGATATCCTTTCTATTCCGCAACTAAAAGGAGGAAAATTGTAGTGACCAGAGAAAAAGCACAGATCGTTGCAACTGTTTTTAAGTCATTTATGGAACATTACCAGAACAGACTAGGGATGTACAAAACACGTACCTGCTAAAGCACAAGAAAAGAATATCTCCCTCCGTCGGCTAATTATCGGATTTTAAATGAATTTTCAGTCTTTAAAACAATAAAAGATGGTTTCTTTTAAAAGACATTTTCCCTCAAAATTCTGAAAACTTTTTTTTTTGTTTTGTTGTCATGCGCTCTCTCCTCAATCATTTTCTTAATTTGACTTCCTTAATGAACGTACAGGCTTTTTACATTTTTTAAAGTTAATTCCATGGATATTAGATTTTATTTACATTTTATAACAGTTTGTCTATTTAGTTCGTATGAATACCTTATTTTTTAACTACAAAAACAACAAACAATATATTAAAATAAGGCATAATATTGCTCTTCTCAGCATTTAAAAAGAAACTTTCGTAGTTTGATCTTCTAAGGATGTAATTAATGCAAGTGAAAAAGAAATTCACGTTAAACTTTTTTTTAAAATTGACATTCGTAGATTAAACTCTTCAACTCACTACATGTGGCTGGAATTACGTTGATTGATGTAAAGATACTTTATAAATTTGATTCCTTAGATTGTTTTTTGAAAAAGTATATCATGGAAGTAGTGTTTTTTCATTAGACAATATTTTTTCTACGGAGGCTCACAATAGAATATAAATAGCGTCACATAGAAGAAAGCCTTTTTCGAGAATTTATCAAAATAAATAACACTGTTTATTACGCCGTTGAGCATCCATACTATTGAAGAAAAGGCGTGTTACATTAGATAAATTTAAAAAAAAAAGTCAATCTAGCCGATAAAAAGTGCGTGTTTTTGTACATGCCAACATGAATTCCATTTGCAAAGTATGTAACTGGGAAAAGTCTAGACTTACATTTAAAAACAAATCTTTAAAGAAATTTTCTCATCTTACAAATGTATTTTAAATTTAGTTTTTACTTCATTTTCAGTTTGTTGGTGTTTTGGCCTTCCAAACTGTTTTTTGTGCATATACAATGAAATACTGTACTTGTTCCAAACTTTTAAACATTAATTTGACTTTTTATACAAGGTCTTGTCGCATCTTTCATTTTCTTTGTTAGTTTAAACTATGATAAATAAATAATTGATTGAATGAATATAAAGCTAATTACTTTACTCTTTAAACTATAATCATAATGATCAATGTAAGTCTTTAGTGTTTTGCTTGGAACATGTTAATTATACACGCTTTCATAACGAAGTAACTCTTATTGTGTCGGGAGGAAACATAAAACCAGCTTAGTTCCTGACCCCTCCTTCGTCTAAAAGTTGGGATGTACAGTAACACGCACCTGCCTAAAGCACCGTTTTTTAAGATTTTTATCCTCCCACCATCGGCTGATTATGGGATTTTAATAAAATTTTCGATACTTAAAGTTATAAAAGATGATCTCCTTTAAGAAACATTTTTTCCTCAAAATTCTGAAGCCGTTTTGTTTTTGTTATCTGCTACGTTATCTTTAAATCCCTTAATAAAAGTGCAGGTGAATTACTTTTACGTTTTAAAGATAATTCCATTGAGAATTAGATTTTCTTTACGTTTGTTTATTTTGTTCGTAGGAATGCTTTATTTTTTAAGTTAAAAAAGACTGGAAAACCAGTTGCTCTTTTAAGCACTTTTTTAGTTTAATTTATTCGTTTTCGTAGCTTAATCTTCTAAGAATGTGGATAATAATAAAATTATTTATTTATTTATTTATTTTCAGGTTTAAAGTAGATTAAGCTCCCCCAATCACTACATGTGTCTGGAATTTTGTTGGTTAATGTAAAAATACTGAATAAATAAATTTGACTGGTTAGATAAAAAAGGTATTTTATTTAAGTAATACTTTTTTAGTATGATTTTTCTCTGGGTGATACTTTTTTCTATGGAAGCCTGCAAGAAAACCATTATAAAAAGCTTCACATGGGAGATAAACCTTTTTCGAGAATTCGACATAAAATAACAGATTATTATGCTTTTGATTTTCCAAACTTTCGAAGTAAAGACACATTACTTGTCAGTCATAAATCCTAACATTGCCAATGAAAATTTTTTTTTTTTTTTTGTACATGCCTGTCTAAAAAGGATAAGGGTAGAGTTTATTACCCAGTGCCTGAGGCATCTCAAAAGGAGAATGCTGACAGAACTAATTTAGTAACTCCACTCAGGATCTTTTGCTTCTAAATTGTATCTGACCTGAAGTTCAGAAAATTCTTAAGGATAATCAGAATTTTTTCAGAGAAATTGATCCACAGCTTCTCAGATTCTGACTATTCATCAAATTATCAAAAGAGTATTTGCAAAGAATCCTCAAGCAGTGCTGTTTTTTTGCTTTAAAAATTCAACAAGAAATCATGGATAAGATATCTTGGGATAACCCCTTGGGTGTTATTTTCTCCCCTGATATTTTTATCAGTAAATTCTTAAAAACACAAAAATTATACATATAATTTCTGCCTAGGAATATTGCATATTTAAGATAAAAAATTAGTTCCAAGTTGTACCATCAAATACCTTATGGTCTCCTTTATTTACCAGTGTTGTGAATGGAAACCAACTCTTATTTTTGCCAGCTACCACAAAGTCAACCACTTCCATCTTTCAGAGTGATTTTGGATTTCCCATGTACAAATTTTGATTGATAGTTGGTGCTTCTCATCAATGGGTCATACAGTATTAAATAGTTATGCCTTATTTACTTTAACAAGTAGTGTTAGTGGTAGTTTCATTATAATTTGTTAAAAAGATAGGTACTGAGTGATATTTTTTATACCTGCAATAGATTTTTTTTGATTAAACCAAAATACATACACCATGATTTATCTTTAGCAAAGAGTATCTTTATTAACAGAGTATATGCCATTTTAAAATTGTTTTATCACATCTTTCCCTCAATGGTGATCAGTAAGAGGTAGAAAGTAGTAACAACTGTTAATCTTAAACACTTTTGGAGATTGATGTAAACAGAGCTCTATGCACAGAGAATTTGATTTTTAACTGCCCTGGTTAGGAAGAATAGTCTTAGCATTTAGTGAACTTAATTTTTAACTTAAAATCTTTTCAGTTAAGTAAAGTTATTTCATAAGTTATAAGATTCACCAAAAATACAAAAATAAATGCAGTAATTTCAGAAATTTTCATCAGAAATAAAATGTTTTTTACTAGATTAGATTCAAACATTGTTAATTGATGTTTCTCATAATTCTTTTAGGTATGAATGGTGCTGTTAGAGCTGTTGTTCGTATGGGATTGTACCTTGGATGCAAAGTATACTTCATCAAGGAGGTAGGTTGTTGATTCTGATCTTGTTATATCTATTATATGGTTACAAATTACAATTATGAACAGTAACTTTTCCCCTTTCTTCTACAACCAGTTAGTCATTCAAAATATGTTTCTAGCTTTCTATATTTTGAGCTAAGTCTAACATGTTTCCTAAAACTGTCATGCTTCTCTGTTCATGGGCAATTAAATATAACAGTTCAGAGTGAGTTTGTTACTAAATTATATAGGGTATAGCTTTTTATGTCTATTTTACTTGGTTATTTCATTTTTTAATTTGGTATTGATAGTGTAAACTTATGGTTGTTGCCTAACAAAAGGTTACTGAATGAGAAATAACCAAAACGGAGGTTGGAAATGAAATGGAAATCTTTATAACAATAACAAAATACAATATTTATTTGTGGCATGAAGAAGGTAAACCACTGCTCATGGTGACTATTTAGCATATTTACCTGTCTCACAATAGTGTCTAACATATTTATGAAGAATGGGACATATTAATGTTCATAGGTACGGTATATAACACTCATATCTCTCTTTCTCTCCCCACCCCATTTTTTAAAGGGTTACCAAGGAATGGTTGATGGCGGAGATCATATTGTTGAAGCTACTTGGGCTCAGGTATCTGGGATGATGAATCTGGTAAGTGCTAAATTTATCAATTATAACCAAATAGCTATAACACATCAGTGGATTTAAATGGATATTTTAGTTATATTTTCAGTATACTTTTGAAGTTTTCATTTCTTGATCCATTCATCAGCCAGCTTATAAGCAAACCTACTGTCCTCAAAAGGCTTCTTAAAATTGCTGTAGCAGTTATTCCCCTGCACCTTTTTAATTTATTTGACTGTGTCCAATATTATGGTACTTTTGATAGGAGCCTATGGAGCAAAAGCTTGTTATAAATTGGGTTGGACAATTCTCCCAAAGATTCCTTCATAAAACATACATTTTATAAGCTGGTGACACTGTGACTGGTGTAAATTTTTCAAAGGCAAATAAAATTTGTTTTATTGATGCTTGGTTTTTATGAAAATCCATGGAATTTTAATGGTTTAGACTTTACAAGCAAGTAGTTGGACTATATACCATGATTTGACCACTTAGAAAATTAATGAAAATTTTGTAATGGTTTTCACTACTTTGAGGAATAAATAAGAGTTGTCCTGTTGACAGGGTTTACAATATGTCAACTATATCCTCTGTAGAGGGTATGACCCCACCTCCTATGAAAGGGGTGTCTGGGGTATAACAATAAATTGCATCTGGTGGTGAGGATCCAGTTCAGAAGGCCTGAGAAGTACCCCTTCATTGCTATTACTCCTGAGTCCACACTGATCCTGAATGATAGTACCTTTTAGGATCCTATCTGTGAATTAAACTGATCTGTTTGAAAATTATTACTATTGGATAGAAGTACTTGAAACTATATAACTATGTAAACAAATGATTATTATTATAAAATAGTAGTTACTTGAAACCATATAACTGTGTACAACTTATCTGTACATTTATCTTTTTGATCTGTATTAAATTGGAGTACTTGGTACCATACTGTGTGCAAATAAATGATTATTATAGAAAAATAAAAAAAGGTTTAATTAAAAAATGATTGCAATGGAACATTAAAAATATAGTTATGATTATAATCAAACATTTCTAAATGAATCAAATTGTGGTATTAAATAATCTATGAGGAGTTGATATGCTGTTAAATATACCAAACCAAAATTATCAATCTTAGTTAGGAATAAATATCTATCAAGATAGGAATACTTTTAAAAAATTAAACCATGATTTGACCATTTAGAAAATTAATGAAAGTGTGATTGCATAAAAAGAAAATTTTTTATTAGTTACTTGAAACAATATAATTGTTTGCTCATTATCAATATTGGATGATTAAATAAATAAATAGTGTTTAATAAATTTGACAGCAAAAATGAAGATTATATTAATGTAGACATTTTCTTATTAGATCTATTTTCAGAACTATTCATAGGACTGATAGGAAAAAATCATCCAAAACTAAAGGAGTCAATTTTCTGTGTTTGGAATGTTATATTCAAGTAGCATTAACATAGAAAACGCTGACTAGTATATATGAAGAAGTGAATCTTAGAATGTAAGCAGCTCATTTGTTATATATAAATTAGGGTTTCTCAAACTTTTTTTCTCTTATTGCGTATTAGTTATTTTTAAGCAATCGACCACTCCTAATAAAAATCTACTTAAAAAATGTAAAAAGGTATTTTACTAACATTGTGACTCTTGTACTTGATACTTTGCTGTTAGATTCTCAATATTTGGATTGATATTTATGACTTAAGTTTTATGTCTTTTTGAATGCACACACACACACACATACAGACATGCACAAATGTGAACCTGTGGAGAAATAATGGAGATCAGTTAATTAAATAAGGAAAATAGAAATTGATAATTAAGATATTTTTTTAAAATACTTATTTTGTAATTTACCAAGTGGGAATAACTTCTTTTTTTTTTTTTTTTTTTTTTTTCACTTAAACATGAGACCAAAGTCTATTTTTTTAAAAGAAAAATCTCTTTGCATGCGATAGTCTATCACACACATTTTCAACTTTGTTTCTACACAAGAATGGTGGATAGCAGCTCCATTAAAAAAACTGGTGTAAATAATTAGAAAAATCAATGTGATTAATATGTAACTTAGAACAATCTTAACTGATTGCTTTATATCAAAATACTAGTCATAACCTAGAAATAGAGCCTCACAAACAGTTACAAAAACTTCTCGTCAAAAACACTTTTATTTCAAGCTATTTAGTTTAATCAAACAGTTCTTATTCAAGAAATTCAGTTTAGTATAACTATAGTTTTTGTTTACACACACTTAAATGTCAAAACAGTTCTATTTCATACAATTCAGTTTAGCATAAGCACAGTTTCAATGTCAAAAACAGTTCTATTTCATGCAGTTTAGTTCTATTTAACCTATAGATAGGGCCGCACCAGGTGCTACCACTCCAAGCAAGAGTGGACCTGGGAGCGATGACAATGAACGGGTGCTCCACATTCCCCAAAGCTCCGGCATCAGTGGAACCTTACCATCAGATTGTTTACTGTCATATCCAGGACACTCATTGTGGGGGGAATCTTACCCCTCTGCAGAGGTGCAGTCAGTGTAGTCTACAGCCCCAACTGACTGGGCAATTTTTTTTTTTTTTTTTTTTTTTAGATTTATGTATGTTGAATTATTTTGCACCTTTCTAAAATTAGCTTCAGTCACATGAAGTATACATACATTGACTTTACTTAATGTTTTTTTGTTACTGTTATGAAGAGCAAATTCCTATCAATAAGTATCCCTTTGATATAGATTTTTAACAAATTTTTTCCTCATTTTATACTTTTATTTTGTTCTTTCAGATGCACATGTAAAATTGGAACACTAGCTTATGATAATTTTTCTTTAAAAGTTTATCATCTCTATTCTATTATCTAGGGTGGTACAATTATTGGCAGTGCACGATGCAAAGAGTTTCGTGAACGAGAAGGTCGATTGAAAGCAGCTTATAATCTGGTTCAAGTAAACATTACCAACTTAGTTGTTATTGGAGGTGATGGAAGTTTGACTGGAGCTAACAAATTTCGTCAAGAATGGCAATCATTGTTGCAAGAATTGGTTGACAATAGTAAGTAATAATCATTAGAAGATATTTTTTTGATATTCAAAGTCACTCTGAGTAAGACCAGTTAGCTTCAATAGGCAAAGAGTTACAAAATGACAAATAAAAGATAAAAATGTTACAAAAGTATTACAAAGCAGAAATTCACACGAAGATAGAGTAAGACATTTACTAATCCTAGCCTAAGGTTGTATCTGGGCAGAAAAAGCATTCATAATGGATTTTGATATGTAGTACAAAAATTCTGTGAAAAAGTTGGAATGGAACATTTGTCTGATATGGGAAAGATTGAGAAAGAATGGATGCTGCTTGTGCGAGACACCTAAATAAATTCTTACTCTCAAATAACTGATGAATGTAGTTCAACTGAAGATATAGAATGTGTAATAAACTTCAGTGACTTCACTATTGACTTTAATAAAAATCATCTTATACTTTGATTTCTTCTGTTCGGTTTTGTCATGAAAAAAAAAGTTGTCTTGAATATTATCAGAAAATTACTTTAGTATGATATATTTTAGATTTTAAATTAGTTGGTGTGGAATGAATTTGATATTAAAGTTTGTTTATATTTAAAAAAAACTATTTTATGTGCTTTTTTTACTGATAAAGAACACTTGTAATTTATTTTTCTCAGATCAGATTACCAAAGACCGAATGAATGCTTGCAAGCACCTAAATATTGCTGGCATGGTGGGTTCGATTGATAATGACTTTTGTGGTACTGATATGACTATTGGCACAGACTCTGCTTTACATAGGATTATGGAAGCTATTGATGCAATTGCTACTACAGCCTCCAGGTATTTTTTCTAAATAATAATTTTTGAATATATATATTTATATATGTTTGGTTAACTAAACAGTTCATTTTCCCCATTGTTGGATACTATAAGCGATGCATATATCAATAATTCTGGCTCACTCCTTAACAAAATAATTAACATCAATATGAAAAACAAATCCTTAGCTAGTCTTAATATCAAATCCCTATATACTAACATACTGGTTGATGAATGTATTGAACATTTAGAGATTCACTTTCAAAAAACAAGCACTATATTACCCATACCTGTTTCTAAATTAATTAAAATCTGTTCCTTATACATGTCACATTGTTATTTCCAACACACAATACTTTTTATGAACAGAAATTTCGTTTGTTTATGGGTTCTCCTTTTAGTGATGTTCTCGCAGGCATTTATCTTGAATTCCTTGAATCTGGTCATTTTAAATTTATAATTGTGATGAACAAGATATCTTACCTCTTGCAAAACACCTCTGTATCAAGTTTCCTTGAAAGATTACAACCGACATTAAAAGATGAATTTTTAGGGTGTTTTGTCTCATTTGTGGCATGATTGTGGCAGCACCTATGCAAATTTGTACCCATCAAAATTACATATAAGACAGCTAATTTTGTCATTCAAAAAAAGGAAGTTTTTTCTGCTGCAACATGAACATATAAAATGGAGAGATAACCCCTTAGAAAAATCAGAACACAAACTAATTCGACACCATAATGTTGTGGTCTCCTGATAAGACTGATGGAAGAACAACTCAAACAACGAGTGATAGGTAAACATTATTGTATTAGCAGGAAAAGGAAGTCATACAAAGGAAGTACGAACCATGCTCGGCTTGCAGTCCATCAGTCAAATGTCTCGTAAGGAATGAGAAGTTGTCTCCCCCGAGCGAGCTAAGCTTGGAAAATATGTTTAGGTTGGACGAGTCCATCTTTAGGGTATGGTAGGATATGTCCCCATAACACCCGCCTCCTAAGCTTTTTTGTTCCGTTAAAAAATAGGTGTCAATATCTCCTTTTTTTGGGGTCAATGGTCAAAGGTTCGGTAAATTTCCTCTTTCTTCCCAATTGACGCTGTTCTATGGCTGCTTGTGGAGGTTCAATATCAAATGTATTGTATAACGTTTTGATAGCTTCTTCCTCATCTTGGGGTGTGCGACCAGGGTCATCCAGCCGTCGCCTCCTGATTTGGTTCAGGTGTCTTTTATGTGTGGCGGTAGGGCCCAGAATGATGTATGTCGTGTTTTGAATTCTTTTGTCAATTTTTCTCAGTTCCCAAAAAGGTGTGTTGTTACTGAAGGCTTTGAAGAAAAACTTGTCTCCTGGGTTATATCTTTTTGTGGGAACAGTCGTGGTCCTACCCAGACTTGCTTGCTTTGTCAGTAGTTTTTCAAAAACTGGTCGTATATTTTGCGCAAACATAGTCTCTGCAGGTGATGTTGCGTCTGGTGTATTCGGGTTCGGTGTGATTTGGTAAACCTGTAAGAACTGTTGTAAAGCCTTTTCTGAGGGTGTTCCAGAGGCTTTCTTTAGAGCTCTCTTCACAGTGTCTATGAGACATTCTGCCTGTCTGTTAGATCACAAGTGGTACGGAGGTGTAGTTATGTTTTATCTGGAAGGTGTCGCAGAACTCCTTAAAATCAGACGATGTGAACTGTGTTCCATTGTCACTGACTAAGCAGTCCACAACACCAAACCGAGCAAATAGTTCGTGGAGGAAGGTGATGGCGACCCCAGTCGTGGGTCTCTTGCACCTAAGGACTTCCGGCCACTTTGTGTAGCTATCAACTACAATCAAGTAGTAAACGTCCTCCATTGGTCCTGCGAAATCCACGTGAATCCTGGACAAAGGCTGTCTGTCTTTGGCCATGGCTTGTAGGTAATCGGTGGTGCCTTTGCCGCCAGGACACAACCCTTGCAAGCATCAACCATATTGGAAATGTCCAGGTCTATTTTTGGCCAATAGATGTAACTCCGCATAAGGCTCTTCATCCTGTTCTTTCCTGGATGGCCCGTGTGGAAGTCTTTCTGTAAGGTTTTGGGTATAACCACCCTTTCACCATATAATAGTATGTTGTCGCACAATGAGAAAATGTCCGCTATCTGTTGATTTTTGTCCGCAATATTCTGTTTTGTGGCACTAATAAATTTGTCTTCTTGGGCTTTGCGTTTTATTTCCTGTAGTGTAACCGGAAATTCCCTTATGTTAAGCATCATATTTTTAATCTCGCTGTCGGTTCGTAGGGAAGTGATCACAGTCTTCTAGGGGTTAACTCTGACTTGGAACCAACCTTGACAATCCGTCAGCATGACCGACTTGTCTGGAAGGGAGATATTCTAACTTAAAATTGTAGTTAAGTAAGATGGTTCCCCACCTTAGTAATCTGTTTGCTGTATATATAGGTAGTCCTTTTTTCGATCCAAAAATGGTTCAGAGCAGTTTATGGTCAGTTTACAATTTGAAAAATCTTCCCTGCAGGTAACGATGGAATTTTGTTACTGCGAAAATTATTGCAAGGGCTTCCTTTTTGATCTGAGAGTAATGCTTCTCTGAGGGCAGTAGGGAACGTGAAGTGTGTGCTACTGGTTTTTTACTTCCATCCGGTTTTTATGTAATATGCAAGCGCCTATGCCATGGGAGCTTGCATCACTGGCCACTATAATGTCTGATTCTGGATTGTAGTGTACGAGGGACAGATCTGACATCAGTGTATTCTTGATTTTGTTGAATGCCTCCTGGCATTCCGGTGTTCATTCCCATGTACTGTCTTTTTTCAAAAGCGTGTTAAGTAGGGCCCGTAGATTATGCGTGTTGGGAATAAATGACTGGTGATAGAAACTTTGCAATTTAATGATGTTCTCGGGAGCTGGCATGTTTTTTATTGCTGTTGCCCTATCAGGGTCCGGTCTCCTGCCGTCCTTGTCTATTCTAAGAAGAATTTGCACTTTTCTTCCTTAACTTTAAAACCGAACTCCTGTATCCGTGAGAATACTCTGTGTACATGTTCTCGGTGTTGCTCTTTAGATTTGCTGATGATAATTATATCGTCTAGGTATGCGATTGCAAAATCAAGGCCGTCCAACATGGTATCCATTACCTCTTGGAAAATGACTTCAGAAGTATGTGGCAAATGTTTGATTTGACTCGAGGCAATAAATAAAATTATCTATAGTATTTAGAACTGCACTGTGGGAAAGCTGCATTGCTTTCTAGGGTTTGGTCTCTACTTATTAAAGCTTGGAGTAGTGATTCAGTTTTCTGCATTCTCTCATCTGCTTTCTGTTGTTGGAGGAGGAACATTTTGTTGGTTCAATTGTAATTTTTGTTGGTCCAATTGAAACTCTATTAGATGTGTTACCATCTCTTTTAAGTCTTCCATGTTTGTCCTTTTTTCTCTTTTTTACCAAGAGAAAGAAAAATATTTTTTCTTTTTAAGGAAGTGTTTTATTTTCTCTCTAGACAAGTGAGAAAAAAAAAAACTGAGAATGAGTGTTGGCAAAAAATTAAATTACGTACCTTTTTTCTTTTTATACAGCAATCACTTTGAGGGGGACAAAAAATACACAGAAAAGTCATTAAAAAAAATTTTAAATTACAGTTCTGTGTAATCTTTTTTTTCACTTTTCACAGAATAGTTAGCAGAAAGTAAAAACAGAGGGGGACAGAAAAATTTTTTTTTTTTTTTTAATCTACTACAGATTTTTCTTCTTTCTCTTCACCCGTTGAAGTATGTTTTTTTTTTTTTTTTTTTTTTTACTTATGCAAATTCGCCCGGAATAAGTTTTTTCCGAAGTCTTGCAATGAATTGGTTTTAAACGCACATGTAGGGAAATTGGTCACTCATTCAAAAAAATAGACGAGACTGTCTTTTTTTTTTTTTTTTTTTTTTTGGTTATTCACAAGAAGGTAAAAAGAAGGGTTTACTCACAATTAGGAGATTTTCTTTTTGGGTTTGTTGTTTTAGTCAAACAAAAAATGTTCTTGTGTAGCGTTTTTAGAACACTAATTTTTTTGTCGCTGTGAGGTGGTATTATTAAATCCATGTATGTGGTTTTTCTATGCGTAAATTCTTTCAAATCCTCATGTCGCCACTTTTGTGGTCTTCTGATAAGACTGGTGGAAGAACAACTCAAACAATGGGTGATAGGTAAATGTTATTGTATTAGCAGAAAAAGGAAGTCATATAAAGGATGTACGAGCCGTGCTCGGCTTGCAATCTGTCTGTCAAATGTCTCATAAGGAACAAGAAGTTGTCTCCCCCGATCGAGCTAAGCTCAGAGAATATGTTTAGGTTGGACGAGTTCATCTTTGGGGTATAGTAGGATATGTCCCCATCACACATAGCAAGCTATTTTGGTTCCTATTCTGACAGAAAATAGACTGATTCGATTTGAAATTGATCCCAGAATTTAATCACTCCTCCACTGGTCCATCTATAGTTGATGGTTCAAGAAGGCAGAGTGCGTCTGCAAACTGTTCAGGATAAAGGAGCCCATGTTGGTCATCTCATTGAGGTTAACAGTCTACCAGCAATTCAAAGACAAAGTAGACCTGGATGAGATAAAGCACACCGTTTATACAGCATTTGGCATGGATAAATCTATCTATCTATCTATCACTTGGAGGCAGTTTATTGGGTGATGACTCCTCCCAGGTGGAACAGTTGACATGTACCTGGCTGATTTAAAAAGCTGTCAATACCATTTGGTGGCATAAATGATTGAATATTAGAATGTACATTTTTGGAAGGGCTGCCTGCTGATATCAGCCAGCTCCTGTGAGCATCATCAAAGCTGGGTGAGATGGGTAGACCAGCTACTGGCTAGGGCTCAAACCATTTTAAAGGAGTCTAAACACATAGATGCAGCCGTAATGATGGAGGAAGTGTTGTTTAAATCAGACGAGAGGGCTGCCAGTGATTTCCATGTCCCCAGAGCTCATAAGGGTCCCAAATGCTGCAAGTGTGGTGGTCCCAATCACTTTTCCTCAGAGTGCAGGAGTCAGTGATACGGGGAGCGTGAAATAGAACAAAACACATTGCAACTGCTGTAACAGCCTGGGCCAACTAGTGTGGAACTGTCCAGAAAACAAGCTTGGAGGCAAAGAACTGTTGCCACACTTGCCTCCTGTCAGTCAGTGAATGCGGATTTTCCCATTGTCAGTGTATGTGTGATTGGCGTGCAATGTTCAGCTCTCATAGATACGGGATGTTCTCGTTCAATAATCAGTGCAAGCCACTGTTGGGCCTGGAACAGACAACATATGACAATTAGGACAATTGACAGGATGTCCCATGCATACTGCAGAGTCAAAGTTATTTTGATCCTAAAAGGGGAGGGTATGAATGTGCTATGGTGGATATGCTGGTAGTGCATGACAAGCCTCTGGGGTATGATTTGCTGATTGCGATCAATTCCATACACGAACAACACAGTATTGTGATCATGCCTGCCAGAGAAGTGCAGCTTGGGAAGAAACGCAAATTATGTGCACCTATCATGATTGAGGAACAGGACTTCTGTGCTGCTTTTGACCATGAGAAAAAGACTTGAACAGTGGAAGTAGACAGGATACGAAATGCCAGATTAACTGCTCTACATTTTTGCAGGATATGTCCGATAAGAGCAGAGCTGTATACAAGACAGAATTGGAGACATGGATTGCGAATGGCTGGCTGATACTGTATCCCCAGCAATGATTGGACCTCCCTAGAGGTTTGATCCTGCTGATGGCTGTTACACAAGTCACTAAAGCTAAGGTACAGCCAGTGATGGATTATAGGGAAATAAATCATTATGTGGATGCCTTCACTGCAGATACAGATATGTGTGCCAAACAAAAGAGCGAATGGTGACAGCAGAGAGCCAACATGGCTTTACTTGACCTACAGAAAGCACATCTTCAAATATGGATCCATGAGATGCTATGGCCATTCCAAACAGTCATCATCAAAGGTTGGAGGTACTGCCTGACAGTTTGGCCTTAATGTGGCACCCCTAATTAGGAAAGCCATCATTTAGACAGTGTTAGAACAAGATGACCTGATGAAAAGAGCTGCATTAGTATATGTCAATGATATATATGTAAACAACAACATACTCTCAGCAGATGAGGTTAAGAGCAGATTAGAATCCTTTGGTTAGTCAAGCAAAGACCCTACTCTATTAAGAGATGGAGCTGCTGTACTGAAGGGTGAAGAAAGAAAGGGAAAGAAAAAAAGAGAAAACAACAACAACAGAGCAACACCAAAGAGAGGCAATCTGTCACTGGAACTCAGTTACTTGCTGAACCCACCTCTGGGCAATACCGGATCCAACCGTCTTTCGAATTGTTCACCAATAACACTGTGTTCGCTATTAATCTCTATACCTCAGAGGCAAAAGAGTTCTGAGCCAACCCTCACTATGCCCTTCTTTTATAGTTGGCAAAGCAGGTGGGTCACATGTGTTCAATATGCATAAATATTATGGTGCCAGCACGTACTAGTTTTCTCCTTGCATTAAAGCTCCACACGCCAGACAAACTTTTTAATGGCGACAATAATGTAAGTCATTATCTGATTCAAATTCCTGACCGTTGCGTCTGCGACACTCCCCACTGATCTCTGGATCACACAAATGACAGTGTGGGTGTGGTCTTTTGTTTTGGGTACTCCTCCGAAGAGGGATCATTTGGATTTCTTCCTCCTCAGAGGAACTCTCACTGGATATGTCGGGGTTTGTTGGCGAACCACCAATATCAGAGGGATTACTTGCTGAACCCAAGTCCAAGTAGATTAGCTGCTCACCATCTTCTGTGTCACCTTCATCATCCGAGGGATGTGATCCTTGAAAAGGGTGTAGATCTTGTGGAACTTGTGTCCACCCAGACATTCATCTCATTACCATTTATGCACCAGTCTTCCTTGACAGGATCTGACTCGCATACTCTGGCCATTGTTTCAGTCAGCATATGACAGAGAGAGGCATTCCTGACTTCATCGTCCCAGTTTTTAGTTAGTGCACTTGCTTGGCACTTAATAAATGCAGTTGCCACCCTAAGCCAGCCACACACAGAGAAGTGGCCAACCAGTTTTCCACACAGAGAAAATGTACCGACGGGTTACTATGTGGGGGATTTCTGGAACCTTACTTGCCCGTTTCCATCGGAGGGAGTCATTCTCTTCCCAGACTTGCAGACCCAGAACCTTGGCCCAGTCTCTCAATCGCTCGGGATCATAACAGACTAATCCATAATCTGCAAAGTGCTGTTGCACGCACACTGCCAAAACCCTACTTTCGTCAATGAAAATCTCGTCAACGTATGCTGATATGGCACTCTTGATTTCCTGATCTTGGGACCTTATTGTGGTGATGACAGATTTCATGACAAGCGGCGCCACATTTAGGCCGAAGCCCAGTTGTATAAGGCAAAACTACTTACCTTTGATGATCACTGTTTGAAAAGGCCATAGCGTTTTGTTGATGCGGATTTGTAAATAGGCTTTTCTCAGGTCCATAAGCGACATATTTGCCCCTTGTCGCCGCCACTCTCTGAGTCTTTGCGAGCACACGTCTGCATTAGCAGTAAATGCCTCAACAAAGCCGTTCAACTGCTGATAGTCAAGCACCAGTCAGACCTTCTGCTTGTGCTCTTGCACAACTGCCATCAAGGGGATTAACCCCTTGGTGGGCCAAGTTCCTCCTCAGGATATGGTAACAGCCATCCGTTGCACTGCCACATAGAAAGTTCCATGTGGTCAGGTACTCCTGTACTCTATTTTCCAGCTCAGTGGGTGAATGACCACTCGCCCATTTCCATGATGCAGTCCAGGCTTTGGTATTCTGATCGAACATCACACTGAAGTCAGGCTTGTTGATCAAGATGACGGCACACTAGTTTGGGTTTCTGAAACGTGCTTCACTCAATTCAGTCAGGTGCATGCCTCTGAGCTCCTTGATCGCGTCAATCCCCAGGAGTATATCAAATCCCAGCAACTGTCCATCTTTGATACACTGAAATAGCTTGAAGGGTGAAGAGAGAAAGGAAAAGAGAAAAAAAAACAACAGAGCAACACCAAAGAGAAGCAATCTGTCGCTGGAACCCATTTACTTGCTGAACCCTCCTCTGAGCAACACCAGATCCAACCGTCTTTCGAATTGTTCAACAACAACACCGTCTTCACTATTAATCTCTATACCTCAGGGGTAAAAGCGTTCTGAACCAACCTTCATTATGCCCTTCTTTTATAGTTGGCAAAGCAGGCTGGTCACATGTGGTCAATATGCATAAATATTGCGGTGCCAGTGCGTACTAGTTTTCTCCTTGCATTAAAGCTCCGCACACCAGACAAAGACGAGCCCTTTTATGGTGATGATAAGGTAAGTCATTATCTTATTCAAATTCCTGACAGTCGCATCTGTGACATGCACTGGGGGAGCACAACACATTGCAGTGGAAGCAATAGAGCTTAGTTCTGGAACTCCCTGTTACACTGACACAATGCACAGTATTTTTCCATCTGTGGGAAGTTAGCAGAACATTTTACTGTCTGTGGGTGGTTCTATGTAGCCACAGGAATGATGAAAAGATGAACAAGTGTGGTAAAAAACAGGTATCATGACACTATAAATGATGACCTCCTCAAGCAAATGATAGTTGAAATGCTGACCAGAGTGTGCCAAGATGACCCCCCACCCAGGGAGATTGGTGTGTAGCTGAGGAAGAAGTAAACTCATTGGTTGATGCAAGCTCCCTGGTGATTGGTGTGGTGTTGGAGAACTGTGGAGCTATACTGGAAGATAGATACATGCTGGCTTTGACCACTAAATGATGTGCAACACATAAACCTGGTGGAACTAGATGCCACAATGAAAGGTATTAATCTGGCATGACAATGGTGGGCCAAGGTGGTGAACCTGTACACTGTATGTTTATCAATGGCTGATGAACACCTGGACAAACAAAACCCATGTGAGGATGAAAGCCACAAGAAAGATGTTGGAGCGCAGGAGATTGACAAACTTGCGGCAGATGCTAACTGAGGAGTACAGTCTGATAGTCATCATCAAACTGACCACATCACAGAGGAATCTGATCGACAAATTAACAAGAGTGCCAAAGAGATGGCTTGACATATTGAAGCAAGGATCAGCGGTGTGATCTGCCCTGACAAACTAGTTGACCAATGAACAGATCTATGCCATACATAGCTGTAAAGTCTTTATGTCTGAGGTAATGGATACTTTCTAGGTATGGACTATTATCAAGATGAATCGATAAGATGGATGATGATTAAAGACAGGGAAAATGAACATCTGCTGCTATGCCTGGTATATTCCTTTATTGACCAAATCCCCCGGATGTAGTAGGGGCCGTAACACCTGTGGCATCAGAGGTTATTTCCCTTTTGTTAGTTAAGATATTACAATGCTCTTTTTTTTTCTTTTCTTTTTTTTAAAATAATAATAACAACAATGACAGTGGTAGTAATAATTATCTGGGGAGGGAGTTCATTCAGTCAGTGAAGTGATTGGGATGCTTGAACCGATGGCTCGGACTCTGTCAGAGGAGACGTCTGTTAACCTGAATGAGAGAAAAGAAAATGACAATGATTCAGACTATTGCGTACGGGTGTGTTTTTTTTTTTTTTTTGTTAGTGGTCAAATCTTTTGGGTGAACGCCTGAGATTGAGAGTTGTGTGTTGTGCTAGGTTGTCTTTGGATTCTGGTGGTGTTGTTGTATGTGTGTAGCTTTCATCTTCAGATGAGGGATAATCCAGTAGGTTATGTGTGGGATTTGTTGTTGGCTTGGGGATTTTTTTGAAGAAGCTGGAATTTCTTGTAGTTTGGTTACCGTTGTGTGTGGCGGTGATCATGGATCCCTTTTTCTTTATTATAGTCATTGGGTTAGGCTGGTAAGGTGTTGTCGCTTTTTACAATGACTGTATCACCCACCCTGAGATCATTGGGTTTTATGCATGCTTTTCTATCACCGTATTGCTTTATTTTTTTCTTGGCTTCGGTGTCACACTCCCTAATGCTGAAGTCTTCAGCAATGGGTGTGATCAGGTGTGGCAGGCGGTTTTTTATGGTCTGGCCAAATAGGATTGTGGCTGGAGGTGCGCCAGTGGTGCAATGTGGTGTCATCTGGTAGTCCAGCAGGAATTTGAATAATTCCTGCTTCCAGCTTCGACCTTTATTTAGGGCAGGCTTAATAGACTTTTTTACAGTGCGCATGAAGCGTTCTGTTGGCCTGGGGCCATAGGGGTATTATTCTCCTGTGTCTGAATCCGGTGATGGAGGCATAGGTTTTGAATTTGTGTCTGTTGAATGGTGGGCCGTTGTCCGTTTTGAGGGAGACTGGCACGCCAAATTTGGTGAATATCTTGTCTAGGCGGGGTATGACTGATGTTGTTGAGATGGAGTCCAGGATGTTGACAACAACATAGCGTGAGTATTCGTCTATGACAACAAGGAGATACTTTCCGTTTTGGACGTGTCCAAAGTCAGCACTGACTTCTGCCCATGGGGCTGCTGGTAGTAGGAACATTTGCAGTGGCTCTCTTGCCGGTTTGTGGGTACTGATCTGGCTGGTATGGCAGTTCTTGGTGTTTTCTTCCACTAGAGGCTGCATGTTTTTTAACTAGACCTTTTCTTGGAGGAGAGCCATGGTTTTCACAATGCCTTGGTGTCCAGCATGTGCTATTTTGGCAGCTCTGTTTTGTAGTGCTTCAGGCAGTACTATCCGGTGCCCTTTGATGATGATGCTATCCTTGGCATGCAGAGTGTGGAATGTTGCTTTGTTTATGCCATCCTCAATACCATGCCATTTGTTGGTAAGGATGGCTTGGATGACGGTGGTGAGTGTCTTGTCTTTTGCCGTTTCCGTTGCAACTTCATCAATTGTCATTGCTTTGCGGCTATTTTTTGTTCTCTGTTGCTTGGTGGTAGGTGCGTTGGATGACAGCTGAGATAGTCTGCTGGGTTATCATGGCCTGGTCTATATATGACGGTCATGTTGTATGGTTGCGTTCTCAAAACCCAGCGTTCAATGTGTGCTGATAGTTGGGAGCGGCTGTTGTTAAAAATTGATGTTAGGGGTTTGTGGTCTGTAAAGACAGTGAATGGGGCTCCAAAGATATATATGTGAAAGTGTTCACACGCTCGTGTAATGGCAAGTGCTTCATGTTCTGTTTGGGAGTATCTCTGTTCAACTGCAGATAGAGCACGACTTGCAAATTGTACTATCCGTCCATTTTGTGACAGCACGGCAGAAATGCCTACTGGACTGGCATCCATATGTATTTCAGTGTGTCTATTCGGGTCAAAGTAGGCAAGTGAGCATGCTTTGCTTAGTGCCTCCTTAATGTCTTTTAGACATTCAGTGTGGTGTTCAGTCCAGGACCACTGTGTGTTTGTGTGGTTTTTTTTTGTTAGTTGACGTAGTTCATGGGTGAGGGTTGCATAGTTTGGAATGAATTCTGCTCCACAGAAGTTAGTCATCCCCAACAAGCTTCTGACTTCTGATGTGTTTTTAGGGTCGGGTAGTCCAAGGATTGCTTTTATTTTGAGGTTGCTTGGGCTGATGTCTTCATTACTGAAGGTATGTCTAAGGAATTCCAGTGATCTCATGTTGTACTTACATTTGCTGCTATTTAGGGTGAGTCCTTTTTCGCAAAGTCGTCTGAATATCACATGGAGGTTTTGGTTGTGGTCTTGCTGGTCTGATCTGAAGCAAAGGATGTTGTCGCTGATGTTGATGGCTCCCTTAATCCCTGCAAGAACTTGACTGATTTCTTCCTGGAATATCTCAATGGCGGAGTTGACACCAAAAAAAGTCTTTTATATCTGTACAGGCCCAGGTGTGTTGCAAAGGTGGTTATATATCGGGATTCTTCAGCTAGTTCCAATTGGTTATAGCCTTGGTTGAGATCCAATTTGCCGAAAACATTAACTCCTGATAGAATAGTTTTCAGTTCATTGAGTGTGGGGGTTGGGTGTTGTTTCCTTTTGTTAACTTTGTTTGCCACCCTCATGTCGATGCAAATCCTGATTTTATTTTGACCCTTTTGGGTACTACCACAATAGGAGATACCCATGGGGTTGGTCCGTCTGCCTTTTCAATCACTCCCAGTTTCTCATCTTTGGCTTTTAACTCTTCTATGTCTTTCCTTACGTAAAAGGGTACCCTGCGGTATCTCTGAACGATGGGTGGTATGTTTTCATCTATGTGTAGGTGAACTTTTTTTTCTTTGAGTTTACCTAGGCCATTGAACAGGTCTGCGTAGTCCTCTAGAAGTTTAAGAGTGGGGAGTGGGGTCTGTGCATCAGAGTTACTGATGTGGTTGACTGAATGAGTGTTTGCTGATAGTAGTTTGAGCCTTTTACATGTTTCCCGGCCGATAATGGGTTTTTCTGGGTTCTTTATAACATGTATGTCCGCTTGGCAGGAGATGCTTCTAAACTTTAGAAGTGTGCTGAATTGACTTCGGACTGGGGTGGCTTCCTTGACACCGAATCCAGATATTACAGTTTTTGTGGGTCGGAGGAGGGGCGTTGGTCTCAGGGATTTGTAATCTGCCTCAGACAAAATGTTTATGGTGGCTCCAGAGTCGGCTAATACATTGAACATTTGATGGCCATCACCAAAAGATAAGTCGAAGTAAGGAAGGTTTTTTTACTTTACCTGTATGGAATATATATTCTGTGTCACTGCCGCTGTTTGAGTCTCGTTGATGGTCCTCAATGCAATTTACTGGTCATCGACTGGTTTGAGCTTGTGGGTGTGGGGGGGCGGTTTGTTCTCCGCTGTCTGTCCTCGTCGTTTAGTTTTCTGAAACAGATAGAGGCGAAATGTCCCCATTTCTAGCAATAGGCACACTGGTTCTGGAATGCAGGGCAGGATGTCGGTCCCCATTCATGTGGATATTTCCCATTGCAATTTCTGCACCGATTTTGCTGGGGGTGTTTGCGTGGTCATTGTTGTTCATGCGTGACTTTCTTGGCTACTGCATTAATGGATGTGGTAGGTTTTGTAGTGGAGTTGGTGTCTTCTAAGCGCATCTGTTCCATTTGTTTGGATATGATTTCCATCATTTTGGCGTAGTTTATTAGATTACCAAGGAGCATGTTTGGGTTCATCAGTCCCTTTTGGCAAACTTTTTCTGATAAAAAGCCTGTTATTAGCTGGGATTTTATTTTATCTGTTAAGTGGCAGATAGCTGCTGCCTCTCTTAATTCCCGATAAAAGTCCTCTATGTTTGGGGTGGGTTTTTTTTTTCGGAATATAAATCGGTTATACTCGGTGTTGTTTTCTGGGTTGAAGTGGCTTTGCACGGCTAGGACGAGCTTATCAAAGTGTGTTTCGTTTTTTTTCTGGTGTGGTTTGTTCAGACGGTAGTTTGTCATTCATTTCTTCTCCAACAAAAGTTAAAAGTATAGCCTTTTGCCGTTTATCATCTTCTATGTTGTACACAGTGAAATAATTTCTCAGTCTGTTGACATATTTTGTCCATTTTAATGCTTTGTTTTCTGATTCGTAGTCAAATTCTGGGTAATGCAGTTATGAAGGCAATGGTTGGGTAAGCCATACGAGGTTGTGAGGAAAGCTGTGTCACGTGGTCTTCCACTGAGACGATAGAAATAAGATTAATACTATTCCCCGTGTTCGAATTAACAGTAGCAAGCCATCAGAGAATGACCGTTAAGAAAGAATATGGGTCACAGGGGAGACCAGATGTTTATACTTGGTGACCTCACTCGGGTCGCCTGACACGGGAAGGTAGAAGCCAAACGATTGGCTGGGACCCTAAAACGGAAGTGGGGACTCCCTCCCGTCAGTGGAAATAGAAAA
>CAUZXS010006432.1:5000-192522 GCA_963585895.1 Sepioteuthis lessoniana
TGGGTAAAGACTATCTTATTTCAACTTTATATATAAAACAAAACATAAGAAAAATGTTTTGAAGCAATTTTTTTGGAAAAAACATTGGGGTGATTATATATATATATATATATATGAGAGAGAGAAGGAGGAGACATTCATGATGTAATTGTTACTGTTGTGGGAAATGGACATGACTAGTTCTGTAGGGAATAAATAATATATGATTTACACTCCTGTATTTTAAAATGATGCCACTTGTTCCTGAAGTAGAGATGGCGGACCTTGGCAAACTAATCAGTCTTGGGAACCTATTGGTCAGGAAAGTCAAGTGGTTAGTGCTCACAATTATGTCCGGAACTTTGATTTTGTCCAGTGCATTTGGAGCTGACTGCATGACAATGATTGCCTATATATACTCTCATCTTCCAAGAACTCACTCTTTTACACTGTGACTTACAGAGACCGCACTCTCTCTCTCTCTCACATTTTGACTTCCAGCAGTCAACCCCACGAAAATGTGTACATTCTGCAACCTTTTTCTTTCCTCTTCAGCCGTTTCAGTTAGACTTGCTCCAGCCTTGAACATAACCACAGAAATCTCGTAAAAACCAGAAAGAGACAAACAACCAACATGGGAGAAGACACACCTTCTAGCATACGTTGCTATATATATATATATATATATATATATATCGATACCTTACATGAAATACTTAGTCCATACATTTTATAGTCTACAGGACACTTTCAATATTTAGTCTTTTTCCATAATATCTGTGTTGGTCCTGCATACACACACGCACACACAGGAATATTCAACAGCCTATATTAGAGTATTTGTAATGTTTTTTTCATGTACTTCTTGATACATAAATTTAATTTTGTTTGTACTGCTTTCTTTTGAATGTTCTTTTGTATATGTCATTTCATATCTTTGCTTCATTTTGCCTTTTCAAATATAAACCAATATAAATTGTGGAAGACCAAAAATACACATTACAGCACTCCTACAGGTCAAATCCTGAATGAGCATCTTTTGCTATTAAGTTTAAATATGTTTTTTTTTACTTTCCATTGTTCACTTTTGTTTTTATATGGGCTCTTCCAGATTGATATATAGAGTTTCAGGTTTTTGGTTTGATTATGTTTTTGCTACTACAACAATCTGCAGACAAGTTTTTTTTTTTTAAGCCAGTTTTGGATGGGTTTTGATGGATGGGTTGGAGATCTATGTGACCTTTGTTTTGTAGGTGTTTGGGATTTTTTGATGGATGGGTTGGAGATCTATGTGACCTTTGTTTTGTAGGAGGTGTTTGGGATTTTTTGATGGATGGGTTGGAGATCTATGTGACCTTTGTTTTGTAGGAGGTGTTTGGGATTTTTTGATGGATGGGTTGGAGATCTATGTGACATTTGTTTTGTAGGAGGGGTTTGGGATTTTTTTATGGATGGGTTGGAGATCTATGTGACCTTTGTTTTGTAGGAGGGGTTTGGGATTTTTTGATGGATGGGTTGGAGATCTATGTGACCTTTGTTTTGTAGGAGGGGTTTGGGATTTTTTGATGGATGGGTTGGAGATTTATGTGACCTTTGTTTTGTAGGAGGGGTTTGGGATTTTTTGATGGATGGGTTGGAGATTTATGTGACCTTTGTTTTGTAGGAGGGGTTTGGGATTTTTTGATGGATGGGTTGGAGATCTATGTGACCTTTGTTTTGTAGGAGGGGTTTGGGATTTTTTGATGGATGGGTTGGAGATCTATGTGACCTTTGTTTTGTAGGAGGTGTTTGGGATTTTTTGATGGATGGGTTGGAGATTTATGTGACCTTTGTTTTGTAGGAGGGGTTTGGGATTTTTTGATGGATGGGTTGGAGATCTATGTGACCTTTGTTTTGTAGGAGGTGTTTGGGATTTTTTGATGGATGGGTTGGAGATCTATGTGACCTTTGTTTTGTAGGAGATGTTTGGGATTTTTTGATGGATGGGTTGGAGATCTATGTGACCTTTGTTTTGTAGGAGGGGTTTGGGATTTTTTACTCGAGTAGTCTGTGTTTGAGTGAAAGATTTTGCATATGGAATAGTTTGAAGGGCTGCGGAATGGTTACATGCCATTCTCAAGGACATTAACTCAAAGTGAAATGCAAACTCTCAAAATACCCTGATATGCCTGACCCACACATAAACATTGCTCCCAAATCTTCTAATTAAAGTGTCTATGTCTCATATATGATCCTTAGAATCTACCTTTCCAAACCTATGTTGCATAAGTATCATTCCTAAGCCCAGGTGGCTGGAAATGTAGAAGAGTACGAGTACCCCCCCCACCAAGAGTCGATATGCCATTAAGTATGACGTATTTATCAGCTTAAAATAATTTTCAATTTTATTAATAATTTGGCTCTTAAAACATTGATATTACAACTAAGTATAAAATATTGACCTATTTCAAATGATTTTGAAAGAGCATTTAATTGAGAAGGACAAAAGCAAGAATGAAATGGGAGTGCATTGTGGCCATCGATGTGGAAAACATCAGATAGCCTGACCAATACAGGAATATAATTAGAGACCATTATTGTTAAACTTGATTGTATATATGCACAGAGCTTACTTTGACAGACACATGCAGAAGAACACATGCAAGAGAGGCCTGAAAATAATTTTCACAGATAGATACATTTTGAAATATTCATTCCAATATGGAAATGTATGCAAGACACAAAGCAATTATATAATTGATAGAGAAGTTAATCCATTTGAAAGTGGTGAACATAAATTTGCATAAACAACTCATGCTAATCAATAACAGTTAGAAAACATGCCAGTCAAGATAATAAAAATAAAAAACATTACTTTTAAAAAATCCCAAATACTGATAATGAGTCATCAAATTTAGTTACACAAGAGAACAATAAAGCAGCTATTTCACTTCCTTGTAGCTGATTATGTTTCATTGTAGAATTGCTGGTTAAACTCTAGGATGTTCCAGTTTTTACTGTAGAATTGTTGGTTTTACTATAAGATGTTGCATTTCTTACTATAGAATTGATGTTTTTTATGTTGGATATTGCATTTTTTTATAATAGAATTGTTGGTTTTAATATGATGTTGTAATTTTTACTATGGGTTTGATGGTTTCCCTAAGTATGTTGCATTTTTTTTGCTATGGAATTGTTTATTTTGCAATAGAAATGTTGATTTTTTTCCCTTAGAATATTTCATTTTCTACTATAGAAATATTGATTTTACTATAGCATTTGCATTTCTTGCTATATAATTGATGGTTTTATTATAAGATTTTGCATTTTTTTTTACTATAGAATTGAGGGCTTTATTATAGGATACTGCATTTCTTTATTTTTTCCTATCTTTTATTTTTTAATATTGAATTGAGGGTTTTACTTGGGATGTTGTATACTATAAAATTGTTGGTTTTACCATTGGATGTTACCTTTAATACTATAAGATTTATGGTTTTCCTATAGTATGCTGTATTTTTCACTATAGAATTTTCGATTTTACAATGGAATATTCCATTTTTTACCATAGAATTGTTGATTTTCCTATAGGATGTTGCATTTTTTTTACTATAAAATTTGCATTTAACCATAGGATGAATTTTTTGCTATAGATTTCTTGGTTTTACTTTTGAATGTTGCATTTTTTACTATAGAATTTTAAGTTTTACCATAGGACTTTGCATTTTTTTTATATATTATTGATGGTTTTAATATAGGATTTTAGAGTTTACCAGTGGATTTTGTATTTTTTCCTATAAAATTCTTGGTTTTACTATAAGATGTTGCATATTTTAATATAGAATTTTTTTTTACTTTAGCATTGATAACTTTTCTATAGGATGCTGCATTTTTTGCTGAAGACTGGATGGTTTTACTGTAGGTTCTTGCATTTTTAATCATAAAATTGTTTCCTTTGCAATAAGTGTTGCATTTTTTTTTTAATACAGAATGGATGGTTTTACTATAGAATATTGCATTTTTACTTTTAAATTATTGGTTTTAACTTAGTTTGATGGTTTTATCATAGGATGTTGTATTTTTTATAATAGAATTGTTGTTTTTACTATAGCATGTTACATTTTTAATATAGCATTGTTGGTTTAACTGTTGAATGTTCTTTTTTTTTTTCTATAGAGTTGTTGGTTTTACTATATGATGTTGCATTTTATTACTATTGGATATTACATTGTTCACTTTAGAATTGTTATTTTTATGATAGGATATTTCTTTCTTTTTCTTTTAAATTAATATTTGTCAACTTTTGGCAATTTATCATTGTATGAGAAATTTTGGACAATAAGGACAAAAGGGAATTTAATTATCTGGAATTAATGCCAGTATAATTCACAGAAGCTATTATCATATTTACCCAACCCCTCCGCTCGCGCAGGATATGACACAAGGTCAATTTTTTTAAGCGGAGTTTAACAGATTTAAATTCAGAGTTTTCCTTCTCCTAGACTAGTTGCCTCACCAAGGCTGAAGAACCTAGTCTGCCCTACTATTTACCCATAGCTGGAGGGAGAATGATTGGATTCATACCTTTCCCAAGGGTATTAGTGCTATGTGAAATGCAATCAGTCCAGGATTTGAACTCGTGTCGCCACTATTATAGGTGTAGTGGAAATGCATTGCTACTGTTTTTCTATAAAAGTTCACAGGGAGTCCCTATGATGTAGTGGTTAACTTGCTGGACTGTGATAGCTGCACCATTACGCTCACTTGCAAACCCTCGGGAAAGGCATGAGTCCCTTATTCCCCCACCAGCTATGAGTTAAATAGTACCAGTACTATTCTTCTTCAAGAATGCTTTTGGCATTAAATAACCCACAAAGGTTGATATTCCATTAAACAAAGAAACCAAACTAAACCTATAGAAGTTCATTAAAAATCACAAAGAAAGATGTTAGTGTTTTATGAATTAATGCTAATATTGTGGAATAGTAAAAAAAAAAAAAATGGAACATACTTAGGGAAGCCATCAAATTCATAGTAAAAATCATAACATCATATTAAAACTAACAATTCTATTGTAAATAATGCAATATCCAACATAAAAAACATCAATTCTATAGTAAGAAATGTTTAACCAGCAATTCTATAATCAAACATGAAAAATCGGATTATAAAACCAATAATTCTATAGTAAAACATTCCATGTTACCTAGTAAAATAATCAATTTTATTTACAAAATTCAAAATCCTATAGAAAAACCAACAATACTACAGTAAAAAATAGAACATACTTTAGTAGAATCAACAATTCTATAGTAAAAAAAAATGTAACATCCTATGCTAAAAATATCAAACCTATAGTAAAAAATAGAACATCCTACAGTTTTACCTCAGCATTGATGTTTGTAAAAATCCAAATCTATTGTAAAATATTCAAGATCATATCATAAAATCATCAATTTGATGCTAGAAAAGCAAAATCTAATAGTAAAACCAAAAATTCAAAGACAAAACATGGAAAATTCTAGAGGAAAATCATTCTTATAGTAAAAAATGCAACATCCTACAATAAAACTATCCTACAGTAAAACCAACAATTCTAGAGAAAAAATGCAACATCATAGAATAAAACCAACAATTCTATAGTAAAAAAAAAAAAAGAACATACTATAATAAAATCATCAATTCTATAGTAAAAAATGCAACATTCTATAGGAAAACAACAATGCTATTGTAAAAACAAACAAAAAAAAAAAAACAATATACTCTTGTAAAACCAACCAGTCTATATAAAAAAAATTCAAATCCCATAGCAAAACCAACAATTCTATTGTAAAAAATGCAACATCCTTTAGTAAAATCTTAAATCCTACAATGAAACCAACTATTCTATAGAAAAAATACAACATTGTATAGTAGAACTACTAATTCTATACTAAAGGCAGCAACATTATAGAGGAAAAGAAATGATTCTGTATTAAGAAATGTAACATTCTATAGTAAAACCAATAACTGTATGATAAAAAAATCCAACATCCAATAGTGAAATCAGTAATTGTTTAGAAAAAAATCCAGCATCCTATAGCAAAACAAATAATTCTATTACAAAAAATGAAAAAGCATATTGTAAAATCAATAATTATAGAGAAAAAATGTAATGTCCTGAGGTAAAACAAAAAATTATGTTATAAAATAATTGAACATTCTATAGTAAAACAAAATAATTCTATAGTAAAATTTGCATCATCCTATTGTAAGACCATTAATGAAAAGGTAAATGTAACGATTCTATAGTAAAAAAATTCAACATCCAATAGTAAATTATCAACTCTAGTTTAAAAAATTAAAAATCCTAGAGTAAAACCAATAGTTCTATTATAAAATATGCAATATTCTATAATGAAACTATTCTATAGCAAAAAATACATCACACAGTAAAACCATCAATCCTATAGTAAAACTAACAATTCTATAGAAAAAGATGCAACATCACAGAATAAAAATACCAATTATATAATAAAAAAATACAACATCCTATACTAAAACCAACAATTCTATAGTAAAAAAAAAAATGCATCATTCTATAGTGTTACGTTCCACCCTCTGGTCAAACAAACGACAACACGGAATTTGTATATAACAATATATATTTATTTTCTCGACGGACGCTTGTGTGAAGTAGGAGCAGTCAGGAGAGGAATTAGGATCGTTCGTCGATGAGGCTTGAACTTTTTGATGTCAGGAGACGATGGCCGAGACAATGCACACTGCGTGACGACGAGAGAGGTTTCGTGAACAGCGGGATCCTTTTTTCTCTATCTTCTTCTGTTCAATTCGTCAACCTTATATTACCTTCAAACTCCCACGCAGAGATAAAGACACGCCTCTACAATCTTCCCGATCTCAGGCGATTGGGATGTGTTACTTCCGCTTATTTGGAATGGCCTGTGTGATCGTCGTCGAGCGGAAATAACTGTCATGCAGTTCACAGGTCACTCTCTTCCGGTGCATCATTGAAGTGGGACCTTCACCTTGTCCCATATTATCAGCCGAGCACACCTGCGCGCTTTCTTTCGATTATTGGCCATTGGGATGTGTCACATCCGCTATCTTCGGAATTGCAGGTGTGATCATCATCGAGCGGAAATAACTGTCATGCAGTTCATAGGTCAATCTCTTCCGGCGCATCACTTTTTTTACGGCACAGTGAGAATTTTTACCTTGTCTCATATTGTGAGCCAAGCTGTATTTTACAATAGTAAAACCAACAATTCTATAAGAAATGTAACATTCTATAGTAAAAAATCCAACATCCAATATTAAACCCATCAATCCTATAGGAAAATAGATATTTCTATCATAAAAAATGCAAAAGTGTAGGATAAAATCAATAATTTTAGAGTAAAAAATACATTCTATAGTAAAACCAACAATTTTAATCTAAAAATGCTACATCATGCAATAAAACAAACAATTCTACAAAAAAAAAAATGCAACATACTATAGTAAAACAATTCTATAATAATAAAAAAAAAGAAGTAATACAACATCCAATAATAATCCATCAATTCTTTTGTAGAAAATGCAACATCCTATAGTAAAACCAACAATTTTAAAAAATACCACATTTGATGATTAAATCAACAATTCTTTAATAAAAAATGCAATATCCAATAGTAAAAACCAACAATTCTATATTAAAAACTGCAAAATCTTATAGTTAAAAGAACAATTCAATAGTAAAAAAAAAAAATGCAACAATATTAAAACTAACATTTCTATAGTAAAGAATACAATATCCTAGAGTGAAACCAATAATACTATAGTAAAAAAAATACAAAATCTGATAGAAAAGCCACCAATATTATAATGAAACCAAAAATTCTCAAGTAAAAATGCAACCTCTAATAGTAAAATGATAAATCCTGTAGTCAAAAATGAAACCTCCTATAGTAAAACAATCAATCCTGTAGTAAAAAATGCACCATCCAATAGTAAAATAAATAATTCAATTGCTAAGGTAAAACCACTAATTCTATAGTAAAAAATGTAACATTCTAAAGTAAAACCATCAATTCTATAGTAAAAATAGTGACATTCTATAATAAAACCAACAATTCTATACTAAAAAAAATGGAATATGCTGTAGTAAAACCAATTCTATTATAAGAAATGCAACATTCCATAGAAAAACTAACAATTCTATTGTAAAAATACATCTTATTGTAAAACCAACAATTCTATAGTAAAAAAATGGAATATGCTGTGGTAAAACCAACAATTCTAAGAAATGCAACATTCCATAGAAAACCAACAATTCTATAGTAAAAAATACATCTTATTGTAAAACCAACAATTCTATAGTAAAAAATACATCTTATTGTAAAACCAACAATTCTATAGTAAAAAATACATCTTATTGTAAAACCAACAATTCTATAGTAAAAAATACATCTTATTGTAAAACCAACAATTCTATAGTAAAAAATACATCTTATTGTAAAACCAACAATTCTATAGTAAAAAATACATCTTATTGTAAAACCAACAATTCTATAGTAATATGATTAAATGATAATCACATGAAATTTGTCATAAAAAAAAAAAAAAAAAAAAAAAAAAAAAAAAAAGAAAAATACAATGCAAATTCAAATCTCGTTTTAGAACGCTTGTTAAGTTCTGCTTATATTTTTCTAAGCATTTACTAAAAGTAAACAGAGTGACATTTAAGAAATATTTTGTAAGGATTATCATTTTCATATATTTATTCATAAATAAGTATTCATAATTTGATAGAAAAAAATTCCTGTTTCTAGTTTTACATTTGGCACAAATAATTTCATTTTTTTTTATTGGCAAATTATGACTATAGTAAGAAATTAAGAAAATATACTTCTTTCTGTTTTCTTGTAATTCAGTAGAATTAACATATTGGCACAGTGGTAGAGACTGGCTCCCCTGGCACAGTGTTTGCTAATAGTCCAGGAGATTGGGGTTCAATCGCAGGTTGAGTCTTACTAAAGACTCAGAAAATGGAACTTGATACCTCCTTGCTTAACACTCAGCATTTAGGTATGGATCAAGAGTAAGTGGAGTAATCCAAAGAAAAAAGTAGCACCCTCCCCTACACCTTGGTGTAGTACCTATTGAAAAGGGAGCTTTCGGGACACCCTTGACTAGGGTTAACCAACTTACACATAATTTTTAGATTAACAAAGAATTGAAATGTAGAAGAAATGTTTTAAATAAAATACATAAGAGCCTCCAATTAATTTCCACAGAAACTTAAATATATACAGGATACACAAAAACACCATTGGATAGAGCAAGTTTTCAGCTACAAAGCAGTATTTTTTTTTCACTTGGTCACCACCATTGTAAATATATTGTTGCCAGCAATGAACAAAATTCTGCATTCAGTATCATTCCAAAAATAATGTCTATTGTTTTTTTTTGATATTAGAATTAGATGTTGGTGTAATGACAGTACTGTTTAACCCTTTCATATATATGTACTGCCATCTAAAATCTTTGATATTCTATAAAAGGGGCCTCAACCTTTTCACCTCAATGGCTGCAAAGCTTAACTCAGGAGAGACTGCTGGAGCCATGATCTTAAAAGGACTGGGGGGACCCGCCCATCTCAATTCACAAGCTAACAATTATAATTGATGAGACATCTGATGTTTGCAATCACAAAAAGAAGTTATATCAGGGTTAAATGAGGAGATTGACAGATTTTATTTGATTGTTTCATTGCATCAACCTTATTGGGTTATTTAATGCAAAATACTTTTTTTGTGAATAAATTGTAGGTAACCTTTTTAAATGAGCCAAAATTCATTTGTTTGCGCACAGTTAAATGGTTTCTAGTATTGCTAATAAACACACAATTTTTTTCCTTTCTACAAGTTTGGTTTCTTTGTTTAATGGCATATCAACCATCATGGGTTATTTAATACCCAAGCTTTTCTTATAGAATAAAAACAGCAGTTATACCATTTAACACATAGATAGGGGGAATAAAAGGGGTTCAATACTTTTTCCAAGGGTATTGGTCTGAGAGGGAATGTAATTGAGTGACTGGAGTCCAGCACTTTAGCCATGACACCACAGAACCCCACCCCCTTCAGAGGTGCATCATTGAATTTGACAATCCAGTAAAAATTGGACCCACTGATAATCATGGATGCTTCATCATCATTGTCAAGGTGTACCAGTAGCACAGATTTTCTTGTCTCTCTCTCTCACCATCCTTCCCTATTGGTCATTACTTTTAATCAGTCCTCTAAATGAGATCCATTGTGCACACAGAGCTGATGAACATAAGTTTTTGATGGTCAGTGAACACTGGTGTTGGTTGTTTTGTTTTACGGCATATCAACCCTTTTTGGGTCATTTAATGTCAAATTAAACTTTAAAAAATTCAGTTTATTATAAATATAGTTTTTGTTTGCAAATAGTCAAATGTCAAAACAGTTTAATTTCAAACAATTCAGTTTAGTATAAATACACAGGTTAGTTCTATTTCAAACAATTCAGTTTAATGTAAGTACACAGTTTAGTGCTATTTGAGCCATAGATAGAACTCTATCAGGTGCTGCTACTCCAGGCCAGAGTGGATCTGGAAGCGATAGCAATGAAGAGGTATTCTACATTCCCCAAAGCTCCAGCATTACTTGAACCTCACCATCAGATTGTTTAGTGTCATATCCAGGACACTCATTGGAGGTGGGGGTCTTACTCCTCTGCAAAGAAGCAGTCGGTGAATTCTACAGCCCCAGCTGACTTGGCAAGAACATGGGTGTGTTTATGTGTTAGAGTCTAGAGGAGAATGTCACAAATGAGTTCACCTTTACTTTTCCAGCAGTGCCCAGCACATCTTGCTCTTTTTACCCGAATGGTTGGTCAGATGGAAGGTAAGTGGCCATAAAGCTGCAGTTTTATAGGCTGATGCTTCCAGGATTTGTTTAAAACAGTATACAGCTTCCCCCCACCCAGGTGTTTCATTAAAGTCCACATGTTGCAACCATACAGTAGTAATGACATGGCTACAGTTTGGAAGAATTCCTATTTCATTTTATGATGACTTATAGAGACCAAACAGTGGACATAAGGACAGGGATGAATACAACATTAATTACAAGCTACATTTAACATAGATGTCAATTGACAAAAAGAAGAGAAATTCAATCAAGATTGGGTGAATGAAAGAAACTATACATACAATATTTTCATAGCAATGACATCACTACTATTAGTCCAGGTTAAAAGTATGGTCAGACCAGTCAGCTGGGGCTGTAGAATATGCATCTTTGCTGAGGGATAAGACCCTCCTCCCCAATGAGTATCCTATATATGACGCTAAACTCCAGTTCTACAGCATTGGAGTATGCCTTCATTGCCATTACTTCCAGGTCCACTCTGCCCTGAAGTACTAGAAGCTGTTAGGATCCTATTCATGGGTCAAATAGAACTATTTAATCAGTCACTATACTTGAAACCATTTAACTGTGTAAAAATTAATGAAGAAAGTTGAATAGAATTATTAGAGTTAGATAACAATACGTGAAATCTTTTACTAGGGATTATGGTTGCAGGTATTGCGATGTAAAACCAACAATTCAATCTAGGCACACAGTTAAAGAGTTTCAAGTATTGCTATTTAACACGAATAATTCTATTCAACACTACTCATTTGTTTGCACACAGTTAAATGGTTCCAAGTATTGCTATATATCACTAACAATTTAATTAGACAGTCATGTTTACACACAGTTAAATGGACAAACACTTCTATTTCTAGCAATTCAATTTAACAGTATAAACAGCATCTGGCATTAAATAACTCACAAAAGTTGATATGCCATAAAACAATGAAACAAATCAAATTAAATACATGGAAAGGGTAACCTGAAGCCAAACTTTTAAAGAGCTTATTTTTCCAATGCAGGTATCATTGGAGAGTGAGAAAAGTTTTGGTAAATAGGCCAGATTAAAATTTAAAGTTGGTTTTGCTGGATAGAATAATTCTTATAGAAAAAAACAACCTTGGTATTTCAGTTGAAATAGAATGGTTTCAAAAGTCAAATAGATTTTTGACTCATTTGTCAAAACTTTTCTCATTCCCCAATGATACCTACATTGGAAAAATAAGGTCTAAAAAAGTTTGTCTTCAGGTTATTTTTACTGTGTTTTTACTCTGGACTATGCTAAAAAAAAAAAAAAAAAAAAAAAAAAGGGGTTGTCACCAATGGTACAGTTTTTTGTTTTGCAAGCTTTTGTTCATTGCAGGCAACAAAAATACAATACAAATAGCAACATCTATGTGAAAAAAAGAAAAGAGTTTTGTTGAGTAAAATTTGCCCTATTCAATTGTTATTGTGTTCCTTGTATTTGTTGTTGTATCCATGAAAGTAAGTAAAAGGCATTACTTTCAGAGCATTACATACAATATAATAAAAAATATTAAAAGTAACAAAAGAATATAATAATTATTACAGTTGTCTACAAAAGAAACAGTTTCAAAAGTTTATTGAAAAAAAAAAAAGAAATAAAAGCTATTTAAGATATTGACACTCATATAAGCAGTTATAAAAACATTTAAAGTTTTATTGCAGCAACTTATCTCTTTTTGGTGCAGAGGGCAACCCAGGTCACCTAAATATATGTAATGTGTAAGGCTGAGATGCAACTTTAGTGCATATTACTTATAAATTTTGGACTTTGTCCAATATACTCTCTGAAAGTGCCTCTTGTTTGATATACCTCAGTTTGAAAGAAAAAAAACAAAACTTTATTCCAGTGTTTCTGTATGTTGTGCATAAGTGTTTGCCGGATTTTCTGGTCTTGTAATTTAATTCACAATATAATTCCTCTATTTAAAAAAGAAAAATATAGATGCCTATCACTGTCACACAAGATCTAAATTCCCCCCCCCCTTCAACATCTTAAATGCTTTTCAGAATATATTAGAATATTGTAATTGTGAAACTTCAATGATTTTTTTTAAAAATTTTGTTGAGGTATTTTTATTTTATTATATTTACCCAACCCCTCCGCTTGGGCAGGATATAACACAAGGTCAATTTTGAAGCGTAGTTTAACAGGTTTGAATTCAGAGTTTTCCTTCTCCTAGACTAGTTGCCTCACCAAGGCTGAAGAATCGAGTCTGTCCTACTATTTACCCATAGCTGGAGGGAGAATAATTGGATTCATACCTTTCCCGAGGGTATTAGTGCTATGTGAAATGCAATCATTCTCGTCCAGGACTTGAACTCGTGTCGCCGTCTCCATTTCCTATGACCATAACCATTACACTAACATAAAACATTTAACACAGAGTTTTGAGTTGTTTCTATACAAACCATCAAAATTAGAAAACATTTTAATTAGAATTGGTCCTTACGAAATAATAGCAAATTTTCTGAGAAAGCTTACATTTTTCTTCCGAATTTGTTTGGTTTGGTTTGATTTGATTTCTTTGTGTAATGGCATGTCAACCTCTGTGGATTATTTAATGCCAATGACATCCTTGAAGAACAGAAGTCGTACAAAACATTTGTGGTTTCTGCTGTTTCATAATTTGAAATATGTGAAATACAATCAGTCTCGTCCAGGATTTGAACTTGTGTTGCTGAGTCCATTTCCTGTGAGGAAAACCATTATACCACGGGCATTTTTATTTTATGGTGAAGAGTGCATTTCAGCCATTAAATGTGTAGCCAAATGCGCCACATTGAAGAGTTAAATTATCACTGAAAATTACATCCTCAATAAACCCATCTTTTTCTTCATGATCCAGCATTGCTGTACAAAAATGATGTGTGCATACACATCATTTTTTTCCCCCTTTTTTTTCTGGTGACATAGACTTTACTATCACTTCACTGTATATCGAGTCATTTTCAACCATTTCGGTAATTTTTTTCAAAACAGTGAGGATTGGAATTTTTAACTCTTAAAACTTGCCCTCCTCGAGGATTTCTATGGGTTGAGTACATAATTGACACAAATGCATTTTAATTGTCTTTGAGATATTGATAGCTTCTCAAGACTTGCCTTACACAAACATCTTGATTTTTCAAATTTGATCATAGATGGAATGAGTTAATCAGCAGTGATTTCCCAAAATGTGTTTACACATCAATCAGAATTCATTTTACTTAATTCAAGCATATAAATTCCTTCTCAACAGCTAGGTTTTGATTTCCAGACAGACAATGAAAAACCTGGTGCTGCTGAAAGCCTAAACAATTAACTTCAATATTTCTCAACAAAAATGTGTATGGTAAGTGTCAATATTTTTTTTGCAATAAGTTTTTGAAATTATTTCTTTTGTAGACACCCAATATTATTATAATAATAATAATAATAATAATAATAATAACAACAACAACAACAACAACAACATTATAAGAACCAGTGTTACTATTGATCACACATAATTTACAGACCTGTCAGGAAGCTTCCACAGCTGATTGGAACTAAATTTAAAAGAAAAGAGAAAAAAGTTTTACACATTTTTTATATTCAATTTTTTTTTATTTACATAAACATATAAACAAGTATTTACAAAGCATCACTTGGTTTTGTTTTTGCTTTTTTTTTTTTTTTTTTTTTTGAGGAGTGTTCTCTGACTCATCAGGTGACATGACAGAAAAAAAAATGAAAATTGTTTTTTTTCTTTTTGCCAATGAGGACTTTAATTTGCAAAGTTCTTTGAAATAAAATGTATTGTTGATAATATAAATAAATGATTAAAAATATACTCGCAAAACTATCCAAATATTTTTAAAAAGAAAAGTGAATGCATTAAATATGGTCATGGAAAAAAAAAATTAACATCCTGAAGGACGATACTGATTTTGACCTGGGTACAGTATGTTCATCTGGTCGAGGTACAGTTGATACACCCCTTATTTTGGAATATGTATTTGTATTGATCTGTATATGAGATTATTAACAGTAATCCAGTCATATCATCTATATGTTTAATCTTGAGTAACACAAAACTCAAATTTAGTGTTAGATTTATTTTCTATTAGTGTTTATTTCGCCTTTTATTTAAAAGATATTTCTTTATACTTATCAACATGTGTGGAATATATATCTCGAGAGTCTGGTGAATCTGACAAGATGATAAAAATAAGTGGAAAATCAAACACTTACAACAGGTTTACTAGAAATATTTCGCTCTGAATAAAGAACGAACTATTGTAAGTATTTGATTTATCCATTTTTCCATATGAGTGTGTGTTTGTATTGTATTAGATAATGTTATTTCACTAGTCTGGTTAATAACCAGACATTTCATACTTTTTGAGATATATATATATATATATATATATATATATATATATATATATATATATATATATATATATACACACACACACATCTAATTGAAAACTTAATAAATGAAGACCAAATACAAAGTCCTTATGAGAAGAGTCTTCTATGATGGCAGAGCCACATTGTAAGGATTTTTAGGAAATGGTTTCAGGAATAAGACTTTATTGGGTTTACCTGGCCACTAAACTGAAACACACACACACACGGGCTGAAAAATTCATATTATGTCATATCTGATGTTAATTTTTTTGGACCAATGGGATGCAAGCAATGCAACACTGATGGAAGAAGTGTGTGAGCACAAGGATGACTATGTTGAAAAATTAACCTTATTTTCTCACCTCCATAAGAAAACCTTGGTCAGACTATAAACTTTTCTGTCAACCCTTGCAAGGGTGTGTGTTTGAAAATATCAATTAAGATGAGGCCACTAGACTGACTAAATTACTGAATATATACATATATAAACTTTTATCTTAATCTAAACCCTAAACATGATCTACAATACATATTCTTATTTTTTTTTAACCATCACTTTGGAAGGTTGAAGAGCACCAGAGTTTGAATATAATAAAAAAAAAAGTTTAAAAAGTTTGAAATTACTTGAAATGTGCCAATATATAAATACTAGAATGCATTATTTGAAAAAAAAAAAAAAAAAAAAGTTTTACAATTTTCCAAACTCTATCTTGGATTTTCTTGGATTATCTGTTTTAAAAAAATGGATATCTCATAATCTAATAATTTGATCCATTCTTGTTAAATGATATCCAATTTTAACAGCATTTGCAGAAACAATGCAAAATTCTATGTCTAGTGTTAGTCTTTTAGGTTATTTAAGGCCAAATACTATATATATATATATATGTGTGTGTGTGTGTGTGTGTGTAAGCAAATAGTTTGTAGGTAACATTATTTTTAATGGAGCCAGAGCTCATTTGTTTACACACAGTTAAATAGCTTCAAGTATTGCTATTAAGACTAATAATTCTATTCAACATTATTAATTTGTTTGCACACAGTTAAATGGTTTCAAGTACTGTAAATACAGTAGATGGGACTAGAACAGGTCAGAGTGGACCTGGCAGTAATGGCAATGAAGTGGTACTCTACATTCCCCAAAGCTTCAGGACTGGACCCTTACCATTAGATTGTTTAGTGTTATATCTAGGACACTATTTGATGGGGTCTTACCTCCTTGTAGAGATGCATTTGGCATATTCTACATGTCACAGCTGATTGGGCCCCATTTTTTAGGAACAAAGAAAGGTTCTTTTAGGCCATGAAGGGGTAAGCAATATAGAGCACCTTAATATTTATAATGAAAAACTCACGTTAAATGACTACTAAATTGCATAATCTGCATCTGGTGGTGAGGCTCCAGTTCTGGAGCTCTGAAGAATGTGGAGTCATCTTTTCATTGTCATCACTCCCAGTTCCATTCCAACCAGGAATGGTAGCACTTGTTAGAATCCTATCTAGGGCTGCAAAGCTATGGGTTGAATATTACCAAAACTGTTCTTCTAAAAGGATGGTTTTCACATTGAATAACCCATGAAGGTTGATATGCCACCCAAAAAAGTAACCAAAACTGAAACTCATCTAAGAGTCAAATAGATCTTTTTGAGACAATCCGCGCAGGCGGCGCGACATGATGATGATGATGATGATATCAATCTATTGACTTTTAAAATAGGGTTATTGCAAGTAGTTGAAACGATATAATTATGTAAAAATTATTTTCATTATATAATGATTACTCAAAGTTATATATATATATATATATATATATACTTTTTTATCGTAACCAAATGCACTACAATTACAAATCCGATGAAAAAATCTTGAAAACATTGATTCACAAAAACATACTCCCCACTGATCCTAATAAAAAAATAAAACTCGTTATATATCATAATAAGTTTAAAACCTCGAATCTAGTCATTAGAAATAATTCCTCTCCCTCGATTGGAGTTTTGCAAAAAACCAACGTTATATATAAATTTAAATGTCCTTTAGGAGATTGTATCTCTGATAATAATAATATATATGTTGGTTTAACCTTAACTACCCTGTCGAGGAGACTCACAATGCACCTTTCAGACACAAGTTCAATAGCTCAGCATTTAAAAAAACATTCATGCCCAACGGCACAGCTACGGAAAATTCTCACCGACAACACAACAATATTAGAACATCAAAATAATAAACAAAAACTTCAGATTCTCAAAGCATTACATATCAGAAACCTGCAGCCAACACTTAATAGAATTAATTTTCAAACCAGTGCTAATGTACTTAAATGTCTTTAGCTACTGGCACTAAATATAGAATCACATTCAAAAACAAACGCCAAAACCTTCAACGGCAAAGACGCCCTTACACAGTTGTAATATGCTAAAACAAAAGTTACATCACTTTTGTAGTAGATCCTCCCCTGATGATGGCCCAAAGTCGGGCAGAAAGTACGAGGGATACACGCAACTATGGACAATACATAAATCAATTCCCCCAGAATACAATAAAAGTAATACGGGAATTCGAACGGATCCAAAAGAAAATATGTAGACATAAAATGTCTATTATGTTTAATGAAATTTGCATATATATATATATATATATATATATATATATATACACATACACACATATATACATACACACACACAGTTAGTAGGAAATTATTATTATTATTAAATAAACATACGTATTTGAAACCATATAAATGTGTGAAAATTATTATCATTATATAGAAATAATTTATGAAAACCTAGAAGAAAAAAATTTGCATTTTGAAATATAAAGATACTAAAAATCTATTGAATAAAATAAATGAACTAATATTTAAATGTAGACATAAAAATAAATTTAAACTATGATGATATGTATTGATTTCAATGAATTAGTTCAGCTTAATTAATGGGATGAATTGTGGATATAATACCTGTTCATACTTATAAATTATATAAGGATCATATTAAAACTATTATGACATTAATAATAATAATAATAATAATAATAATTCAAAAATATTTTATCTAATAATTACATACAAATTTATACACTAAAATTAAAAGATAAATCTTAAATTAGTTTTCCTTAAATGAATTAAATAGTCATGAAATAAAGTTTAAAAAAATCAATTGAAAATCATATACCAATATAAGGGAGCTAACTTAATATGAACTTTTATATAAACAATGAATTGTAACATATTGACCCTCGACCAAGCTGTCAATTAAGAGATGAACCTGTGTAAATAACAGGTTCATCTGGTCAAAGATATCAGGGTATCACCTTGACTGTGGACAGGTTGAATTTAGTGCAATTGCGACGCCACAGGAAGCAGGTGGGTGTCAAACAATTATACAACCCAGTGCCACAGACGGTTTGAGTTAGTTGGAGTCAGTTGCAGTTGGAGTTAGAGTTGCAGTTCGAGGCAGTGAGAACCAGCTCCAGACAGAGGGCTTGTGGCCCTCAGTGACCCTTGGTTGAGCAGCCCAACAGAATGAGAAAGAAGTGCAGCTATAGTCAGAGGAACCTGGGGTCAATATGTTGCAGTCTGTTCTGTCTCCAACTCACCTCTCACACACAACCCTTTCAAGAATAAAGTGTGAGAGGTATATTTTTCTAGAGAAGTGTGTTCGTTTGTCATTATTGTTGATTATGTTTCTGCATATATATGTATACGTATAGTTGTATCATGGCTATACAACATGTTTATTTATGTAAATATTTGTTATATAAATATAGTCATATTGTATAACTGAATTTTATTATATTAACTGATTAATTCAATGGATATGAAATCTAACAACATCTGATGACTTTCAGAAAATTGAATGAATTTTAAATGTAGTTAAGAATACTTTGTTACATAATCGATGATATTGTGTATATATATGGTGTCTTTTCTAAAATTTCAAATAATTGGCGACTAGAGTGACCCAGAACGGAGCTGGCAGTTGAATTAGGGTTGCTAAAAAAATTACTCTTTTAGTGAACCACTTCTGCCTTGGGTTAGTTATCAGGTAATGGAATAGCGCTACAGAGATGATGATAACCAATTGTCTTAGAAAGAGAGTTGATACTGGATAATGGGGTGGGGGCTATTTATAGGCATTGTTAATTACCCAGAGATCCAGATGGATGGTAACTGCTCTTCCCCTCCTACCTTCACAGGAGATTATGAAAAATGAAATCCTTTAACCAGTGTTTTTAGTAATCACATAGCCAGAAGTGTCCTCGATTGAACCAGTCACTCCTCCACCTCTTTTTTCACATAAATAAATGATTAGACTTAAATAGGGATGCACTTTAAATATTATAATAAAAATAGGTTCTTATAATTCATTTTAAAATTTGAAAATAGAAAAAATAGAAATTTGAATAAGATTTTAAAATATAAACTTTGTTTATTGCTATAATTTTCTAGTGCAATACCAGATAACGTGGTCATATGTAGTATATAATCTATTGAGTTAATATTTTATGGATAGTATATTTTTTAATTTTTAAAATAAAATGTTGATATATTTATACATATATAAAGTAAGTAAGTTGGCGACCATAGTCGAGGGTGACCCAAAGGCTCCCTTTTCAATAGCTACAACACCAAGGTGTACAGAAGGGCACTACTCCTTTCCCTGAATTGTTCCACTTTACCCATGATCCATACCTTATAATTCTAAGTGTTAAGCAAGGAAACATCAAGTACCATTTCTTGAGTCTTTGGAATGACTCGACCTGGGATTGAATGCTGATCTCCTGGGCTATTGGCAAACACTCTAAACACTAGACAAATGGACTGGTTCTATATATATATATATATATATATATATATATATATATATATATATATGATTTGTAAACATATTTTGTTGATCAGATTTTTAAACAAGATGGAGCTTATTTTTCTTGTACACAGATGGTTTCGAGTAATGTTATATAACAGTTTAATGTCAGTCATTTGTATACAGACATTCAAATGAATATACATATATGATTTGTAAGTGAATAGTTTGTAGGTAATTTCATTTTTAAATGACTTTAAAAAAAAATTCTTTGCATGCTAGTATTGCTATTGTTTCAACACAGTTAAATGGTTTCAATTATTCTTATCTGAACTAATAATTCTATTCAAAATTACTCATTCGTTTACACACTGTTAAATTGTTCCAAGTATTGCTATGTATCACTAATAATTCAATTAAACATTAGTCATTTGTTTACACACAGTTAAATGGTCAAAGAGTTCTATTTCTAATAATTCAATTTAACACAAGTCATTTGTTTGCACTCTGTTTAAATGTCAAACAGTTCTATTTGACCCATAGGTAGGACCTTATCAGTTGCCACCACTCTGGTTAGAGTGAACTTGGAAGCAATGGCAATGAAGGAGTACTCCACATTCCCCAAAGCTCCTGGATTGGAGTCTCACCATCAGGTAGATTAATTTCATATCCAGGACTCTCATTGGGAATGGTATTACTCCTTTCTATAGAGACGCAGGTGGAGTATTCTATAGCCTCAGTTTACTGGGCTGAAATAATAATACATTTTTTAACTATTTATTTTTAGACTATGTACATGGATGTTTAGGGAATAGCGATCATTATACGTCTATATTTAAGATTTCTGGCATAGCTGTTTCTTAAGAATGTTTTTGCACACAGTTGATATCAAGTATCTTTATTACAAATAATTGGGAATGGTATTACTCCTTTCTATAGAGACGCAGGTGGAGTATTCTATAGCCTCAGTTTACTGGGCTGAAATAATAATACATTTTTTAACTATTTATTTTTAGACTATGTACATGGATGTTTAGGGAATAGCGATCATTATACGTCTATATTTAAGATTTCTGGCATAGCTGTTTCTTAAGAATGTTTTTGCACACAGTTGATATCAAGTATCTTTATTACAAATAATTTGCGTACAGTTGTATGGTTTCAATCTAATAATGATAATTATAATGTTTCAAGTAATTATTTCTACTCATCAATAGTCATTTGTTAGCACAAAGTTTTCAAGCAACTAATATTCATTATTAAATCATTCTCACTGCACGGAGTTCCCTGACTCTCTCTCTATTTTACCATCCGTCTTTATCATCTATCACTCCTGGCAGCTTCTCTAGACTGCATCTAGTGTCCGCACTGAGCTGATACATTTAAGTTTTTCCTGATCGGCTAACACTGATACGTCCATGTCTAGAAGACTATAAGAGAATGCCGTTTATGAGTTTCTCTGGAATTTACTAGTTTGTCCTTTGCAAACAATAATAGCTCCAAGAAACTATTCTTAATACAAATAGGTTTTACAGTTGTATTGTATCAAGTATTCCTAATTAATATAAATAATTTGCACACTGTTATATAGTTTCAAGTATTCTTACCTAATACAAGACTTAAGATAAAATAATAAAATTAAAAAAGAGAAAAGTAACCAAAATCAAGTCTATGAATAAAAAAAAAATGTTGAACATGAGTGGTTTTAATCATAAAGACGCATGTACTGAATGTCTCAAAGACTGCAGAGATGAGATTATTGAAAAGGAGATACGAGGAAGATTTTGGACTGTCCAGTGTATAGTGAAAGTTTTGAGGAAACTGTTATGGTGACCTACCTACACGATAATGAACTCTTCCCCCTTCATAAATACTAACCCTATTCACTCTCAGAGAGACTTCCTCTCAGCAGTCGAAACTGACAGTTTCGGACAGACACTTCTACCTGCTGTATTCACGCTCTTATTTTGTATATATGTTCTGTTCTTCAATACACTTGTTCCATCTACAATCTCTTTTTGCGTGTCTTCTTTCTGGCCCCTAACAAGCCACAATAGAAACCAATTAAGATTCAAGAAGACTTGCTGGTACTAGATCTGCACTAACATTTATCAAACACCTCAGATGTTAACATGTACAAATGATAAAAAAAAAAAAAAAAAAAAAAAAATTACCATCAAATAAACCTGGTAAGGATATAACTGATAAAATACTCATTACACTTCATAAAGTTGTTATTATTTCAGAAGAGGGCATCTAAAAAACAGGGACATGTGCAGTCTGATCCATTGATTTTAATGCCATGTCAACTAGTCTTAAGTTATTTAATGTCTAGAGGTTAGGAAATCACATTCATCGTACATTCAAATTTACATTTTTTGTATAGTTGTTTCTTAAGAGTTTTTTTTTTTTTTTTACACACATATATGATATCACTGATTGATGGATTGATTTCAAAGACATGTCAACCTGTCTAGGGTTATTTTATGCCAAGAAGTTAGGAAATCACATTCATCATACATTCAAATTTCCATTTTTTGTGTAGTTGCTTCTTAAGAGGTTTATTTTTGCATACAGTTCTATGAAATACAAAAAGATCTATTTGACCCATAGGTACTACCTTTCTGGGTCCAAGTGAACCTGGGAGTAATGGCAGTTAAAGAGCACTGCATACTCTCCAGATGTCCAGGGATGCCTTCCTCCTCTGCAGGGTATACAGTTAATTTATTCTAGGCCACAGCAACATGTCAAGGACAGTCTGAATAGGCAATAGCCACCCTGAATAAAGTTATAAAAGTTAATTATTAAATATAGAAGTAAAAGATTCCCATTTGTTTGTAGATTTGGTTGATATGTTTTATGGCATATCAACTCTTGTAGATTATTTAATGCCAAAATCTGTTCATTCATATATATCAGACATACGTAATTTTTAAATAAATAGTTTGTAGGTACTATTTACCAACCCCTCCGCTCGGGCAGGATATGACACAAGGTCAATTTTTAAGCGGAGTTTAACAGGTTTTGAATTCAGAGTTTTCCTTCTCCTAGACTAGTTGCCTCACCAAGGCTGAAGAACCTAGTCCATCCTACTATTTACCCATAGCTGGAGGGAGAATAAGGGGGTTCATACCTTTCCCAAGGGTACTTGCCCGAAAGTGAACGTAATAGCGCGACTGGAGTACGAACTCGCGTACTACGATTCCGCAGTTCATCGCTTTAACCATTACACCACGAGGACAAATAGTTTGCAGGTAACATTTTTAAATAAGCCAGAGCTCATTTGTTTGCACACAGTTAAATGGTTTTAAGTATTGTAGTTTAACACTAATATTTCCATTCAACATTATTCATTCATTCATTTGAACACAATTTCTGTTTGACCCATTGATGGGACTTGAACAGGTACTACTACTCTGGGAGTAATGACAATAAAGGGGTACTCCACATTACCGAAACTTTTAGAACTGGAGCCTCACCATCAGATCGTTTAGTGTCATATCTAGGATGCATGTTGCAAAGATGCTGTGAGTGTATTCTGCAGTCCCAGTTGACTCGACTGATTGTAGATCTGCAAAGCTAAATTCAAGGTTAAATTCTTAAGAAATGGTTATCATTTAGACAGGCATAATTCTCTAAGCTTTTCAACCTCTCTCTATATATCATGATGTCTAGCCAACATGCTGTAGATGCTGATCATCTAATAAAGGCAATAGAAATTATGCCATTGGTTTGGTTTGGTGGTTTTATGGCATATCAACCTTTGTAGGTTATTTAACGCCAAATCCATTTTTATGTAAATAATCTGTTCTATCGAAAACAGTTCAGTTTAGCATAAGTACACAGTTTAATTGTCAAAAACATTTCCATTTCAAACTATTCAAGCAGTTATATGTAATAATTCAGTTAAGTGTAAATACAGTTTTAATGTTGAAAAACAGTTCTATTCGAAATAATTCAGTTTAGCATAAGCACGCAGTTTAAGTGTAAGTACGGTTTAATTGTCAGAAACATTTCTATTTCAAGCTATTCAGTTTACTCAATTCATTTTAGCATAAGTATGCTGTTAGTTCTATTTAACCCATGGATAGGGCCCTATCAGGTGCTACCACTCCGGGCCAGAGTGGACCTGGGAGCGATGGTAATGAAGGGGTACTCCGCATTCCCCAAAGCTCCAGCACTGCTGGAACCTCACCATCAGATTGTTTAGTGTCATATCCAGGACACTCGTTAGGGGGGGGGTCTTACCCCTTTGCAGAGGTGCAGTCAGTGTATTCTACAGCCCCAGCTGACTGGGCAAAAATTATGCCATTGTTTAACTGACAACTAAGTAATGTCTGCAAAAAACCAATCCCCTTTGTTGGTAGATTTGTCGTCTGAAAACCAGCATTTACAGTTCACAATAAAACTCAGTATAGCAGTTTTCTCCTAAAAATCAATTTGTGAAGTTAGTAACAGCTGGGGTCTTATGGACAGATCAAAGATTACAATAATAGACAAGATACTGGACACAGATTCAATGCTTAGGTGCTAAGTGAATAGATATAAACAATTTTGTAGATCATATATTTACCCAACTCCTTTGCTGAGAGCAGGATACAACACAAGGTCAGTTTTTTTAAAGCAGAGTTTAACAGGTTTCTTTCTCCTAGACTGGTCGCCATACCAATGTTAAAGAGGCCAATATATCCAACTATTTACTTATAGCTTGAGACAGAGAGAGAATAGTTGGATGCATACCATTTCCAAGGTTATTAATATTAAGCAAAATGCAAACAGCTTCATCTACGATTTGAAAATGGGTCACTGTGTGCATTTCCAGAGATGATAAAAATCATATCCTAAGCCCCTCCTTTGGTTCAACCCAAATGTAATTTTTCTTTCATGAAAATATAAAACAGACTTATCAACTTAAAAAAGAAATTCAAGTCAATGCAAAAGGTCAGTGAGAGACTTGTACTAACTGAACTTTCAAATTGTCAAAACAAAATGTAAGCAGGCTTGAGGTTTTTTCAGTGCATTGATCCTTTTTAAATCATGACATTCTGAAGTAACTCTTACCAACCTTTGGGTTAAAAGATAAATCTCTGGAGAAATAAGTTAGATCTTTGATTTTTGTTTTGGTTAATGTGAATAAAGATACTCCCCAACAAGACATAGGCTGGAATCCTTAAATAACCAAGACCCTATATTGTGGTTTGGTTGGATGACCAATTAAAATCTAATAAATGGAAGAGATACTCTTCCCACAGATGTAGATCAATGGAATTAATTGGCTGACCAGTCAAAAACTAGTAGAGGAATACAAAATTATCTGTAATTGGTTAGCCAATTGGGAATCTTTGTTCCAAGAGGAATCCTCTAAAAAAAAAAAAAAAAAATACAAGTTTTTAGTGTTAGAAGGGAGAAGAAATCTGATGTCTATACTGAAGACAGGAGAATAAGAAAAGAAATCTCTCCAAGAACTAAAGCCTCTCCAGCAAAAGCCTCACTCTCTGAAAAATTGAGACCGCGCCAGCCAGATACCTCATTTGTCTGTCTCTCAAATAGAACAAAAAGTGACACTATTTCCATATATATATATATATATATATATATATATATTGTTACTCCATTGTGTCTTAATATATAGTTGTTAATGAAGAGATTTTCTTGTCTTTGAGTTGCCAAACTAGGGCAATTTGTTCCAATGAACCACTCCAACCATCAGAAATTCCAAATAGATTGTGTCATCCAACCTCAGTAGATCTTTCAAACACAATGTGGGCACAAAGTGAGTTGATAAACCAACTAGCTAGAAACACACGTGGTAGCCATGGAACTAAGGCCACAATCAAGTACCATCACTAGCATAGGACCACAAGAATAGGATATGACACAAGGTCAATTTAAGTGGAGTAAAGTATTCTTATCTAACAAGAATAATTCTATTAAATATTAATCATTTGTTTGCACACAGTTAAATGGTTAAACTTCGATTTAACCCATAGATGGGACCTTAATAGGTGATATGACTCCAGGTCAGAATGGACCTGAAAGCAAGGGCAATGAAGAGGTACTCCACATTACCCAAAGCTTCAGGGCAGGATGTTGGTTGGTTGTTTGGGTTTTATGGCATATCAACTTTTGTAAGTTATTTAATGCCAAATCCATTTTTATGCAAATAGTTCTATTTCAAACAATTCAGTTTAGCATGAGTACACAGTTTAATTGTCAAAAACATTTCTATTTCAAGCTATTTAGTTTATTCAAACTGTTCTAATTCAGCTTATTCAATTTAGTATAAGTACAGATTTAGTTTACACACAGTTAAATGTCAAAACAGTTCCATATTAAACAATTCAGTTTAGAGTAAGTACAGTTTCAATGTAAAAAACAGTTCCATTTCAAACAATTCAGTTTAGCATAAACATGCAGTTTAAATGTAAGTGCATAGTTGAATTGTCAACAACATTTCTATTTCCAACACTTCAGTTTAGTCAAACAATTCAGTTTAGCATAAGTACACAGTTTAGTTCTATTTGACCCAGAGTAGACCTGGGAGCAATGGCAATGAAGGGGTGCTTCACATTCCCCAAAGCTCCAGCATCACTGGAACCTCACCATCAGATTGTTTAGTGTCATAATCAGGACACTCATGGGGGGGGTCTTACCCCTCTGCAGAGGTGCAGTCGATGTATTCTATACCCCCAGTCGACTGGGCAATACACACAGTTAATGTCAAAACAGTTTTATTTTAGATAATTCAGTTTAGCATAAGGACACAGTTTAGATGTCAGAATAGTTCTATTTTAAACAATTCAATTTAGCATAAATACAGTTTAAATGTAAAAAACAGTAAACTCAAACCACAGTTTAGTTCTATTTAACCCATAGATAGGACCCATATCAGGTGCTACTATTCTGGGCCAGAGTGGACCTGGGAGAGATGGCAATGAAGGGGCACTCTGCATTCCCCAAAGCTCCAGCATTACTGGAATCCCACCATCAGATTGTTAAGTGTCATATCCGGACACTTGTTTTGGGGGGGTCCTACTCCTCTGCAGAGAAGCAGTCAGTGTATTCTACAGCCCCAGCCAACTGGGCAATCCAGAGCAGGAGCTTCACCATCAGATGGTTTAGTGTCATATCTAGGATACCCATAGGAGGGGGAGTCTTACCCCTTTGCAGTGATGCAGTTAGCATATTCAACAGTCACAGCTGACTGGATTGGTGGTTTTTAAGTATTTTAAACAGTTTCAAGTAACTAATAACAATTATTCTTTCAAGCAATTATAGTTTTAAATAACTATTCTTAATAAAAATAATTTACAGTTATTTGAGCCATACGTGGTAACTTATCAGGTACAACCACACCAGGTCAGAGTGGATCTGGTTTTGTTTTATGGCATATCAACCGTTGAAGGTTATTTCATGCCAAATCCTGTTCATATGTATATATATATTAGATATATATGGTTTGGTTTGGTTTGGTTTTATGGCATATCAACCATTGTAGGTTATTTAATGCCAAATCCTCTTTATACATATATATCAAATATATATGATGTGGTTTGGTTTGGTTTTATGGCAGATCAACCATTGTAGGTTATTTAATGCCAAATCCTCTTTATACATATATATTAAATATATATGATTTGGTTTGGTTGGGTTTTATGGTACAGTGTAACTCGGATATAAGAGAATTGTCAGGACTGGAGAAGAAGGGTTTGGTCTATTATGTTTAAGTAAGTATGAGCTCTAATTTAGGACGAGAGAAAATCTCTCTTATATCCGGGTTACACTGTATATAACCATTGTAGGTTTTTTAATGCCAAATCCTCTTTATACATATACATCAAATATATGATTTGCTTTGGTTGGGGGTTTTATGGCATGTCAACCATTTTATGTTATTTAATGCCAAATCCACTTAATACCTGTATATTAAATATATATGATTTAGTTGGCTTTTATGGAATATCAACCATTGTAGGTTTTTTTAATACCATATCCTCTTTATACATATATATTAGATATGTATGATGTATCAACACATTTTCTTAACATTTTTAAATGAGCCTAGCTCATTTTTTTGCACATAGTTAAATGGCTTCAAGTATTGTTATATAACAGTCATAATTTAACATCAGTCATTTGTTTGCACACATTTAAATAGATTTACATTATATGTAAAGATTGATATGTCAGTAATTTCATTTTTAAATGAGTTACAACTAATATGTTTACACACTAGTTTTGCCATTGTTTCTATATAGTTAAATGGTTTCTATTACTGCTACCAAACACTTATAATTCTATTTACTATTAATCATTTGTTTGCATATCATCAAGTGGTTCAACACTAATTATTCTCTTCAACATTACTCATTTGTTTGCGCACAGTTAAAAAGTTCCAAGTATTGCTATGTATCATTAACAATTCAATTAAACATCAGTCATTTGTTTATACACAGTTAAATGATCAAACAGTTATATTTCTAACAATTCAGTTTAGCATAAATCATTTGTTTGCACTCATTTTAAATGTCAAACAATTCTATTTGACCAATAGATAGGACCCTATTAGGTGCCACTACCCGGAGAGCAATGGTAATGAAAGGGTACTCTGCATTCCTCAAATCTCCAGCATTGCTGGAGTCTCAATATCAGATTGTTTAATGTCATATCCAGTACACTCATTGGGGGAGTCTTATACCTCAGCAGAGATACAGTCAGTGTATTTATTCTATAGTCTCATCAGCTGACTGAGACTAGACAACATCTAGTGATGAGGCTCTAATTCTGGAGCGTAAGGAAGAGTGGAGACATGTCTTTGCGTAAATATTTATCATTTAAAGTATTTGGGCTATTAATTTTTATATTCACAATGTTTCAGCCTATGCATCCTTGTTATAGTATTTGGGCTATTAATTTTTATATTCACAATGTTTCAGCCTATGCATCCTTGTTATAGTATTTGGGGTATTAATTTTTATATTCACAATGTTTCAGCCTATGCTTCCTTGTTATAGTATTTGGGCTATTCAATTTTATATTCACAATGTTTCAGCCTATGCGTCCTTGTTATAGTATTTGGGCTATTAATTTTTATATTCACAATGTTTCAGCCTATGCATCCTGGTTATAGAATTTGGGCTATTAATTTTTATATTCACAATGTTTCAGCCTATGCATCCTTGTTATAGTATTTGGGCTATTAATTTTTATATTCACAATGTTTCAGCCTATGCGTCCTTGTTATAGTATTTGGGCTATTAATTTTTATATTCACAATGTTTCAGCCTATGCATCCTGGTTATAGAATTTGGGCTATTAATTTTTATATTCACAATGTTTCAGCCTATGCATCCTTGTTATAGTATTTGGGCTATTAATTTTTATATTCACAATGTTTCAGCCTATGCTTCCTTGTTATAGTATTTGGGCTATTCAATTTTATATTCACAATGTTTCAGCCTATGCGTCCTTGTTATAGTATTTGGGCTATTCATTTTTATATTCACAATGTTTCAGCCTATGCATCCTTGTTATAGTATTTGGGCTATTAATTTTTATATTCATAATGTTTCAGCCTATGCATCCTTGTTATAGTATTTGGGCTATTCATTTTTATATTCACAATGTTTCAGCCTATGCATCCTTGTTATAGTATTTGGGCTATTCATTTTTATATTCACAATGTTTCAGCCTATGCATCCTTGTTATAGTATTTGGGCTATTAATTTTTATATTCACAATGCTTCAGCCTATGCATCCTTGTTATTGTATTTGGGCTATTAATTTTTATATTCACAATGTTTCAGCCTATGCATCCTTGTTATAGTATTTGGGCTATTAATTTTTATATTCACAATGTTTCAGCCTATGCATCCTTGTTATAGTATTTGGGCTATTAATTTTTATATTCACAATGTTTCAGCCTATGCTTCCTTGTTATAGTATTTGGGCTATTCAATTTTATATTCACAATGTTTCAGCCTATGCGTCCTTGTTATAGTATTTGAGCTATTCATTTTTATATTCACAATGTTTCAGCCTATGCATCCTTGTTATAGTATTTGGGCTATTAATTTTTATATTCACAATGTTTCAGCCTATGCGTCCTTGTTATAGTATTTGGGCTATTAATTTTTATATTCACAATGTTTCAGCCCATGCATCCTTGTTATAGTATTTGGGCTATTCATTTTTATATTCACAATGTTTCAGCCTATGCATCCTGGTTATAGAATTTGGGCTATTAATTTTTATATTCACAATGTTTCAGCCTATGCATCCTTGTTATAGTATTTGGGCTATTCATTTTTATATTCACAATGTTTCAGCCTAGCATCCTTCAATCCTTTTCAGGTACTTTAAGGTAAACTTCGAACTGAACCCCTTATTTAATCCATGATCAATCTAATTGCATTAACCATGACTGGGTACAAGTGTTAAGCTATAATAGGTTTTCTTTTGTTATTTACCAGTAGTAAGGATTGAACCTGCAACCTCCAGTTGATTTCACTAAGAAGCACTTTTCAACCAAATGCCTATATCCATTTTGCCATGTATTCTATTAGACAATTCAGAGTGAATTTTTGGGACTTATAAACCTGATGTCTTCATCAAACCATTAGATACTACTCACTACTATTATGTACAAATTTTTACCTTAGCTCCTATTGCATCTTATTTTTTTTAATACAGTGTAAATATAATTAAATTTTATGCTACATCTCTTTCACAGGACTTTATTTTCAATTTGCTAGTAGACATCTCTATCCAGTTTAGTGTGCTTTGCTATGTACAACTTGAATTGAAAATATATATTTGGTTTTCTGGCATATCAACAATAGTTGGTTATTTAATGCCAAATCCTGTTTTTACATACACATTAAATATATGATTTGTAAGCACATTTTGTAGGTACACACAGTTAAATAATCAAATTGTTCTAAGAATTAATTTTTATTTATTGCGGACTTTTTGTCCTCATCTTGGTAGTTTTTTTGTTGTTTCTTCTCACAACGTTTCGGCCAAATTTCACCTCTGGCCTTCTTCAGGTGATTAACTGCGACCTCAGATAGGAATGCTGAGTCTTGTAACCATATCCCTAGTAATTACTGCCTTCCATAGTTGTTGTCTATCGCACCACGGCGCAGCGGATAGAGGCGTTGAGTCTCTACGGTTCCAGGTGAGCATTGTCAGAAGATAGCAGTTTCAATTCCTACCCAAGCCGGCCAGAGATTTACTCGGTCAGAAACATGGTGCAATAGACAACAACTATGGAAGGCAGTAATTACTGGGGATACGGTTACAAGACTCAGCATTCCTATCCAAGGTCGCAGTAAATCACCTGAAGAAGGCCAGTGGTGAAATTTGGCCGAAACGTAGTGAGAAGAAACAACAAAAAAACTACCAAGATGAGGACAAAAGTCCACAATAAATAAAAATTAATTCTCAGATTAAGAAGCCTCATCTCAAAAAAGGATTCCCCCAAAAGACAAATAGTTCTATTTCTAACAATTGAATCTAGCATAAGCCATTTGTTTGCACACAGTTTAAATGTCAAACAGTTCTATTTGGCCCACAGATGGGACTTTAAACAGTTCTATTTTAAACAATTCGGTTTAGCATAAGTATGCAGTTTAGTTCTATTTGACTCATAGATAGGGCCCTATCAAATGCCACCACTCTGGGGCAGAGTGGACCTGGGAGCGATGACAATGAAGGGGTACTCTGCATTCCCAAAAGCTCCAGCATTACTGGAAGCTCACCATCAAACCAATTGAATTTTCTTGCGAACATACTAATACATTTTTGGGACAAATTGCCTAATCAGATCAAAAACAGAAAGAGGGTAGAAAATCTTAAGATTAAATTGGATGATTTCAGAAAAAAATGGTAAGAAAAAAAATTTAAGAGGGCATTTTTGGGAACTATCATATGAATTACTTAACAGTATTTGATCTGTATATAGATATTGTATTAATAGTGTATATATTTTGCACAGAGACTTTCTTTTAAGGTTGATGTGTAAAGATAGTAAAAAGTGGAGATCCCCTATGAGGCATAACAATCAAATAATAATAAAATAGCACAACTGGAGTTCAAACTTACTTACTTACTTTGATGTTACAATCCAGCACATTAGCCACTATGCTATGGGGGACTCCTCCCCCACAGATAGGACCCTAACAGGTACTACTACACAGAGTGGACCTGAGAGTAATGGCAATGAAGGTGTACTCTCTAGAGTTCCAGAACTGGAGTTTCACTGCCAGACGCAATTTAGCTTGATGCTTATGAAACACACACACAAACACACACATATATATATATATATATATATATATATATATATATATATAGGGGAGAGAAAGCACATACACATAGAGTGGAAGTCTGAAATGTTTTGAGCACTAATAATCCTAGTATAGTATGGGATTTTACTAGTTATTTAGCTAAATTATGGCACAAGGCCAGAAGCAAGGAGTACCCAGTGTTAAATCAAACTGACTACCAATAGTCTATTAAGTTCCCTAGTATAGGCATTTACCAGGCCTATTACAAAAGTGATGTCAAAATTTGACATCAACCACCATTATCACACTGCATAGCCAAAATATGAAACCCACAAATTTAAAAAAGTAACATGTAACTTGAATTTAACATTTAATAATTAGTAAGTAAAGTTGGTGACCTTAGTTGAGGGTGACCAAAGGCTCCTTTTTCAATAGCTACTACACAGAGGTTTAGGGGAGGGCGTTACTCCATTCCCTGGATTGCTCCACTTTATCCTTGATCCTTACCTTATAATGCTGGGTGCCAAGCAAAGGCAGCATCAAGTACCATTTTTTGAGTCTTTGGTATGACCTGACCTGGGATTGAAACCCGGTCTCCCGGACCATTGGCAAACACTCTACTTATTAGGCTAATGGCCCAGTTAAATAATAAAAGAATATAAAATTATCTAACAAGAGCTAGCGAGTATCTTGAAAGCCATTTTATAATTTAGTGCAAGATAACTGATTGAAAAAAATAACGTGATTTTCTTACCTTTTGGCCTCTTGCAAGGCATCATGCTGTACTTGTGCTTGTTTGGCTCTTTGATAGACTTCTCGGTAACATTTTGAGCAGAAACCTTGCCACGCTGGGTTACCATAGAAACCACAGCCATTTTGGCACAGAAGATCCGATTCGTCAATATGGAACGTTTTCTTTGTATTTTTTTTGTTCATACTCATGCTGGCTTTTTGGGGTTTTTTTTCTTTTTTACTCCTGAAATAAAACATAAGATCTTTAAAAAATGGAACAGACAGAGGTTTGTTCTGAAAGAGATTTAGACATTATTTTACTGGCAAATAAATAATTGCAGTTTTTGTGATTTTAAAACGATGTGCATTTGGAAAGAAATTATTATTCAAACATTTTGAATGGCAAATTTTTCTCAACTAATTTATGTGAATAGTAGGTAGAGTCAAAAGTTGTGCAATATTTTGGTAGTACGTGGGGCACAATTCAGCAGCTTCAGATGCCTTTTCAGAAGTTGTGAAGGTGATGAACCACACAACTGTAAGATGCTGAGTTTGCCTGATACTCTCTGAGTGTTACTCAGAATCCATGGATTTAAGTTTATCTGACCTTGCCTGATTATCAAAATTCTTCCACCCTGAGTGAAATTTCTGGAACCATCTGGTTATATACTGTAATCAATTGTGCCTTTACCTTTCACACAAAAGTTTTTGGTTGCTTCTGTCATATCATGGCTCAGTTTGAACGCATGAAGCATAAGTTCCTGAATTAGATTAGGTTACACATTCAACTGTGTGGCTTTCAAATCACACACAGTGAAGAAATACACAACGTGCAACACACCAACTAGCATGATACTACCTATCACAACTTGAACTGCTTTGGTCATGTGATATATGTACTATAGACTAGCACATAGCAAAATATTGCAAAACTTTTGATTCCCCCTAGTAGTTTTATTTACAGAGTTTACTCGTTTACTTTCAGCTGTCAAATTAAAGAAAAAAAAAAAAAAAAAAAAGTAAATTTAATCTTTTTTAATACACAAATTTTAAATGGGATGAAAAACAATAGAAACTGCTCAAAACATCAATCAAGCATCTGGTCAGTTTGGGTGGTTGGTTGGTCGGCTGTTTTGTTTTACGGTGTATCAACCCTTTTCGAGCCATTTAACACCGAATCAAATTTCAAACAATTCAGTTTAGAATAAGTATAGTTTTTGTATATAAACAGTTAAAAATCAAAACAGTTCTATTTCAAACAGTTCAGTTTAGCATAAGTACGCAGTTTAGTTCTATTTGACCCATACATAGGACCCTATCAGTTGCTACTACTCTAGGCCAGAGTGGATCTGGAAGCAATGGCAATGAAGGGGTACACCACATTCCTCAAAGCTCCAGCATTACTGGTTCTTCACCATCAGATTGTTTGTGTCATATCCAGGACACTCAGTGGAAAGGGTCTTACCCCTCTGTAGAGAAGTAGTCAGTGTATTCTACAACCCCAACCAACTGGGCAAGGTTTGGATTGGTTTGCTTTCTTTGTTTAATGGCAAATCAATCTTCATGGGTTATTTAATGTCAAAGCACTCCTTGTAAAAGAACAATAATAGTACTATTTAACCCATAGCTAGTGGGCAAGGGGATAAGGGGTTTCATGCCTTCCCTGAGGATATTAGTCTAAAAGAGAACATAACAGTACAACTAGAGTCCAAACTCACAGACTATGAGGTTGCAGTCCAGCCCATTAGCCACAATACCATGGGGACTCCTCTCCATTTAGTTAGGAGACTATCAATGAATGTATAGCTCAATATTAGTTCCAGATATTTCATAACAGAGATGTCAGTGTTGAAGATGGGGAAGGTCAAGGAGATCCTTCTATGACGGATGACTACAAACTGATATTCATTACTGAAGCAAACCAACTCAAGAGATTGCAGAAGAAATAAAAATCAACCATTTAAAAAGTTATTTAACATTTGCACCAAATTTAAAAATGAATAAAAATACAAAGAATTTTGGTACCAACCTAATAATAAGCTATCTACTTTCCAACCCAGGACTTGAGACTGTCTTATTGTCCTGGAGATACTAGAATAATCATTGTCGACACCAAGCCGCATTGTTGGAGAACACTTTGTGGGACAGCTATTTTTTTTTTTTTTTTTTTTTTTTTTTTTTTACAAAAAAGGAAGTATAATCCACTATTAAAGGATGAAAAAATTTCATAGATCTATATATCATTTTCGGGTATTTTTTAAAAAAATTTGTCCAAAACTGTCAGATTTTTTTTACAAGAGGTTAAGGAATAGAGGTTGCATTTTTTTTTTTTTTTTCATATATCTATTTTGGTTTGGACTGTAGTTAAACTTTGATATGAATGATTATAAAATCATAATGATGTTTCTTTGAATTTTTTCATTCTTTGTACTTTTTGAAAACCTTTTAAAAGTAAAAATCTTCCTAGTTTAATTGATGTTTCATTGTTTCTTTAACAAAATAACACAGAGATCATAATTTCAAGTCTAAAAAGACCAAAATAAATATCTATTTCCTAAATGTTTTCAGGGGGTGTTTGTAACCTTGTTTGGTTTGGTGGGTTTTATGGCATATCAACCTCTGTAGGTTATTAAACACCAAATCCATTTTAATGTAAATAATCTGTTCTTTTTAAAACAATTCAGTTTAGCATAAGTACACAGTTTAATTGTCAAAAATATTTCTATTTAAAACTATTCGAGCAGTTATATGTAACAATTCTGTTAAGCATAAATACAGTTTTAATGTCAAAAAACAGTTCTATTTCAAATAATTCAGTGAAGCCTAAGCACGCAGTTTAAATGTAAGTATGGTTTAATAGTCAAAAACATTTCTATTTCAAACAATTCAGTTTAGCATAAGTATGCTGTTAGTTCTATTTAACCCATAGATAGGGCCCTATCAGGTTCTACCACTCTGGATCAGAGTGGACCTGAGAGTGATGGCAATGAAGAGGTACTCCGCATTCCCTAAAGCTCCAGCACTGCTAGAACCTCACCATCAGATTGTTTAGTGTCATATACAGGACACTCGTTGGGGGGGGGGGTTTCCTCCTCTGCAGAGAAGCAGTTGGTGTATTCTACAGCCCCAGCCGACTGGGCAGGTGACCTTGTGGTGTAGTGGTTAAAGCACTGGACTGCGGAATTGTAGCAAGCAAATTCAAATTCCAGTCGCACTATTACATTCACTTTCGGACAAATACCCTTAGGGGAGGTATGAACCCCCTTATCCTCCCAGCTATAGGTTAAATAGTATCACTGCTGTTCTTCTCGAAGGATGACTTTAGCATTGAAAATAACCCAAGAAGGTTGATATGCCATTAAACTAAGAAATCAAACTAAATGTTTTCATTGGTTTCCTTTGGTTTTTATCAATTCAATACTATTATGTGTGTATTTTATTTTTTTGCTCAAGGCAGACAAACTGATGTTATACTCTTAAAGATGGTCTCTGAACTGTCTCATGAGACAATAGCTTAGAAGATAAAAACTGTTGGTTAATAAGTTTCTAGCTAGAGTCTATGGCAATATCATCAGTTAATTCCTTGGGTTCATGTTCAATAGAAAGAAACAAGAATATTACATGGGTGAAATAACTTACAAGCTGAATATTGCTACAAGATCAGCCAAGGTTTTAACAGAGGAATTAGAACAGTCTATCTGTGTCAATTTAATAAGGAATTTGGTTTGAAATTCCTTAACAAAAGACATTTGAAAAAGATCAGAGGGTACAGTGGCCAAAAGTTGGTAATATAATAACCAAGATGAGAACAAAAGTAAATAGTATGAATAATAAGTAAGTAAAGTTGTCTCCCTTTAGTCGAGGGTGACCGGAAGGCTCCCTTTTCAATAGCTACTACACTGAGATGTAGAGGGAGGGTGCTACTCCTTTCCCTGGATTGCTCCACTTTACCCTTGATACATACCTTATAATGCTGAGCGTTAAGCAAGGTGGCATCAAGTACCATTTTTTTAGTCTTTGGTATGACTCAACCTGGGATTGAACCCCGGTCTCCCAGACCATTGGCAAATGTGAAGTAATAAACATTTATTTATAATTTTTGCCGAGTGATTTGATTTGCAATAAGTTGATTGTTTTGGTTCATGAGAAAGTTAAAGTTCATAACAATTTTATTACAGTTAAAAATAATCATAAAAGCTACCAACAAAACTCTCATGAAAAAAAGTTGAAAAAAAACCAAAAAAAAAAAAAAAAACCAAACAAATAAATTAAAAGACTGAAAATGAATATTAAAACAATTATTCATTTCCAATCATGTTTTTTTTTTTCAACAACCTGTTTATTTTTTAATAAGAGATTTTTAAAATATTATATGTAAATTAGCTAACATTCTGTCAATTGTACCTATTGAATTAATTTCAACATTAATTTGTAATCTGTCAGGAAAAATACAATATCTTGAAGCAACACTGAACCTGTTCAACACTTAGATGAGTAACCACTTAAGCAAAAGAAGGTACCACAAGCAATCTGGAGCTTGTGTGTCATATCTAAGTAAAGCTTAGAAATATATGAGGATTAAAAAGAAATAATAAAAACAATAACATAAAAAAAGTAAAATATAAGAGGCAGTTTCCCAAGAGGCCTCAGACAGGAAGTGAAATTTGTGCATGCCTGAAAAGATGGACTTCCTGGCATTAAAGAGAAACTCTCACAAAAGCTTTCTTCACCTCAACTTGGACGGACCCTTTTCTCTTGGCTGCCAGTAGGGAGCACATGTGCTGGCTAGATCCTGGGGCTTAGCAGCACACTATGTTCTATACTAGTAGTAACGAGACACACGACAGGCCTTCAACCTATAATTTGCCAAAGATAATTCTCTTCAGTTCTTCAAATGCCGTGTCTGAGAAACACAACTATTTCTACTTCTTCGGGAAAACATTCCCACCACAGAATAGTCATAAAAGCTAAAATAAAGATGGAGTCTAAAGGTATCTCTGTCTTTTCCTTCCATCCGTAATTCCTTTTACAGCTTCAACACAAATAAGCGCAGCGGATAGAGGCGTTGAGTCTCTACGGTTCCAGGCGAGCATTGTTAGAAGATAGCGGTTTCAAATCCTACCCAAGCCAGCCAGAGGTTTACTCAGTCAAAAACGTGGTGCGATAGACAACTATGGAAGGCAGTAATTACTGGGGATACGGTTACAAGACTCATCATTCCTATCCGAGGTCGCGGTAAAAATCACCTGAAGAAGGCCAGAGGTGAAATTTGGCCGAAATGTAGTGAAAGAAGAAACAACACAAAAAACTACCAAGATGAGCACAAAAAGTCTGCAATAAGAAGATATCGAGTGAATGGGGCAAGAAGAAAAGGGGTCAGTTTACAAACCTCAGAATTTCCTAATCATACCAATAATTAATCACAACCACAACAAACCCTTCTTAAACCCCATAAATAACAATGATTTAAACTTATTTTTAAGGCTTATCTTAACCGAGATAAACACCAGCCATAAGTATAAAAACACATCACAGTGGCAACGGTGTCTTTTTAAACATAAAAATACTGCAACACTGTTGTAAAACTTACATTTTCAAAAGTTAGTAGCTTTTGAACAGTAACTTCTAGCTGGTTTCAAGTTTCTGTAGCATTCAGTAACCTCAGAGAATTTTCAAACAAACCAGTTATTTAATCCACAGAAGTTAACTTATTTTCATTTCGTTGTCTACACTTCAAGAATATTGTGCTAACCTCAAGGCAAATGAACACACTAATTTTAATTACAATTTATTGATGGTATATCAAACCATCATGGGTTACTTAATGCCAAAACTATTCTTGTAAAAGAACAGCAGTGATACTATCTAACCCATAGCTGGGGTGATAAGAGGGTTCATACCTTTCTCATGCCTGTGGTGTAATGGTTATCATCATAGGAAATGGACACGGCGACACGAGTTCAAATCCTGGACGAGACTGATTGCATTTCATATAGCACTAATACCCTTGGGAAAGGTATGAATCCAATTATTCTCCCTCCAGCTATGGGTAAATAGTAGGACAAACTAGGTTCTTCAGCTTGATTGAGGCAACTAGTCTAGGAGAAGGAAAACTCTGAATTCAAACCTGTTAAACTCCGCTTAAAAATTGACCTTGTGTCATATCCTGCCTGAGCGGAGGGGTTGGTAAATATGATTAAAATGAAAATAATAGCACGACTGGAGTTTGGACTCACATATTACAATATTGCAGTGTAATGTTTACTGTTATTGGAAATGAACATGACAACTCAAGTTCAAATTCTGAAGAAGGCTGTTTGTAATTCCTATAGTCACGAGTTCAAATCCTGGATGACACTGATTGCATTTCACATAACACTAATACCCTTGGGAAAGGTATGAATCCAATTAGTCTCCCTCCAGCTATGGGTAAATAGTAGGGCAGACTAGGTTCTTCAGCCTTGGTGAGGCAACTAGCCTAGGAGAAGGAAAACTGAAATAAAACCTGTAAAACTCCACTTAAAAAATTGATCTTGTGTCATATCCAGCCTGACCGGAGGGGTTGGGTAAATATGGTAATTCCTATAGTGTTAATACCCTTGGGAAAAGTATGAATCTAATTATTCTCCCTCCAGCTATGGGTATTTAGTAGGGTAGACTGGGCTCTTTAACCTTGGTATGGCAACTGGCCAAGGAGAAGTAAAAAAAAAAAAAAAAATTTACCTTGTGTCACATTCTGTTCATGGTGGAGGGGTTCCGTAAATTCATACTAGCTATGAATATACCTGAAACTGTATTTCTCAAGCGCATGAATAAAGTTTTCTACCAGTCATGTTCTGAGTACCAGGACACAGCAATTAGAATAAGAATATGCATATACCCTGATACTTGACAATCTTTAAAACTAGCCAGTATCTGGCACAAGGCTGTGTAGTTGTGTTATTTCTATGACAGTAATCACCATCCCAGATTTGAATGTCGGGTAAAAATGCCAATCTCAAGTGGTGTAAGTCCAGCTAGTCAGCCTCTTCTGGTAAGCAGACTATTGTAACATAGGACCAAAATATGTTGTGTCTGAAAGAAAGGAGTCCGCAGGAAAGAAACACTCAAAACTTGAAATTTAAGGAAGAAAATAGAAGTCGCTTTTATTCATGGGGACTACAGTGGGCAGTAGTTAAGAAAAGTTTGTTCGATAGCGTTGTTCTTCCTTCCCCCGCTTGGTTTGATAGTAGTGTCATTATAGCAGTCTTGTTGATACGTTCATATCAGTCGTATTTGACAGGCTGGGTATGCACGGGTCGGGGTGTCCTGGACCTCTGACAAACCTGTTTAGAAACCTGCCTTGAACTCCCCAAAATCTCGTTACTTGATTTCTTATATCGAGATTTTATGGATCAATTCGAAGGTTCCAGAAGGCTCAGTGACACCAGTGAAAACAATAGTGAAGCATGTGAAAGTTCACGCGTGATTATATAAAAATCACGCTTGAACTCTACAGGTCATTCTGCCCGCACGCTCTTGGTTCGTGACATTTTTCAATGATTGATGACTGCTGATGTGCTCGCATTCTCAACAACAGCACCCATCTGTAATATTACATTATTATGAATGTAGTAATCAAGAGAATTCCAGCCAAGACCTTAATCAACATAAGAAGCTCAGACAGCTTTATTAAAGCACAAAATCATAAAACAATGATTCCTTTGACTTGTTTTATCAGAATGACCTCTTCCTTGTTCCTGTCTACAATTTATGACTCTTGCTCAGTTGTTAGGAGAGAAGATAAATTCAAATAGATAACGTGTCATAAAGCAACTCAATATTATTAGGGTAAGTCAAAAGATTTTGAAATATTTTCATACGTGTTAGTTCATGGTGCGTATTTCCCAAGCCCAAAGCAGTTCAAGCTGTAGATGCCGATGGCAGTTGGTGTACTGTCACATGCATTGTTTCAATCTGTTTATGATTTGAAAACCACACAGATGAACATGCAATGTAGTCTAATTAGGGAACTTATGCTTTATAAGATTGAATCGAGTCATAATGTAGTGGAAGCAACCAAAAACATTAGCTGTGCAAAAGATGATGGTGCAGTTAATTACAATACCATAACCAGAAAGTTCAAGTTGCCAGAACTTCAACAATCAGGCAAGATCAGGTACTGTAGATTCCAAGGCTGTGCTCCAAGCCATAGAGGCAAATTTGGCAAGTAACACTTGGAGAGTATCAGGCAAGCTTGACATCTTACAGTCTTATGTCATTCATCACTTTCACAGCATTTCACAGCATTAGGAACCACTGAATTGTACTTCATGTACTACCAAAATATTGCAAAACTTTTGACTCAACCTAGCAGAACAGCTGAGATTTGTTGGTTGGTTGGTTGTTTTGTGTTACGGTGTATCAACCCTTTTTGAGTCATTTAACACCAAATTAAGTCATTTTGGTTTGGTTTTATGGCATATCAACCATTGTAGGTTATTTAATGCCAAATCCATTTTTATACATATAAACAATTCTATTTCAAACAATTCAGGTTAGTACAAGAACAGTTTTTTGTTTCCATACAGTTAAATGTAAAAACAGTCCTATTTCAAACAATTCACTTTAACATAAGTACACTGTTTAGTTCTATTTAACCCATATATAGGACCCTATCAGGTGCTACCACTCCAGGCCAAAGTGGACCTGGGAACAATGGCAATAAAGAAGTACTTTACATTCCTCAAAGCTCCAGTATTACTGGAGCCTCACCATCAGGACACTTGTTGGGGAGTCTTACCCCTCTGCAGAGATGCAGTTGGTGTATTCTACTGGGCCAGCTGAGATTTGTAGTATTAAAATAAAAAAGTGCCTGTGGTGTAATGGTTATCGTCACAGGATATGGACACGGCGATACGAGTTCAATTCCTGGACAAGACTGATTGCATTTCGCATAGCAATAATACCCTTGGTATGAATCCGATTATTCTCCCTCCAGCTATGGGTAAATAGTAGGGCAGACTAGGTTCTTCAGCCTTGATGAGGCAGCTAGTCTAGGAGAAGGAAAACTCTGAATTCAAACCTGTTAAACTCCGCTTAAAAAATTGACCTTGTGTCATATCCTGACCGAGCGGAGGGGTTGGGTAAATAGGATTAAAATAATATTATAATAGAGGAGAAGCTGCCAGCTCTTACACTGTTTTAATAATTTACTAGTTAAATCTTATTTCATTTTACTTTCACTTCAGCACAATCCCCTCTTTCATGTTCTTTTCTGATGGATTATTCAAGTCACACCTGTCTACTTGCTTTACCTGTCTCACTGATATCTGTCACTCAATGACACATTCTCAAGACTAGTGAACAATGTGTCTTACACATCTATTTATCATATATTGATATTTATTCAGACTAATCTCTCTATATATATCTTTGTTTCTTTGATATACTGAGTATCTACAAAAGAAATATTTTTTTAATAAAATTTTGAAACTAACTATTGAAGATATTGACATTCACAAGACATGGCTTTATAAAGAAACACTAAGTTTATAGCTAGAACTTACAGGGGTGGGCTGAAAAGTTTACACGATGACATTATATCTCCTGTTGATGACATCTTTGGCCTATGGGATACATGAACTGCTATGCCAATGGAAGAAGTGTGTCAACTTCAAGGGGGTACTATGTTGAAAAATAAACCTCATTTGGTTACATTCTATAAGTATCTTGGTCAACCTATAAACTTTTCGGTTGACCCTTCTACAGTATCCCCAGTAATTACTGCCTTCCATCGTTGTCATAGACAACAACTATGGAAGGCAGGGATATGGTTACAAGACTCAGCATTCCCATCCTAGATCACAGTTAATCACCTGAAGAAGGCCAGAGGTGAAATTTGTCCGAAACGTAGTGAGAAGAAACAACAAAAAAAAAAAAAAACTACCAAGATGAGGACAAAAAGCCAGCAATAAAAACAATTAATTCTTAGATTAAGAAGCCTCATCTCAAAAAAGGATTCCCAATAAAGACAACCTTCTATAGTAGACTCATCATTGAAACTGAGGTTCTCCATAAACTCATCTTCATAATGCTCTAGCATTTTTGTTCAAAATTGTGTTTTTTTCCAGGTGATTTAAGACCGGTGTTTCCTAAACTTTCCTTCCTTGTGGCCCATTTTTGGTGCGAAAAAAATTCCAGGTCCACATAAGCACAAATAGAAATTCTACATAATAGGAAATACATTTTATTTGAAAAAAAAAAAAAAAAAAAAAAAAAAGCAGTAGAAAATATAAATCCTGACTAATATCAACTCTGCTCCTATCAGCTTGTCAAGTTGAACTTTCAAACTTTGATTCAGCTTCAACCATATGTCTCCTTTCTTTTGAATTTGAAATAAATTGTTTCTTTGCGAGTAGATCATTTGCTGCAGAAAATCTTACCTCAACCAATCAGGCAGTGGGAAAACCAATTAAGAATGGAACAACTTTTTCAAAGAGCAAAGGATGGGAGGAATTTACTTTCAGTCATCTAATCTGTTGTATAGTGACTAGTACTACATGACTTCCGGTATCGTGGAAGCATAAAAGACGATGTGTATCTTAAACATGAGGAAGAAGAAAGAGAAGCAGAGAGACAGCTCTGAAAGGACATCGGTCAGTAGTAAGACCAACTTCGGACATAACACCATCAGTACGAGACTTATAATACTAGTCGAACTGTACCACTTGAGTTAATAAATAATTAACTCTATTTCACTGTGTATCTTTTCCTTACCACGATACAACACTATCAATCCTTCTCTTTCAGTTCTTTCCATCAATACTTTCTCTATTTTAATTCAAGAAGTTCTTTAACAATATTAGGATTAATGTCTTGCTCATTTAGTACATCAGAATGGATCATATCCACAATCCATTTTGACTGGATTATTTTGATGATATCTTTAAAACTTCTTTTCATATCTCCCTCCACCCAAGTTCTGCAAGTGGTCACGGCAACTTATGATGACTTCTGGCTCATTTAAAAAATTTGGGGGGCCCACACTGAGAATTACTGATTTAGATTTTGCAATAACTATAGTTTATCAGAAATCATTTTCAATTATTTCAGCAAATATTTTCCAAACAAACTAGTACAAAATTTGTTATTCCTAGCCTTCCCATAACGTGGATTTTTATAAAATTCTGCAGAAATAATAAAAAAGATCACACTTCAGTTGTTTGTTCTTTTTTTTTTAGATACAGATGGCCTCCCAGAACTTAACTTTGCATAAACATCCTATAATTCTAATTTTTTGGAACCAACTATAGATGTATTATCAAAGTGGTGACTTCTCAAAATTTATTCTTAAAAGCAGCTTTGTAACAGTAACAGAAATGGCCTGCTTAATTCAGTACAGGAAATGCCTTCTCAACAGTTGAATACCATATTTACCAACCCCTCTGCTCGGGCAGGATATGATACACAGTCAATTTTTAAGCAGAGTTTAACAGGTTTAAATTCAGAGTATTCCTTCTCCTAGACTAGTTGCCTTACCAATGCTGAAGAACCCAGTCTGTCCTACTATTTACCCATAATTGGATTCATACCTTTCCCAAGGGTATTAGTGCTATGTGAAATGCCATACCATACCTGATACAGCTAAAAGCCTTAATAATAAATTTCAAGTATTTCACTGTAAAACTGTATTCTAAGAATTGGCCCACAAAAATAAGTTATAACATTATAGGGAGTGAAGGAAGAGTTCTCAAAGTATTTTGACGAAGAAGAAGAGAGCCTTTTTGGTTTGAATTCTGAATTTTCCTTCTCTTAGACTGGTTGCCATCCTAAGGTTAAAGAGCCCATCCTGCCCTATTATTTACCTATAGCTGGAAGGAGAATAGTTGAATGCATACTTTTCACAAGGGTATTAGCCCTATGTGAAAAGCAAACAGTCTTGTCCAGGATTTGAACTCAAGCTGTTGTATTCATTTCCGATGATGACATCACAAGTGCTTGTGTATCATTAACTTCTTAGATATTTCTTTTTAAACAAATTTTTCAAACTGTTTCTTTTGTAGATATCTTATACATGAAATGTGTGTAGTGGTGATTAGAGCAAAGGGATTTAAAATTCTATCATCTCTGCCTTATTTTCTCTTCCCTATGGGTGAAGTTCATATAATGATTGAATGATTTTAACAGCATGTCTAGGATTATTTTATGCCTAGAGGTTAGGGAATTACATTCATATTTACATTTATAGTGTAGTCCTTTCTTAAGGAGTTTTTCTTTTTTTGCTTATCATCAAATTAAATGCAAATGATTTTTGAACAGATCTGACTCATAGATGGGAAATCTAACAGGTACAACCACTTTGGGTTAAAGTGGACCTGGGAGTAATGGCAATGAAGGGGTACTCCACACTCCCCAAAAAGGAAGAAAGGGCTGGAGGACAAAAAAGAAGAAAGGGCTGGAGGACAGGATACCAAGATAAAAGAAAAGAAAAAAAAAACAAAAAAAAACAGAAGTTAGTAAAAAGATAATTGCAGAAGAGGTTTTTTTTTGTTTTTGGTGGTTAATAAATGTAAAGACAAAGGTAAAAAGAAAAGAAAGAAAAAAAAAAGGTAAAAACAGATTGACTAAAAAGAAAGGAAGAGAAAAAAGCTCACAAACTCCAAAAACCAAGATGGAGAGACAAAAATTGTTGATAGGCTGTTAAAAACTAAGAAATTGAGGAGGAAAAAAAAACAATGAAGCCAAGTGAATATAATAAAAGATAAATAAAAACATTGTTTAAAGTGACATTAAAACTCTTAAGCCAAATTCAATACATAACAGTAATCAGGATTACCCTTTGTAGCTTAATACAAATAAATTTAATACTCATAGCATATATACATATATATATATAAAGAGAGAGTGTATTGTTTGAATAAATAGGTCAAGGTCATTGATTGCTAAGCTACTATAAGAAATAATGTTTTGTTTTTGTTTTTATAATGGTCAACATTCAGTTGAGGTTAGTTTGTCTTTCTCATATTAAAGAAAAAGAAAATAATTTTCAGTAATTTTTGCTACTTTCAATTGATATGGAATTAGTTTTCAAAATATACTTTTGTAGGTTTTAAGATTTTAATAGGAGAGAGTTAAAAGTTTTGCTATACTTGCACAATAAAAATAAAAAGAAAAAAAATTGATTTTTACAATCTCATCTTCTGAAGATGGCTAGAAAGTAAGTTTGGTTTTAAACAACCAATCTGTGTTCTCCAAAGCTCCAGTATTACTGGAGCCTCACCATCAGATGTGAAGACGGCTAGAAAGTAAGGTTGGTTTTAAGCAACCAATCTGTGTTCTCCAAAGCTCCAGCCTTAGGGGAGCCTCACCATCAGATTGTTTAATGTCATATCCAGGACACTTGGAATGGGTTGGGTTGGGTTGGGTTGGGTTGGGTTTTATGGCACATAAACCATTGTTAGTTATTTAATGACAAATCCTGTTTTTACATATATATTAAATATATAGGATTTGTAAACTAATTTTGTAGATACATTTTTAAATAGGCCTTAGTTCATTCTTTTGTAAAGTTAAATGGTTTCAAGGATTGCTATTTATTTGCACACGTTTAAATGGATAGACATATGATTTGTAAGTGAATAGTTTATAGTTAATTTCATTTTTAAATGAGTTAGAACTAATTTGTTTGCACACTAATATTACTATTGTTTCTGCAGTTAAATGCTTTCAATTATTGCTAACTAACACTAATAATTCTGTTCAGTATTAATCATTAGTTAGTACATAGTTAAATGGTTCCAAGTATTAGTATTTATCACTAAAAATTCAATATAGCATAAGGGATTTGCTTGCACACAGTTTAAATATCAAACAGTTCTATTTGACTCATAGATAGGACCCTATCAGGTGCTATCACTCCAGGTCAGACTGGATGTGGAAGCAATAGCAATGAAAGGATAATCTGTGTTCTCCAAAGCTCCAGCATTACGGGAGCCTCACCATCGGATTGTTTAATGTCATATCCAAGACACTCATTGGGTTGGAGAAATGCAGTCGGTGTATTCTACAGCCCCAGCTGAATGGGCTGAGAAAGTAATGGTTCATTTTAATATAGCAATTATATAGTAAACTAATCCCCTTATACTTAAAAAAGTAAAGATATGTAAAAAAAAAAAAAAAAAAAAAAAAAAAAAAAAAAAAAAAAAAGAAAAAAAAAAAGAGAGTAAGCACAAAAAGGAAAAAGAGTTTTAATTTTAAAGCATTATTTTTTAAAGTGAGATGGGAAAATGTGTTCATTTCTGTGTTTTGTCTAAGGTAGTTCTGCAAAAATTTTCCTTTGCATTGACTCTGTTTGGATTTAAATGACAAAACAATATAAGTTTTTGTAATGAAAAAAGGGGGTCGGAACTCCTTCATGCCAACTATGCTGCTTGCACTAACTCTCAGAATAACATGATTCTGCAACTCGCACCAACTCCTCTTTACTCAATGTCTGCTCTCAACTCTCAGAATAACACGACTCTGCAACTCGCACCAACTCCTCCTAACTCAATGTCTGCTCTTCGCTCTCAGAATAACACCCCCCTTGCCTCGCCAATTTGGTCTTTTTATAGCTTCTTCTTCTCCTCATATGCAAATTACTGCTACTCGCATATAAGGAGTCCACAAACTCACATTCCTCTTTCTTTCCTTTCCTGACGGTCTAATGCAGACGCGATGTGAGTAATCTATTCTATTACATTGTAGACCACAGTTTTGTATACAGATAATGGAAATACTGCAAGAAACATCACCACGATGCAAAAATAATAGAATAATTGTATAGTAACAACTATGACATATGGATCCAAAACTTAGAGATTAATTAAATCACTAAAAAAGAAACTCGGTCACATAGAGATCAATAGAATGGGCAACGGTAGGAATAATGTTAAGAGAAACATGGGTAGGACACATAGCTAGCAGAGAGAATAACAGATGGCGCAAAAGTTAATACAAGGGCACCCAAAAAATAACAAGCATTATTGGAAAAGACCAAACAGAAAATAGAAAGATTAAATTTACTGGTAAAATACAGCAAATAGAATCAAGGCTGTCTTGGAAGGAATTGGGGAAAATGTTTTGTCCAGCATCAAACTCAAAATGGCTGATGGTATAAATATTACTTGACCCATGACCAGATAAGCATACCAAATACTTTTCTTGCTCCACCTTTTTGGTTTGATTTCTTTGTTTAATGGCATAGCAACCTTCATGGGTTATTTAATGCCAAAGTCATCCTTGTAGAAGACTAGTAGTGGTACTATTTAACCCATAGCTAGGGGTATAAAGGGGTTCACACCTTTTCCAAGGGTATTAGTCTGAAAGCGAATGAAATAGGGCAACTGGAGTTTGAACTCACTCACATTCTTTAGTCCAGTACATTAACCAGCTCATTGAGCGTAGAGTGTTCACCAATGGCCAGGGTTGGTTTGGTTTGTTGGGTTTTATGGCATATCAACCTTTGTAGGTTATTTAACGCCAAATCCATTTTTATGTAAATAATCTGTTCTGTTTAAAATAATTCAGTTTAGCATAAGTAAAGAGTTCAATTGTCAAAAACATTTCCATTTCAAACTATTCAAGCAGTTATATGCAACAATTCAGTTAAGTGTAAATACAGTTCTATTTCAAATAATTCAGTTAAGCATAAGCATGCAGTTTAAATGTAAGTACAGTTTAATTGTCAAAAACATTTCTATTTCAAGCTATTCAGTTTATTCAAACAATTCAGTTTAGCATAAGTATGCCGTTAGTTCTATTTAACCCATAGATAGGACCCTTATCAGGTGCTACCACTCCGGGCCAAAGTGGGCCTGGGAGCGATGGCAATGAAGGGGTACTCTGTATTCCCCAAAGCTCCAGCACTGCTGGAACCTCACCATCAGATTATTTAGTGTCATATCCAGGACACTTATGGGGGGGGGTCTTACCCCTCTGCAGAGAAGCAGTTGGCGTATTCTACAGCCCCAGCCGACTGGGCAACAATGGCCTGGGAGACCAGGGTTCAATTCCAGGTCGTGTCATATCAAAGAGTTTAAAAATGGTATTTGATACCTCCTTGCTTAACACTCAGCAATATAAGGTACGTATCAAGGGTAAAGTGGAACAATCCTGGGAAAGGAGTAGCGCCCTTCCCTACACGTCGGTGGAGTAGCTATTGAAAAGGGAGCCTTCTGGTCACCCTTGATTACGGTCGCCAACTTTACTTCACTTACATTAACTACTATGCTATGAACCCCTCTCCCATACTTCATCTACAGGATGAGGTGGAAGTAGTATCAATTATATTGTGGCATCTATCAGTCTTGTAAGAATGGGTCTATGCTTAGTGAAAGCATGGACATGATATGAAAGACTGGCAGTTGCCCATGCAGTAGATTGCACTCCCACTTCATGACACTGATGTTGTCCAAGGGAAGAGCAAAGTGTTATACAACTTGGTATTAGTTAGTTTGGTTTCTTTGTTTAATGGCATATCAACCTTTGTGGGTTATTTAAATCCAGCGTCATCCTTGTAGAAGAAAAGTAGTGATACAATTTAACCCATAAAAGTGGGGGAGCTAAGAGGATTTGTATTTTTCTTAGAGTGTTAGTCCAAAAATGACTGGAGTTCAAACTCATTTCCTTGAGGACACAGTTCAGCACATTAGCCATTATGCCACGGTGACTCTCCTCTTGGCATCAGTGTCACCAGAATTAAGTTAAAGACAATGCTGGACTGCTTTAAAGACTCCATTTCCTGATTTTTAATTGAGTTTTACCTTCTCCAAGACCAGTTGCCCTATCAGGGCTAGAAAGCCCAGTCTGTGTTACTATGAGGTGTCTCAATATACAATGAGACCCATGTTAATAACTAGACTAATAATAATGTTGTGTTCTTTTTTGTTTCAGATTTGAAAATAGTATACAATAACTACTATTAATCCTTGATTGCAATTCTTTGGATAAAAGAGGATAAAATATTTTGCATCACTTCTTATTTGAAGACAAAATCATTCAAAACTCTTTCAAAATAGATACAACACATTAATATGATAATATTTTATTATTAAGACAAGAAACTAAAAAAAAAAAAAAAGATAGCATGTCCTGGAAGCTGATATAACAAAGAAAAAACATTGATTTGATGATGTCTCTAGCTCAAAAGATGCATTTTTTTCAAGACATGTTCAAAATGACCTCCACTGCACTTGTCTCTGTAATAAATCATTATCATATTAATGGGTTGCATCCATTTTGAGATACCCTGTATTTGAACTCAGTGAGCTGAGTCCATTTCCTTGCAATGATTGCCACAGCAGTTCAAGCTGTGGAAAGAGCCTAATGTGGTTGTGGTTGGTAGTATCATAGTAGTTGGTGTGCTGAGATACTATGCATGGCTTCACAATTCATGTGTGATTTGAAAACCACACAGATCAATGTGCAATGTAGTCTAATTCAGGAACTTATGCTTTAGAGGTTTTAACTAGGCCATAACACCTTTAAAGCAACAAAAAACATTACTTAATTACAGTACAGTAACCAAATATTTCAAAAAGGTTTACTCGGGTTACAAGAATTTTGATGATCAGGCAAGGTAAGGTAGGCCTAAAAACTGCGGATTCCTAGGCGATGTTCCAAGCCATAGTGGTAATACACAAGTCAGATTTAGTCATCTTCACAACATGAGTAAAAGCATTCAGAGCTGTTGAATTGTACCTCATGTTACTAAAATATTGCAAAACATTTGACTCATCCTAGTATTATGTTATCACTTCTGTGCTATCTTTAAATAAATAACAAAGGGACAACAATAACAGGTAATAAAATATAACGATTATAACAATATACAGTAATAGAAGATATGTAATGAGTACAATATTGCTTTTTATCATATGTTATAAAACTGTTATATATCCTACCAGTGATTGCTCGGTTGGCTGGGACTGTAGAATACATTGACTGCTACTCTACAGAGGGGGTAAGACCCCCCCCAACAAGTGTCCTGGATATTATATTAAACAATTTGATGATGAGGTTCCAGTAATGCTGGAACTTTGGGGAATGCGGAGTACTCCTTTATAGCACCTGATAGGGTCCTATTTACAGGTCAAATAGAACTAAACTATGCACTTATGCTAAACTGAATTACTTGAAATAGGACTGTTTTGATATTTAAACTGCATACTTATGCTAAATTGAATTATTTGAAATAGAACTGTTTATTTGTATGAAAATGGATTTGGCATTAAATAACCTACAAAGATTGATATACCATAAAACCCAAACAAACCTATCGGTGAACAGCAATGGGCATGTCCCATTCCTTATAAATACATTAGACACTATTGTGAGGGGGGGTATTTTTGCTGACTAAGTAGTCACCACTAGCAGTGGGTAGCTTCCTCACACTGCTGGCGAGTATTGTATTTTGTTAATGTTATAAAGATTTCCATTTCATTTCCTAACTCCGTTTTTGTTATTTCTCATTCAGTAAACTTTAGTTAGGTTACAACAAAACATAAAATCTTACTTATAAACTGTCATATATCTGTTGAGTCGGGCTATCAACTGCACTCCTGCAGAAGAGCAAAACCTCCCCAACCAATTGGGCCACTAGCCAGCCGTAAGTTTGTTGCAAAAAGCCTGAAATGCATTTGCAGTCCTGGTTTGTTTTTTTTAAATATTCAAAGCCGTTAAACATTACTGAGTGAAGATGGTCACTAATTATCACATTCAATAAATCAAAAAGAGTGAAATAAGATAAAAGTAAAGCCTTTTATATTAAATTTTGATGAAAGATTATTTGACCAGTAAAAAAATTGATGAATAAATAAATAAATAAATAAATAAATAAAAGAAGCTATCTCAAGTTTGTATTTACCTAACCCCTCAGCAACAAGCAGGATGTGACACAAGGCCAATTTGTTAAATGAAGTACAGTAAGTTTGAGTTCAGAGTTTTTCTTCTCTTAGATTGGTTGTTTTATCAAGGCTAAAGGACACAGTCTGCCCTACTATTTACTATAGCTGGATGGCATTTTGACAGATGTGAAAAAAATTTTTTTTTTTTTTATACTGTGTATTCTAGTCTAGTTTTCAATAAAGAGACAATCCTATTGATAGGAATTAGAATATGCCAACTATGTCCCTTGAAGAAAGATAAGACCCACCAAAATAAAATGTTCTGACATGGACTGGTAGTACCCCTTCAGGGTCCACTCTATGGGTCAAATAGATATTTGAAAATTATTACTATTATATAGGAATACTTGAAATCATAACTGTGTGCAAATTATTTGGTTTCCATTGGCCTAGTGGTAGAGTGTTCACCAATGGTCCAAGAGACTGGGGTTCAATCTCAGGTCGAGTCATACCAAAGACTGAAAAAAAAAAAAAATGGTACTTGACGTTACCTTGCTTAACACTCAGTATTATAAGGTAAGGATCAAGGGTAAAGTGGAGCAATCTAGGAAAAGGAGTAGCGCCCTCCCCTACACCTCAGTGTAGTAGCTATTGAAAAGGGAGCTTTCAGGTAGCCCTTGACCATGGTTGCCAACTTTACTTACTTTTACAAAGGATAAGTATCATTAGTTACTTGAAACCATGAAATTGCTTGCCAAAAAAGAACTCACTTTGGCATTAGATGGTTGACATACCTTAAAAATCAACAAACCAACAAATAAAGACAATGCTAGGAATTTTTATACACATCTAATAATATACAGGATGCAAATAAAATTATCATCACATGATCATCTTATGGTTTCAGTTTTAAACAGGATAAAACTAGTGCATCAAAACATAGGCTTATTATATGTATTTCCAGATAATGTAATACAAGACACAAGATCTCTATAGATCACAAGACTTACAAGGGTCACAAAACAACGTATTCCTGTTAAAAGAGAGGGACCATTCTCTCCAGTCTTAAGTTTTTACAACTCACAATTTTGTGATCAGAAACTGAAAATTTACAAATTCATTTCTGATGATCAAAAACAAAGTTATTTCCTAGTTTGGGATTAAAAAAAAAATAAATTCATTGTTTTAATCCATTATCATTAATTTTGACTTGTCTCGCTGAGAGGATTGCAACAAAGTTACTTACAATAGCCAGAGACATAAGATAGAGCATTTTAACATTACTATCAAAATCTCAAGATATCAAATGAATAAATAAATTCAAATGCTTATATATATATATATATATATATATATATATATATATATATATATGTGTGAAGGTGGGTTGAAAAGCTCATGTGATGACATCAAATCTGCTGTTGATGACTTTTTTACCAATGGGATCCAAGCAGTGCAACATTGATTCTTGAATTAGACTATTTAGTGGCTTTCAAATCACACATGGAGTGAATTAATACACAATGAGTCAGAGTACCAACTACCACTATACTACCAACTACAACAGGTACCTTCCATGGCTGAACAGCTTCAGTGATGTGATATATGCTTCCAAATTCTTATGGTTAACCACAGTGTGGTTTGTCTTTCAAATCAAATTCACTTTTCTTGACCTTTGCAAACCATCCATGACAGTCAAAGCTGGCATGAAGTGTTCATTGAGTATTGTTATCATCTTAGGAAATGGACATAATGTCCTGAGTTCAAAATCCTTAAAAAGGCTGTTTGGACTTCACATAGTGCTGATACCATTTAGAAAGGTATGCATCCAACTATTGTCCCTCCAGAGAAATAGCAGAGTAGACTGGGTTCTTTAACCTTAGTGTGTCAACCAGTCTAGGAGAAGGACACACATAAAAACACGTACAGAGTTGGTTTAACACATATCAGGAGAATACCATCACATACACAGCTATCCACTCTGTAGATGTCAGTCATTTTTGTTCTTTATGTGGCTTTTTCAATTTGTAAAGCTCAATTTCTTTACCCGTCCTCCACACACACTAACAACAACATAAGGTAAATGAACATTGAAGACAGAACATGAAAAGCTGGTTTTTAAAATGCATTCAGTCTCTTAGAAAAAGAAAAATGAGAACCCTAAGTTATATACTAGAGTATGATCCAATACTATCCAGGACTATATGTTGACTTACGTAGCAGGAAATTGTAGGTATACCAGTTGGCCTAGGCAACTATTTAAACACAAATTTTGTATTTTGTGTGTAGCACAAACCCCAAATATTTGGCTAAAATTAAGTTTAGTTGGGTTTTATGGCATATCAACCATTGTAGGTTATTTAATGCCTAATCCTCTTCATACATTTTAAATATATATGATTTGGTTTGGTTAGCTTTTATGACATATCAACCATTGTAAGTTATTGAATGGCAAATCTTCTCTATACATATATATCAAATATATATGATTTGGTTTGGTTGGCTTTTATGCCATATCAACCATTGTAGGTTATTTAATGCCAAATCCTCTCTACACAAATATATTATACATATACATTAAATAAATATGATATGTAAACACATTTTGTTGATAACATTTTAAAACGAACCCAAGCTCATTTTTTTGTACACAGTTTCAAGTATTTCTATTTAACATGAATAATTCTATTGACTATTAATCATTTGTTTGCACACAGTTAAATAGTTTTAAGGATTGCTATGTAACAGTAACAATTTAACATCAGTCATTTGTTTGTATGCATTTAAATAGATATACATATATGATTCGTAAGTGAATAGTTTGTAGGTAACTTCATTTTTAAATCTAATTTGTTTGCACATTAGTATTGCTATTGTTTCTGCACAGTTTCAATTATTGCTATCTTACACTAATAATTCTATTTACTATTCCTCATTTGTTTGCACACAGTGAAATGGTTCCAAGTATTGCCATGTAATACCAATAATTCAATTTAGCCATGCAGTTAATGAGTTTCAAGTATTGCTAGTTAATACTAATAATTCTATTCAACATTTATTTTCACACAATTAAATGGTTTCAAGTATTCTTATGTATCACTAACAATTCAATTAGTCATTTGTTTACACACAGTTAAAGGGTCAAAGAGTTTTATTTCTAATAATTCAATTTAACAAAAGACATCTGTTTGCACAGTTTAAATGGTTGAAAAATTCAGTTTGACCTGGGAACAATGGCAATGAAAGAGTACTCTACATTCCCAAGAGCTCTAAGACTGGAGCCTCACCGTTAGATTGTTAAGTTGCATATCTAGGACACTCATTTGGGAGGTGTCTGCAGAGATGCAGTCAGTGTATTCTACAGCCCCAAACAACAACGCTGGCTAAAATTAAAATCACTAAATAGAATTATTAGTGTTAGATGATAATAATTGAAACCATTTAACAGTGAAGAAACAATAGCAACACTAGAAAGTTACATGATAAAGTATCATATATAGTATAATTAATGCAAACATATTGTAAATGATTTTACAAGCATTGAAAAATCAGAAAGAAAGATCATCAGTGGTCAATAAGGAATGCAAGCATCATTAAGGTAATAGAACCATATGTTTGTGAAATGCATTAAAAATCAGAAAGGGATGGTCAGTGGTCAATAATTAATTATCAATGGAATAGGACTATTATATGTTTGTAAAATGCACTGAAAATCAGAAAGGAATGGTCAGTGGTCAATAATTAATTATCAATGGAATAGGACTATTATATGTTTGTAAAATGCGTTTGAGTTTGAGTTTTGTTTAACGGCATATCAACCCCTGTGGGTCATTTAACGCCAAAAAGGTTATTTTGAATTTCAGTCATTAAAGTAGCGGTTCTATAGAGATGTTTGGTTATATCTTGCTGAAAAAGTTGCTTTTTTTAGAAAATTAAAAATGTTTTCAGGGTTTGTATTCTTAAAGATGTCCCTCAGGTTTCTTGCGTGATAGTACTTAGTGCGGACATGTTTAAGGTTGTTACAATTTAGAAGGATATGTTTGGTTGTGAGTTGTACTTTGCATGATGGGCACACTGGGGCATCCTCCCCTTTTAACAGGTGTGAATGAGTAATGTGGGTGTGCCCAATACGCAATCTAGCAAGTATTACTTCTTCTCTTCTGATGCTTCTGTAGCCTGTTGGCCACTCTCCGATAGCTTCTTGTATTTCATGGAGTTTGTTTTGGGTCTGATTGTCCCATGATTTCTGCCATTTGTCTGATATAAATTTCTTTATGGTTGGTTTTAGATCTGTATATGGGATTTTTGATTTGCACATATCAATTTGAAGAGCTTTTTTTGCAGCTTTGTCTGCTTTTTCATTTCCTTGGATGCCAATGTGACTTGGTATCCAGGTGAATATGATGTTGTTATTTTTAGAGAGGGTGTTTAGTTTGTTTAGGGGCTTTGTAATCAAGGGGGATGATGTATCTCTGTTCTGTAGTGCTAGCAGGACTGATTTGGAGTCTGTGTATATGATAAATTTGGAAGCTTTATGATTTGCTATGATATTCATAGCTAGATCAATGGCTGTGGTTTCTGCACTGTAAATTGAAGCTTCATTAGGTAGGCGTTTTAGGGTTTCTTTTTTTTGAGAAATAGCAGCACAGCCTACTTTTTTTCCTTGTTTGGATCCGTCTGTATAGATGTGATAGTGATCTGGGAACTTATTTTGTATTTTTATGAGTTTCTCTTGATAAGTGATGGGGTGTGTTTTTGTTTTGGGTAACTTAGCCAGTTCTAAGTTTATAGTTGGTTGCCTTATGGTCCATGGTGCCGTTTTGGAGAGTATGGTATGGTGTACTATTTTAGTGTTGATTTTGATTTTCTTGAGGAGGTCACTTATTCTTAAGCTAAAAGGTCTGATTTTTGGGGGGTTATTTTGATATAGGTTTTCATATTTTGTTTTGCCGGTGTAGTCATAAGCAGGATTTTGTGGACAGGAGATGAGTTTGATGTAGTACTGTAGTGCTAATTTTTGTCTTCTTAAATAGAGAGGGGGTTCGTTGGCTTCTATGTATAGACTTTCCTTTGGGGAGGTATTAAAGGCCCCTAAAGTGAGGCGAAGTCCTTGGTGGTGTATGGTTTCCAGTCGTTGTAAGTAGGATTTTCTGGCTGCTCCGTATATGAAGCAGCCATAGTCAAGTTTTGATCTTATCAGAGATCTATATAGCTTGATAAGGGTCTTTCTATCAGCACCCCAGTCTGTGTGGGCTATGGCTCTCAATAGTTGCATGGCTTGATTGCATTTTATTCTTAGCTTTTTTATATGTGGGATAAATGATAATTTAGAGTCAAAGATAATGCCAAGGAATTTATGTTCATCTGTTATGGGTATTTCAGTGTTATTTAATGTAAGTTTAGGGTGATTGTGCATCTTGTGGATTTGACAGAAGTGTACACATTTTGTTTTACTATTTGAAATTGTAAATCCATTTTCTGTGGTCCATTTTTGGATTTTATTTATGCGTTGTTGTATTTTCCTTTCTATGGTTGTCATGTTTTTGGAATTATAGCAGATGAGGAAGTCATCTACATATAATGACCCTTTGATTTCTGGAGGGAGGCAGGATGTTATGCTGTTTATTTTTATTATAAATAGGGATACTGATAAAATACTGCCCTGAGGAACTCCCACCTCTTGTGGCTTCAGATCAGAGTATGTGCTGCCAATCAGTGTCCTGAAAGATCGGTCTTCAAGAAAATTTTGGATGAAGATGGGAAGTCTACCTTGTAACCCAAAGTTTTTAAGGTCTTTGAGAATTCCGTATAGCCATGTTGTGTCATAGGCCTTTTCAAGATCAAAAAAGACTGCCACCAGGTGTTCCTTTTTTATGCATGTTTCTCTGATTAGGGTTTCTATGTGAACCACCTGGTCCATTGTGCTTCTTTTTGTTCTGAAGCCTGCTTGTAGGTTTGAGAGCAGTTTATTTGATTCGAGAAACCATATTAGTCTTTGGTTTATCATTCTTTCTAAAGTTTTGCATGCACAACTAGTTAGGGCTATGGGCCTATAGCTGGCGGGATTTGTTGGGTCTTTTGGTTTTTTGAGGATGGGGATGATAGTAGCTTGCTTCCATAAAGTGGGGATATTGCCTGAGATCCAGATATTGTTATATATGTTTAGGAGATATTTCTGGGAAATTGTAGGTAATTCTTTAAGAAATGTGTAGTGGATTTCATCTGGACCAGCAGCTGAGTTATTGGATTTGGATAATGAATTTTGGAGTTCATCTAGGATGAAAAGTTGGTTGTAGCATTTAGTATTGTCAGAGGTGAACTTTATTTTGTTCTTTTCTTCTTTGATTCTGATGGAGTTGAATTTGTTGGAATATTTTTTGGTAGATGATGCTTGGGCAAAGTTTTCTGCCATCATATTAGCTATTTGTTTTTCACTCAAAGCTTTTGTGCTTCCAAGGGAGAGATGATTTATAGGAGTGTGGACAGTTTTATTTGATATTTTCTTTACAAAGTTCCAAATTGTTTTGGGATTAGTATTTGAGTTTATTTTTGCAGTGAAGTTTCTCCAGGAGGACCTTTTAGCTTCTTTAATTGTGCGTCTAGTTTTAGCTCTTTGTTGTCTATATTTGTCTAGATTTTCTGATGAAGGGTTGGTTTTAAATTTCCAGAGGATTCTTTGGCGTTCTCTGATCATAGTTTTGCACTCCTCCGTAAACCAGGGATTGTTATGTTTTGGGGATGTTGTAGTTTTAGGTATGGTTTTGTTTGCTATATCAATTAGGGTGTTTGTGAAATGTATTATAGGTTCTTCTTGGTTTGTATTTGTTTCTGGGATTAGGGTGTCAAGGCATAGTTTTTTGTAGGCTTGCCAGTTTGCTTTTTTGAAGTTCCATCGTGGGGTTTTTGAGACTGTTTGTGGGTCTGATTTTCCTGGTTTAGTATTTTCTATTATGATTGGAAAGTGGTCACTGCCGCAGGAATCTTCATGTACCCTCCAGTTATATTCTATAAAGGTGGCTGGATCGCTGAGTGTTAGATCTATAGCAGAGAATGTACCTGAGGATAAGCTTAGGTGGGTTTGAGCTTTCCGATTGTGGAGACATAGGTTGTTGTTATTAATGATTTTTTCAAGGGTCTGACCTCTTTTGTTCGTTGTCCTGCTTCCCCACAAAATGTTGTGGCTATTGAAATCTCCCATCAATATATATGGTTTAGGGAGTTGATTTATAAGGTTATTTAGCTGTTCTTCATTTATAGGGTCTTGAGGTGGAATTTATATAGAGCAGATGGCGGTGGTTTTGTGTAAAGTTGCTGATGTTGATTTTACTTTGGGGGATGTTTTTCCTTATTAGGATTGATATGCCACCCGAAGCTCTTAGTTCCGTGTCATGTATGTAGTCGTATTGCTCATAATTTTTCATGTTTGTTTTATCATTGCTTTTTTTTAATGTTTCTTGGAGACATGTAATGGTAGGATTTTGTTCAGTTATTAACAGCTGGAGTTCGTTGTAATTTGCCTTGTAGCCATGACAGTTCCATTGGATTATCTTGTGGGTATTTTGGTATTTGGCCATAACTATTTATATAGTGTGTGTCTTAGGTTTGGGGTGTATTATTTAATTTTCGTATTTTCAATTTTAGGTGTCAAGTCCATTTCGGTTTCCATACTTTCTATGTTTCTGGATTTATTTTTGGTTTTCGTAGGGGTGTGTTGAGTAGGTTTTTGTTTTTCTTCTTTTTCTCTAGTTCTTAAGGTTGATCGGTTTCTGTTTTTAATCATTAGCGTCCCATTTTTTTGGCTAGAGCTTGAAGGGATATTTTTTGATTTGTCAGTTGGAGTTAGTTGTACATTAGGTATCATAGTTTTAAGGGTTTTGATTAGTTCATGTAGGTCATTTATTAAATTTGTTAATTCTTCTTCTATTTTTATTGTTTTTATTTGTGTTTTTGTTTCGTTTTCTACTTGGTTTGAGGGAGTCCTGGTTACCTGTGAGAAAGTTAATTTGTTAAAGGGATTTTCTATAAGTCTTCTTGCTTCAGGAAAGGTAATGTTTTTGGTGATTTTTATTTTGATAATTTCCTTTTCCCTTTCCCAGATTTTGCAGTACTTTGAGTCCGCTCTATGATTCCCTTTGCAAGTGTTACAGTTTAGGCTGTTTTTGCAGGATTCCTCTATGTGGTTTGGTTCCTGCTCTCCACATTTAACACACACTCGTTTTCTTGTGCAGTGCTCCTTCAGGTGTCCATATTTCTGACAGTTATGACATCTTCTGGGATTAGGGACATACGTCTCAACTTTAACCACTGTATAGCCTATTTTTATTTCTAAAGGGAGTTTTGGGTTATTGAAGGTTAAGATGTAGGTATTGGTTTCAATTATTTCATTTTGTTTTTTGATTGTTATCCTTTTGACGTCTATTACATTGTTTTTTTAGTTCATTTTTAATTTCCATTATTGAGCATAATGATAGCTCTCCATTTCTTATCACCCCTTTAGAGGTGTTTAATCTCTCATAGGGGTAAGCTTTTATGTCTATGTTGTGGATTTTTTTTTCTTTAATATTATTTCAGCTTGTTTTTTTTCTGTCACCTCTATAAGGATGGTTCCACTTTTCAAGTTTTTAACGGTTTTGGGTGTTATTAGAGCTGAAATACTTTTTTCTATGATGAAGGGGGATAGTTTTGTCAGCGGTAGTTTTTCTTTTGATTCTAGAATGATGATCCTTGGATATGGCTCATCATTGTCTGAATCACATTCAATATGGGGTCTTTTTGCTTGGGTTTTTGTTTTAACAGAAGCCATAAAAGTGTTAGATGAGTTTCATTGAACATGCTCCCCACCCACCTCGGAGCCCCATATGGGGATGTGCCTAGGGGGAAACCCATTTACCTAGCAACACCAGAGCTACATGTTCAGTATACTCATGCTGGTGATAGACAAATTAATTTTTTGTCCCTGGGTTTTCGTTCCCAAGATAACTACTTCCCCAGGGACAGAAAGGACTACGAGTCTTTCCACAGCATGATTGACCCAACAGCCATCGTCCTCATTTAGATTAAAAAAAAAATCTAAGAGAGTACTGTCATGACCAGCCGATTGATCGGATCGGGCCTCTCCGACCGCCCGTCTAGCCCAGTAAGGGCCAAATTGGTGTGTTGCAAGAGACTTGACCACTCGATTTTCAGGCCAAGTACTGCTCAACCACCAGGATCCCGTCCTTAAGCATCACGGGTCGCCACCCACGACCAACAGGTAGCCTCGTTGGGGGGGGGGGTTTACCCCTCTGCAGAGGTGCAGTCAGCGTATTCTACAGCCCCAGCTGATTGTAAAATGCATTGAAAATCAGAAAGGAATGGTCAGTGGTCAATAATTATCAATGGAATAGGACTATTATATGTTTGTGAAATGCATTGAAAATCAGAAAGGAATGGTCAGTGGTCAATAATTAATTATCAATGGAATAGGACATTTATATGTTTGTGAAATGCATTGAAAATCAGAAAGGAATGGTCAGTGGTCAATAATTAATTATCAATGGAATAGGACATTTATATGTTTGTGAAATGCATTGAAAATCAGAAAGGAATGGTCAGTGGTCAAGAATTGTAAGTATTAATGTCATAAGAGGAACATTAATCAAAAGCTTTACATTAATAACTATGCTATATCAATCTCATAATAACTCTTGTAACAAACAGAAAAATTATGACGCTTTCCTAAAAACATATTTAGCAAAAATAATATAACAAATCAAAAACATAAATTGTACTGAAAAGAAGAAAAAACGAAAAAATGTGTCCTGGAAAAAAACCTTATGCTTAATACCAAGAGAAAGTCAATTTATGATTTGTTTCTTTAAGATATTTAAAATCACAGAATTAAAAAAAAAAGGTGGCTATAATGATTAACACACATAGAAAATGGAATTGTCAATTTAGGTTCAAATCGTAGCTGAAGTAGTTACAGGATTTTTTCTGCACTTACGCCCTTGGAAAAGACATGAATTCCCCGCCCCCCAATATGTCCAAAATTACACCCTTCTGCTGGTACCATACAGCCTAGAATTATCTATCGGATGTTACATAAAAATAAGAAGCCAGGTCTTTTTCCAGCTTCCCACGAAGCCAAAATAGACATGAAGTCATTTTTCTGTAAGAAGGGGGGAGGCATGCACGATCTCGTTGCAAAAAAACATTATTGGTTCTGGGGCGCCGAGCAATTAAACTCAATCATTGCCTCTTATTGACGAAGGAACAGGAACTGCCTGGAGAAAAGGCTCCCTGGAGCCAAGTGACTGTACAAAGTAAAAAGGAGAAGCTAGTAACTCCGGCCCTCCATTACTCGAAGAAATCTCATGAGGTATTCAGTAATGGTACACCGACGATCTACTAGATCATGTGATAATGTGATTAAAAAACAAACAAAAAACACTTTTCGATCAAAGATTAAATCAAATTTAAAATGAAAACTATACTTTATGAGAATGGTGGCTGTGTTCATAGTAAAAGAGAAATTTTTTATTTCTTTTTTTCTGACGTAAACGTGATTTTTTTTAGCTTAAAAATAAAGTAAATTTAAAGTCTACAACCTCGGGTTTTCACCGTAAAATAATTAAAATTCAATTAACACCAGTCGCAATGCAGACGAGAGAGAGAGAGAGAGAGAGAGAGAGAGAGTGAGTGAGTGTGTAAAATAAGAATCCTTATTTAGTTTATAATTATACAAACCACGTTGTTTTTCACTGATCGACTTTATTTTTGTACGTAAAAAAATATTGTAAAATTTGTTTACTTACTTTTTAAAGTTTTTTTTTATCACAACTCCAAAAATTGCATTAGAAATATCAAATAAAAAGAATGTACTTGAAAGGCATACTTAAATCAATGTTTTTGAAAATTAAAATTAAACTAAAGAAAAACTGGGTGGGTCTACAATTATGATGTTAAATTTTCAATTTTTTTTTTTACGGATGTCAAGTTACGATATATCCACATTTAATTAAACAACAAGAATATTATTTAAGAATTGATTTCTTAAAAGTCGAGTACATTTTTTTAGTAATGAATAAATAAGTAGAATATAGACTAGAATGCATATTTGTTTTAATTCTATTTACATATGTTAAACAAAGAAAGTACGGAAGAAATTTAATTAGTACATTATGTCACCAATGGTGTTCCGTAAGACAAAAAAATACAACTAGGTACAAATAGTAAAAATCTGTTTTTATTTCGTACAGATTTATTTACGATTTTCAGCTTTTAGTTTTGTATTGAACATTTTGCTTCCTTTTTGAAGACATTTTCATTTTTTAGATATTGCTTATATCAACATTAGAGTTAAAACAACATTTAGAAAAATATCTCAGACTGATGAAAATAACAATTTAAAAAAACCCAAAAAAACGTTTATATGTAACAAAATAAAATGCTTACAAAAACTTGGGGATTAGTTTTACGTGACAATAGTATTAGAAATTGACCCCTCACTTTTTGGTCATTGCAGTTTGTTTTTTTAATTTAATTTTTTAAAATTCAGATTTGAATGAATTTAAACATGTTATCGATCCGTCTCTACCTCAATAAAAAAATCACAATTTTTCCCGAATTAATTAAGGTTTTTCGTAAAAATAAAAATGATGTTTTACAAAAAATACTTTACAGAAAAAAAAAAAAAAGATAAATAATAAAAAATCTTTATTTTTACACATTCTAATTATTTTATTGCATTCATTAACTGATCACTGACATTGAATTACTCTGCAATATATATATATATATATATATATATATATATATATATATATATTATATATACAATTGTTTATTACTCATAGAAGTATAAAGTTAAAGAAATTGATTTAATTTTATACTTACGTTGTTGTTAAGGTATGATTATTTGAATTTTTCTTTTTAAAGTTTTTCTTTTAAGGTATCCAGCAGTTTTTGCAAGTATTTTCTGTGTTGTGGAAAATATTTTCTAGTTCTGTTTTTTTTATTTTTTTTTAAGATCAGGTAGAAGGATAAGATATTTAAATTTGCTCTCTTTTCGACCAAGTCTTCGTTTTTATTGAAGTTATTTTCCCTACCAGTCACATGAGGATGAAACTTATACAAAAAGAACCAACAAACCAACAAAAAACTTAAACCTTTCTTTAAATGTCAACTCTAAAGCGAAAATTTACTCTACCGTCTGCGACAAGGATAATAAAACATTAAAATACTAAAACTTGAAGTCTTTTTTTTTTAATTCCATAAACTATAAAAGACGTCTTTTTTCCTCCCCCCCTTTAGTTTTTTTTTTTTTTTAAGCAGACGAAAGAGATGAAATTAGCAAGTTAAGTAGTATTTCCGTTATGCAAAATACAGTATCCTTCTTCGGCACTTCACACGTCTTATATTTAATCTTACCGTGTCCTGCATGGTCGACACGGGATGTATAAGTCTGTCAGGTTGTCCACTGTCAATATAAACTGTGACAACCTGTTAAAAAAAAAAATACCGACTAAATGTCGACTGCTGCCTTTGCGTTTTTGTTTTGCCTTCTTTTCGTCTCAAATGTTCGCTTGGCCGCTTACGACGTTAACAAATTCCCCCCGACGCAAAAACCCCCAAAACTATATGAATTATCTCCCTTAGATATACCGAGGGTTATAATGCGCCATTATAGTGATTACATTTAGTGTAGGAAAATTATCTGCAAATGTCACAACTATTATGGGACAAAGACAAAATTGATTTTAACTACGTTATCTTAGCAGGTACATATAATGTAAAAATTAGAAAATGAACTGGGCGTACTCAGTTCAATTTCTGGATAAGGCTACGTTTTCCTTTGCACTAATGCTCTTGAGAGAGGAATGAATTTATTGTTCTCCCTAACTATGGGTAAATAGTAGGGCAACTTGTCTTGGAGAAAGAAAACTCTAAATTCAAACCGGCTTTAAACCCCCAAAATAAAATTTGAGTTTAAAGGTATCCTTGTTTTTTTTTTTTCCATCTGTTCTTAATTCCCTTACAGCTTCGATAGACAAAAGAAGACAACAAGTGAATGGAGTAAGAAGAAAAAGAAAAGGAATCAGTTTACAAACGTCAGAATTTTCCAACCAAACCAACAATTAACTCTGGCCATGAAAAAGCACTACCTTGTATTAATATGTATATTTTTTGTGAACTGCAAAAGAATTCACATAAAAGTTTAAAGTATATGTAAGTAAAAGTTGGTGACCATAGTCGAGGGTGACCCGAAGGCTCCCTTTTCGATAGCTTACTACACCAAGGTGTTGGGGAGGGCGCTACTCCTTTCCCTGGATTGCTCCACTTTACCCATGATCCATACCTTATAATGCAGAGAGTTAAGCAAGGAGGCATCAAGTATCATTTTTTGGGTCTTTGGTATGACTCGACCTGGGATCGAACCCAGGTCTCCTGTGCCATTGGCGAACACTCTAACCACTAACTTGCAAAATACAAGTATAGGCTATGTTTGATTTGGTTTGGTTTTATGGCATATCAACCATTATTGGTTATTTAATGCTAAATCCTTTTTATAACTATATATCAAGTATATGATTTCTAAACACATTTTGTAGATAACATTTTTAAATGAGCCTGTGCTAATTTTTTTTGCACACAGTTTGGTTTGGTTTGGTTTGTTGGGTTTTATGGCATATCACCCTTTGTAGGTTATTTAATGCCAAATCCATTTTTATGTAAATAATCAGTTCTATTTAAAACAATTTAGTTTAGCATAAGTACACAGTTTAATTGTCAAAAACATTTTTATTTCAAACTATGCAAGCAGTTATATATAACAATTCAGTTTAGTGTAAGTACAGTTTCAATGTCAAAAACAGTTCAATTTCAAATAATTCAGTTTAGCATAAGCACGCAGTTTAAATGTAAGTATAGTTTAATTGTGAAAAACATTTCTATTTCAAGCTATTCAGTTTAGTCAAGCAGTTCTAATTCAGTTTAGTATAAGTACAGATTTTGTTTACACACAGTTACATGTCAGAACAGTTCTATGTTAAACAATTCAGTTTAGTGTAAATACAGTTTCAATGTCAAAAAGCATAGGTGCAGTCAGTGTATTCTACAACCCCAACCGACTGGGCTGCACATAGTTAAATGGTTTCACTTATTTCCATCTATTATGAATAATTCTATTTACTATTAATCATTTGTTTGCACACAGTTAAATGGTTTCAAGTATTGCTATTTAACGCTAACAATTCAATAAAACATCATTTATTGAATGATAAAACAGTTCTATTTCAAACTATTCAGTTTTGCATAAGTCATAGTTAAAAAGTTCCAAGTATTGCTATGTATCACTAATAGTTTAATTAAACATCAGTCTTTTATTTACACTCAGTTAAATGATTAAGCAGTTCTATTTCAAGCAATTCAGTTTAGCATACATAATATGTTTACACTCAGTTTGAATGTCAAAGTACACAGTTTAAATGTCAAACAGTTCTATTTGACTCATAGATAAGACCCAATTCAAGTGCTACCACTTTGGGTCTGAGTGGACCTGGGAGTGATGACGATGAAGGGGTACTCCACATTTCCCAAAGCTCCAGCATTACTGGAGCCTCACCATCAGATTGTTTAGTGTCATATCCTGAACACTTGGAGGAGTCTTACCCCTCTGCAGAGATGCAGTCAGTGTATTAGGCAGCCACAGCAAACTGGGCCAGCTATGTTTGAGATATGCAAGATTGAGCCTAAGACATATCAAGATTCAAGATGGATTTTAACTTCTGAATACACAAGGGCTATACTCTGTCATGGTTATATAAAGAATGAGTAAGAAATTTTGTTTCATGCCTTTATATAAACACCAGGCAGACATAACAGTAAGCAATTAAATTTTATCCATCAAAATATTTGCTACTGGATACATATTTTGTTTTTTTGTTATTCAAAATTTTTATTTTATATTTGGCTAATAAGCAATATATGTGAATTAAACTTGGTGAGAAGTATGAGGTATAAGGATGTTTTGGTGGTGTGTTGTTGGAAAATTATGACGTTGGTAACTGACTTTTTCTTCTTATCCCTATTGACTTGTTATCTTTCTTATTTGTTGAAGCTGCATAGGAATTAAGGACGGAAAGGAAAGAGATGAGGATACTTTTACACTGAATTTTTATTTTCAGACTTTATGACTATTTTGTTGGTTTGGTTTGGTTTCTTTGTTTAATGGCATATCAAACTTTGTAGGTTATTTAATGCCAACGCCATTCTCCTAGAAGAACAGCTGTGGTGCTATTTAACCCATAGCTGGGAGGATAAGGGAGTTCATACCTTTCCCAAGGGTATTTGCCTGAAAGTGAACGTAATAGCGCGACTGGAGTACAAACTCACGTACTACGATTCCGCAGTCTATCGCTTTAACCATTACACCATGACACCCTCGACTATTTTGTGGTGCAGAATATTTTCCTGAATCATTAAAAATAACTGTGCTTCCAGGTGAAGGCATTAGAGGAATCTCTGGAATCTTTTTTGCAAATTGCGATTGTTGGTATCAAGTATAAGGAGTTTAATGGTCATGATCAGTGTCTTCAGCTGATGCAGCTACAAACAGAAGATACAAGGTGTTGGTCAACTGGTGGCCTTAGCAGATATGTTTGTTCTAACTGGCTGTTGAAAGAAAAAGGTATGTTCATTCAGTTGAGATGTGTTAAGGGAACTGAAGTCAAGTTTTTTTTTTGGTATCAGAAAGCCCATCTTTTCAGGCATGCATGAATTGTGCTTCTTGTCAGAGGTCTCCTGTACAATTGTTTTTTTTTATTATTTATTTTGTTTGGTGTTTATTTTATTTTTATTCTTTTTTATTTTTTTTAGTTATAGGTTTTTAAAAAATTTTTTTAAAAATTTAATCCCCACTGAAGATAGCTCTGTTTTAGATCTATGGAAATTCCATTATACTAGTCACTGGAAAATATGAGGTGAGTTAAAAAAAATATGGAGACTGAAGCTGTATTTAGCAAGAAAGAAATGAAACATTCATTTTCTTGAATACAAGAGTGAATCAAGTTATGCAATATTTTTGTTTGTACTAATTTGCATGACTGAAGCAGTTCAAAATATAAAAGGTACCTGTGTTTGTTAGTATTGTGGTAGTTGGTGTGCTGACACATTATGCACTTGCTTCACTCCATCTATATTTTAAAAGCTGTGTGAAGTGCTAAGAATTAAACTGTAGTTATACAGCGAACAGCATTGATTAGTTTTTGGTTTATTGGTTTCATGGTATGTCAACCCTTGTTGGGTTATTGTGGTGGCCCCAGAAAGGGTCACAACTGAAAACGCAAACACGGATATTAGATAACAGGTTATATTACACAAGAAAGATAGAGTTAAATAGAAAAGGTAAGAAGTCTCATACTGTTCCGATAATACCAATATTGATCAGCCCCTCTGGCAGCGAAATCTCTTAGTACTAATAACGGTGAGAAGAGTCCATTATGATGAGATGGGTAAGGCTCCAACAACAGTTATTTTATGTTTAACAATTATAGTCCATAATTAAATATGGTTTTAAAATGTAACTTCACAATCATTTTAAACATGTAAATATTTCATACTTAGTTGCAATATTAATGTTTTAAGAGCCAATAAAGCTTACAATCATTTCAAATAGGTAAATACTTAATATTTAGTTGAATTATCAATTTTTAAGAATATCGATTAAGTTCACAATAATTTTAAACAGGTAATCATTTTTTATTAGTAAAGTCAACTTGGATTAGTGTAGTAATCAGCAGAAAATGGTCTTGGACAAGATCATAATAGAGTGTTGTTAGCACACGATGTGTTCAGGAGCAACAAGCCAACCACAGATTGCTACTTATATTCACTCTATACAGCTGCATATGTGTGTGCATCTATGCAAATATGCAGGTCTTCCAGCCAGTGGTGTCACCTCACAATGACATCTCCCTTATAAACACTACCAGCCACTCTAAAATACTTATTTGTAATTTCAATGTTTTAAGAAACTACAATTTACTTGAGGAAAGTGGAGTACCCCTTTATTGCCATTGCTCCCAGGTCCACTCTGGCTTGGTTTTGTAGCACCTGAAAAGGGTCTTATCTATGGGTCAAATCAAATTGTGGTTTTGAGAGTTTATTGTTTTTACATTTAAACTGCATATTTATGCCAAACAGAATTGTTTGAAATAGAACTGTTTTGACATTTAAACTGTATACTAATGCTAAACTGAATTATCTGAAATAAAACTGTTTTTACATACTCTGAGTATTTTCAAGTCGGCTGGGGCTATAGAATACACCGATTTCACCTTTGCAGAGGGGTAAGAGTGTCTTGGATATGATACTAAACAATCTGATGGTGACATTCCAGTAATGCTGAAACTTTGGGGAATGTGGAGCACCCTTTTATTGCCATTGCTCTCAGGTCCATTCTGGCCTGGAGTGGTAGCACCTGATGGGGCCCTACCTATGGGTTAAATAAAACTAATCTGCATACTTATGTTAATCTAAATTACTTGAAATAGAAGTGTTTTGATATTTAAACTGTGTACTAATGCTAAACTGAATTGTTTGATATAGAACTGTTTTTGACAGATTTGTTTTGAACTATTTTTGACATTGAAACTGTACTTTCACTAAACTGAATCATTTGAAATAGAGCTGTTTGACTAAACTGAATAAATTGAAATAGAAATGTTTTTGACAATTATACTGTGTACTCATGCTAAACTGAATTGTTTGAAATAGAATTGATTTTTTGTATAAAAATGGATTTAGCATTAAATAACCTACAAAGGTTGATATGCCATAAAACCCAAACAACCAACCAACTACCTGACATAAATCTTTGATTAGTTGGTTGGTTGGTTTGTTGGGTTTTATGGCATATCAACCTTTGTAGGTTATTTAATGCCAAATCCATTTTTATGTAAATAATCAGTTCTATTTAAACAATTCAGTTTAGCATGAGTACACAGTTTAATTGTCAAAAACATTTTTATTTCAAACTATGCAAGCAGTTATATATAACAATTCAGTTTAGTGTAAGTACAGTTTCAATGTCAAAAACAGTTCAATTTCAAATAATTCAGTTTAGCATAAGCACACAGTTTAAATGTAAGTATAGTTTAATTGTGAAAAATAGTTCTATTTCAAGCTATTCAGTTTAGTCAAGCAGTTCTAATTCAGCTAATTCAGTTTAGTAAAAGTACAGATTTTGTTTACACACAGTTACATGTCAGAACAGTTCTATGTTAAACAATTCAGTTTAGTGTAAATACAGTTTCAATGTCAAAAAACAGTTCTATTTGAAATAATTCAGTTTAGTGCAAGCACACAGTTCAAATGTAAGCACGGTTCAATTGTCAAAAAACATTTCTATTTCAAGATATTCAGTTTAGCATAAGTATGCCATTAGTTCCATTTAACCCATAGATAGGGCCCTATCAGGTGCTACCACGCCAGGCCAGAGTGGACCTGGAAGCAATGGCAATGTAGGGATGCTCCGTATTCCATTGTTTAGTGTCATATCTAGGACTCTCATTGGGGGAGTTTTACCCCTCTGCAGAGGAGCAGTCAGTGTATTCTACAGCCCCAGCCGACTGGGCAAATAAATCTTTGAATTATTTATAATATTTTTTCTTTACAAGCTATTTCTCATTCACTAGTTATAACCAACTATTTGTACCAATACTTAACAGATATATATATATATATATATATATATTCCAAAAAAACCAACAACACTCGGTCACATTAGGATAATTATCCTAATGTGACCAATTGTTTGGGTTTTTTTTGTTTTTTGGCTATGTGGATTTTATTTACATAGAGCTCTTTACCAGGAATATCTAAATTTAATATTCTATTTTTGAATATTTTTTATTTATCCTGATTGGAATTATTCCCTATTCCAGATTTACTGGATTGAATTATATATATATATAATTTAAAATAAGTCGCATGCCACTGTTTAATTTTTCCGGAATTAGGTTTTTCAATTTTCAGTAGTATCTAAATTAGGGATCACGTTTTTTTTTTTAAAAGGATTATATAAGCATTGTAATAATGAAAATAATGATAGATATAATATCTCCACCATAAAATTTTTTCTTAAAAATTTATTTTAATTAAAAAATTAATTTTTTCTTCAAATCCCATTCTTGCAAGAAGTAGTATGGTAAAGTAAAGTTAGCAACCGTAGCTGAGGGTGTCCCGAAAGCTCCCTTTTCAAAAGCAATATATATATATATATATATATATATATCGGTTAGAATATTTGCCAATGGCCTGTAAGACTGGAGTTCAATCACTGGTCGAGTCATACCAAAGAATTCAAAAATGGTACCCGGTGCGTTCTTAGTTAAAACTCAGCATAATAAGGTATATATCATGGGTAAGTAATACCTCCCTCCCCTACAGTCCAGAATAGGAGCTTTTGTGTTGCCCTCAACAACGGCAATGAAAATGTATTTACTGTTTCATTGCTATATATTCAACTATTTCTCAAGCAACTTCATATTTCCATGAAAGCAGGATTCTTTTCCTTAATAAAAAATTGTTCTTAGTGTCTTTTACGATTTTCCATTGAATTTAAATATTTTTCTTGTCATTTTACTTGCTGAAATTTCTTATATTCGTCAGAAATCCTTAAGTCCAAGGGCAAATAACCCTATTCCAACTAACAAAGGAGTTATTCACCTTCTCCTTCAGTCGTCCCTTTTTTAAAACAACGTATACATCTGTGGTAATTTTAGTATATGTACGGCCGTGTGATAAGTCGAGGAACGATTACAGATCAAAAGAAAAGTAAATTCAATGACTCGAATATAAATCAAGTCCACTAAGATCAATTTTATTAGATGATATTTTTTGCAACGTTCCCACGTACTTTTACGCATAAGACATCTCTATTAGTCCAAGATTAAAAGTAGCGAAAGGGTAAGTCAAAACCGTTTTTTTAGACCTTATTTTCTGATTCATATAAGTAAGTAAAGTTGTCTCCCTTTAGTCGAGGGTGACCCGAAGGCTCCCTTTTCGATAGCTACTACACCAAGGTGTAGGGGAGAGCGCTACCCCTTTCCTTGGATTGCTCCACTTTACTCTTGATCCGTACCTTATAATGCTGAGTATAGTCATAAAAACTGTAATATAATGGCCGAGGGATTTCGGTTTCATGCCTTTGGGTTTAGTTAGGCTGAGAACCTTTCGGCTCAGTGCATAGGTTACTTAGGTGCAACATTAACACAGGTGTTCGCGCGTGCGCGGGCGGAGCGGACGGGTCGCTCAAAGATGTCACAATAGCCCACATTGGAAGCGGGGTTACGGAGTGCAGGTGACGTCACGCACCGGAAGCGCGCGGAGGATTTAGGGAGATTTTGAAAAAGTCAGGGAGTTGAGATGAGACCTGCCTCGGGGGAAGACGGTTGGTTTTCGCTTGCTCGAGGAGACCTTTGTGGAGGGTGCCATACGTGTTGGGGGGGGGGGGGCAGGTGAAAAAGCTAGAATAGAAAGATTGTGCCTTTCTCTCCTTATGTCGAAAAACCTTTAAACTCAAAGTATAAATAAAAAGTTTCGTACCTGAACAAAAAAGTCGTTACGTGTTTGCCACTCAAGCGAAATATCTGGAACCATCTGTTTACTGCACTTTGATCAAGTGTGCCAATACCTTGTTGGGAACGAATAAATAAATTCAGAAAAATTAAATTGAATTAAAAAAAAGGAAAACTTAAATTTGCAGAAACTCCTAGAGGTCCCTGGCAGGAAAAAGGGATGACGCATGCGTAAAAAAAAAAAAATAAGGTAACCTCTTGACAAAGGGGAACAGGAATTCTTTCTCTTTCAGGCAGTGATCAGCAATTTGACAACATCGTTGCTGACGGGTGTCTGGGCACCACGCATACGTCTTTAGACGTGGCGTTGGTTAGTTCCTTTCACCCAGTAGTATATCTCTCTCGGTCAACATTATGCTGAAATATAAGACTCACAAATGATCTACAAATTAAAACAACCGGACTTTGACAAACTTCGAAAGGAAACTAACCCTTATGGAAGCCCGAAATGCCACATGAGGACAAACATATGCATGAAACGATTAACATATTTTTAACACCTTAACTGGGGGATTCAACCATTTCAATGTATTCAGGAAAAAACTCCCTCACCCATGGAATGGTTGTTGAACCCAGGAAATAAAGGAAATAATAAAAGAAACGTCTTCGTCTCCTATCTGTTATTGTCTTCTTGTGTATAATTCTTTTTGGGACTTTCTTGAGTAAGGCGATACACCGACTAGCCAACGTGGGGGTAAAATAGAATAATATAAAATATGGAGTCATATATCAAACAGCAACTCAGCTTAGCCCTTTGCCTTTGACATTCAGCCTCTTACTCCATAGCCTTTCGCAAAACAATTTTTTGGGGTTACTTCTATGGTGTAATGGCCTACTTCGAACTCGTAAATAATAAATTCTCGAATTAGACAACGTTACATTTTCAACTGTGCGTCTTTCAAATCATACACTTATCAGCACATTAACTACCTCTGTAGGTACCTTCTTTAACTTGAACTGCTTTAATCATGTGATATACGCGCCACAAACTTGCACGCACAACCAAAATATTGCAAAACTTTTGACGCACTTTAATATATAAGTTTGTTTTCAGCTTACATAGCTTCATTTAATTTCAAAATGAAAATGAATTTAAGCCTTCCGTTTCGATACTTTTTGACTACATTTTGTAAATAGGAGGGTATGGCGTTAGTCTACTCTGATTAAAGAGGGAAAAGTTAAAATCCGGTTGTCCTGTCCACAAATTACGACACAAATTACGACACAAAACATGAAGAAATATTTTTCTTTTTTATAGACAAGAGGAAAACCAGATGAATTATACATTTATATACATATAAATTTTTTTTAGTTTGGTTTTATGGCATATCAATTATTGTGGGTTATTTAATGCCAAATCCTCTTCATACATATATATTACATTTATATGATCTGGTTTGGTTGGGTTTTATGGCATATCAACCATTGTAGGTTATCTAATGCCACATAATGCAATATATATTAAATATTTGATTTGTAAGGTGAAGAATATTTTCTAAATAAGTAGCTGTGCTCCCTCCCCCAGACAAGGCGATTGAAGAACATAAGGGAATTATCTTTTGCCAACTACAAGTTGAACGTCTGGCACGTACGTTCCCTACTAGCTGCAGAGAGAAAAAGATCCGTCCGTTCAGTCGAGACGTCTCGTGGTAACTAAGGGAGAGTTTCTAGTGGGCACCAGGAAGCCCATCTTTTTCAGTTATGCACTGACTGCGCTTCCGGTTTGAAGCCTCCGCGGAAACTGTTACTTTTGCATTTATTTATTTTATTTTTCCATGTTATTGTCTTTAAAAAAATTTTTTTCAATTTCCTCGATGTAAAACATTCAAAGAAAATCACAATTCTCAAAGCCACGTGTGACAAAAGAAAATGGCAAAAATGGGAAAAGTACTCAAAATACGAGGAGAGAAATATGAATATATATATATATATATATATATATATATATATATATATATATATATATATATATAGTACAATTAAATGGAGACTCAAACTCGGTTAAGCCGTCATAATAAATTTATTTCGGCGGAGAATATAGTTGGTATATTCTCCGTCTCGTCGGATGACTTTTTACATGCTCTGTATTGTCCCAGAGATATGATGCGAATGAGGAGTTACAGTTCGTATTCAGAAGATAAATAGGAAAATTAAAGAAATTAAAAATAAATTAAAAATCAAAAAACAAGGATAGAGATAAGAATAAAACAAAAATAAAAAACATAAAAATAAAAAACAAAAAACTATTCGTTCCTAGGCGCGAACAGAGGGTGTGAACATATTATATGTTAGAACGATTAAGAAACAGGAGTGGAATTAATCTACTGGTCAGTCTCTTTGATTCTATGTTCTGCCTGTGTGTTCTACTACTTGGCAGGTGTGCTATTCTAAACAGACTCAGATGCTCGCCCGATCGACTCTGTCAAGTAAAGACTTATTTGGGCGATTACAGTTGGTGGTGTAACGGTTAGCAAGCTAGACTAGCAAACCTATACGAGTGAGTTCGAGTCTCATTAGGCACCCCATTCATTCGGCTTTGTGCCATATCGAAGCAAAGAGCTTTGTAAATTACTATTCTAATCGCTTAGCGATTGATCACAAATCGCAATATAACGCGTCTCTTCAAATATTGAAAAAGGAAAACTTATTCTTTTTACAACCCCAAAATATGCCATTGAAGGTTCACAAGTTACTTAGAATTATCTACTATGACGTTAGTGAATTCTTTGGTCTTGTGCCTAGCGCTTGACGACCGTCTGGTTAAAGAAAATGGGATTGCATCCCCAAAATATACCCCAATCATCAAAAGAAGATCTGACAAATGGAATTTTGAATGACCAGCCCCACCTCTCTTTCTCTCTTTCCTGGACGTCCGGTCATTGTAAACATTCGTAAAATCAACGCTTTCACTGTGGAGCCAAAATGCCTCTATTGTCCAGATTGAAGACGCTCACAGATTTTTAGAAATTCATTTGGAATCATCTGTATTCTCTCCCTGTTTACGAAAAGTAAAAACGAACATTTGAAAGAAAGACCCCCCCCCAAAAAAACGTATGCTTCTGTCCGCCATGCACCGAAAAACAAATTATACACGTGAGTTATATTCATATTTTCTTCTCTTATTTCTTATGTCCTAGAATGCCTGGACCTGTAAAATTATTGACGAAAAATGGAGTCGGTCTCGGAAAATGATTCGTGGGGGGGGGGTAAATTTTTCCTCATTCTCGACCGCCAGTCGAGTGATTTCTTTTTCAAATGATGGTTTGATTGGTTTCTTTGTTTAATGGCATATCATTTAATGGTTTCTTTGTTTAATGGCATATCATTTAATGGCATATCAACCTTTGTTGGTCATGTAATGCCGAAGCCATTCTCCGAGAAGAATAGTAGTGGTACATAGCTGGAAGGATAAGGGGGTTCATACCTTTCCCAAGGGTATTTGCCCGAAAGTGAACGTAATAGCGCGACTCCGTAGTCCATCGCTTTAACCATTACACCACGAGGACACCCTCTTTTTCAAATGACAAATATATATATATATATATATATATATATATATATATATATATATATATATATATATATATATATATATATATATATATCATAACATGTGTATAACAGAAAATACTGACAGCTAATCTCTTTCACAATGAAGACATAAATTCTTATTCGCTAAATTTACTAGCAAATACACTTGATATATGTAAATAAAATTCTCAAAAAGACTAAGAAAGTTATTTTTTTCCTCACCAGAGTGGAAAAAGTGTTGAAATAATAAATTTAAAATTCAGTAAAGAAAACCCTAGTGCGTTTAAAGTAAGAAAAAATATCTACTTTGTTGGCCTGCTGGCGGAAAACAAATTAAAGAGATAAGGTGGTGAAAACCAAACAAAAATATCAGGCAGAGATATCTTCTGGCGTGTTTGAGCTTGTGGGGGGTGTATGTAATTTGGTTATTTCAGTAGATTGCTCTCTAAATCATTCCCACCACAAATACAACAGAAAACTTTACAATCGCGTGAAAGAAATGGAATAGAACACAACGAACATTAAATAACAAACAATTTAATAGGCATATAACAGAATATGAAAAACAAAATACATGATGTGTAAATGGCCTTTTGGAAAATAAAGTTTGAAGAAGAGAATAAATTTGTTGAAAGATGTGTGTATGGTCATGTTAACGAAGTCCGTAAATAAGTCGTTCTTACTTACATTAAGTTTATAGCGGGTTTTATGATTCTGGCGACAGCGTGTCGCGTTGATGAAAGAAAGTTAGTCGGGTTTTCCTTTTTAATATAATTCTCGGCCATTTGAAGAGAGTTCATGAACTTAGAAGAAATGTGTATCCAATAAGCTCAAAGAGCCTAAACGTCTGGTCGACAGTCTGATTCTAAGAAGTAAGGTTAAAATTACATTGTCGCTATACAAGGGCGCGTAGTAGACAATAGTAAACACTAGTGCCCAAAATGAAAAAAATAATTTAGGTCCCTCTACCATCCTACTTTACTAAAATTTCTGGTGGTGTATTTGATTGCCATCTATGGGATACACATTTTTCTAGTCTTAAAATAAGCAATAAAAACATACTTAAGAACATTCTAGAAATTTAGGATCAAAACCGTATTAGCATTTAAATTACATTTTTATATTTTTCAACCAATCAGCTAAAAACATAGAATAGAATATTCTAGAAAAATAGGATCGGAAGTCAACTAACGAAAATATTTAGGCTCGAACGCGCCAAAATTTTAGGACGATTCTTTGATCCACCTGTAGGATATAAATAACCCAGAGTTAGGGAGCCATACACACAAACCAACACAAGCTTACACACAGACGAAGACAAGCCACTAAGCCAGTAAAGCAATAGCCGATACTATGTCCGGCAAATTCCTTTCCTTCCTCAACAAAAGTTCATGACCTCTCTTCAGATGGCCGAGAATCACATTCAAAAGGAAAACCCGACAAACTCTCTTTCATCAACGCGACACGCTGTCGCCACAATCATAAAACCCGCTATGAAGTTAATGTAAGTAAGAACGACTTATTTACGGACTCCGTTAACATGAACATACACACATCTTTAAACAAATTTATTTTCTTCTTGTCAAACTTTATTTTCCAAAAGGCCATTTACCCATCATGTATTTTGTTTGTTTTCATATTCTGTTATATGCATATTAAATTGTTTGTTGTTTAATGTTCGTTGTGTTCTATTCCATTTCTTTCACGCGTTTGTAAAGTTTTGTGTTGTATTTGTGGTGGGAATAATTAAGAGAGCAATACCCGTAAAGTATGAATGCACATCTACTGAAATAACCAAAATAACATACAACCCCCACACATCTAGATTAGCAAACCAACATGAGTGAGTTCGAGTCTCATTGGGAGACCCATTCATTCGGCCTTTTGCCAAATCGAAGCAAAGAGCTTCGTAAATGACAACCTTACTAAAATTTCTAATATTTAAACTGTGATAAAATACATCATTTTATAAAGCTAGAATTTTTCTTTATAAGAAAAAAATAAGATACTATTTTCTTTTGACGTTAATTTTCTTCTTTTTTTTTTCTTTTTTTTTCGATTTTTTAAGAGTGGCCAAAACTCAGCAATTTTTTTAGGGAATATTTCTAGGGAGTGAATTAGACTGCCCATCCTGGCAGAAAATGTAATGGTACTGAAAAGAACCTGTTCACTTTTTAAAACTACCGAACATCTTGGCGCTGGACTTTGATTTAGAGCGAGACTCCGAAAAGGAACAATGGCAGACTTGAAGCCGTAAGGCTCCCAGGTTTGGCTGGGCTACTTCCGGGTGGGTGAGCTGCAGTATTGACTCTTTAACGAGAAAAAACATTTGTTGTTTTTGGGCGAAGAAATGTATTCTTGCGCATGTGTGTTATTCCCTCGTTAATTGTTGTTATTAATAAAGGAGGATGAAGAAGTAAGAAGACGAAGATGCCGTTAGCTTTTACATGAAGGTTTTAATGGCAGCATGGAATATAGAGTTTGCGTTTGTGCTGCAAGCCTCGTGGGAAAGGAAAGAAGTAAAGAGACGAAATGGAGTTACGAGAGAGTAGAGAAAGCAGCGCGTGTCGTTGGACGTGAGAGGGATTATGTTCGCCGTAGTTTAGCAAAAGTCGTGTTGGCTATTTGAGGAAATAGACGTTGAAGTCACCGTTAGTTTGTGGTTCTGGTTATTCGTGGAGAAGCATGAATGTCTCCAGAAAATGCTGCTCAGAGGTGAAGTAGTCGCTAGGTGCCGGAGCGGAATTAGACATCGCAGTCGACATAGCCAATTTTGGGGGTGACGTAAAGTTGTCCCTGTGTGTGGCGTAATCTAATCCATATTCAACTGGGAATCCTTGATCTAAGAAAAATAACTAAGGAGTCCATGAATTAGGCTGCTTCCCTCATGATGCCCTGCTGCTGCTGCTATTGGAGAGCAGACGGTAGACGTCTGTACAGAACGGAGTTGTTCTGCCAAAGAGGGTGTTTGAAGGTTTTCCCCAATTACTGCTGCCCAGAAAGGTGGTTCGGAGTGAATAGGATAAGTCATCCTGATTGGGTGAAAGTATGCGTCGAATTAAATTACGCGCGAAACCAAAATACGAAAATTTCTTCTGCTACAACTCCTTTTGATAAGCTTCGGCTCATCAGGCTCACATTGCACTGTGAGCCGATGAGCTACATAGACCAGCAGGGTTCGAGCCGAGGCTCGAACCTTACCTCCCCTCCCCTCCCCTTTATTCCCACTTTAATCGGCCTTCGGGCCATTGACCTTGTGTCAAGCCTTGTCTGGTGGGAGGCACAGGCAAATAAGCGACAACCACAGGTTGATGTGAGAAGAGAGTAAAAAGTGAAGATGTCCAAGGGGAGATAAAAATTAAACAATGATAATCATCATTAAGTTGTAGGGAACGAATAAATAAATTTAAAAAAGAAATTTAATTAGATTTAAAAAAAAAAGGAAAAAGAAAACTATTAAATTTGCAGAAACTCCCAGAGGTCCCTAACAGGAAAACGAGATGACGCATGCGTAAAAGAAAAAAAGGCATTTCCTCTTGACAAAGGGGACCAGGCATTCTTTCTCTTTCAGGCAGTGCCGGTCGAACCAACAATACCATTTTGCTGTCTGGTGTTTGGGCACCACGCATTATGCTGAAATATACAAGACCCACAAATGAACTATAAACTAACCCTTACCTGACTTTGACAAAACTTCCAAAAGAAAACTAACCCTTATGGAAGCCCGAAATACCAAATGCGGACACTTACATACATGAAACGAATTAACGTATTTTTGACATCTTAACTGGGGGATTCAACCATTTCAATGTATTCAGGAAAAACTCCCTCATCCACGAAATGGTTGTTGAACCCAGTAAATAAAGGAAAGTATAAAAGAAACGTCTCTTATCTGTTGTTGTCTTTTCTTTCGTATAATTCTTTTTTTTTTTGATTTTCTTGGGAAAGGCATTGCACCGACTAACCAACGTGGGGTAAAATAAAATAACCAAAATATGGAGTCAGATATTTAACGGCAACACAGCCTTGCCCATTGCCCCTGACCTTAAGACACATACCCCACAAAGTCACGCCTGATAGTATGAATTTCCCTATTCTCTTTCATCATACTTCCCAATCATCCATCACTTCTTGTAGGTTTTCTCGTTTGCTTCTTGTATCAACACTGAGCTGATGTGACTAAGTCTTTACTTTTTAGCCAACACTGGCGTGTTTATGCACAGGAGTCCGTAATAGAACGTTACTTATAACTTCGTCCTTATTCCCCCTGCAATGTACTGCATGTCTTGTTCGTCTTACCTGAATGGTTTGTGGGATTGGAGGCAAGTCATCGTACAGCTGTTGTTTGGTGGAGTTGCAACTTCTAGGATTTGTTCAAGATAGCGCGTAGCATTCTTGTGTAGTTTTTATTTCTTAAAAGGTCCAAAGTTCTGCAAGTGAGTGAGTGAGTGAGAGAAAGGGAAACAGAGAACTCGGAGGATTGCTATATTGACCCATATCTTAACCCACGTAGTGATTCCATATTCAGGGCCTTACGTCTTTGCTTCCTTGAGGAGAGATTCCCAGCCGAGGCTCGCTCGGACCGTTACTCTACTCGCTAAGGGTATCGTCTAGCGCAGCTTCTGCCCTGACTTGGTTGTGGCCCCAATTGGCTGACCCTGACTCTAGTGACGGTATTTGTCGAACGTCCCACCAACCGGACGAGTATGGCATGAGGCCTTTTTTGGTGGGTCTGTAGCCTAGACACGCCCAGTGGCTCCAAAAATGCCTCGGGCCCTGTCGGCATTCCCACACCAAAAAAAGAGGCGCCAGGCGATAAATCAAACCCCTCCAAAGAGGGTTAAAGCTTGGGAGACGGTTCCTGAGGCTCGCGAATGCCGGTCAAAGCGCACCTCTACTGATCACTACTGGAACCAGAACACACCCAACCAGATCCGTGTACTGACCAACACGGCCGACCGAGGTGTGTTCAGCCCAGCGCCTCCCAGAGAATAGTGCATACGCTCCACTCTGCTTGGAGCTGCGTCTGACTACGATGCCCGTGTATATATTATTTCATAACGCCTACAGCTTCTTCTAGTTCGTGGTTCACGTGATCTGCTTCCGCTTTTCAACCCACGTGTGCAATCTCCCTGTTTACACTGCTGTCCCAGAAATCCCTGATTGACAGCTCTGTCAAAACTCAATATGCTACAAGACTTCCATATGATCAATAACATGTAGGCGTAAGTTGACATCATTTTCAGTTGATGAGATGTTGCTGTCAAGGTATATTAACTGATCAACTAATTTTAGGGGCTTGCCATTTTGGAGATGGCTCCTTTTGTTTAAAATACATGTACTCTGTTTTGTTAGCGTTCACACGGAGACCAATGCCTCCCGCTGCTTGCTTTAGGTTATGCAGTAGGGATTCAGCTTGGGCAGGTGTATTTGTTAGAAGCGCTAGATCATCTGCGTAGTCTGCATCTGTCATAGTTTCTGTCGGATATCGTCTGCTTCAGGCCTTTTTAAATGTGAAATCATTTTCTTATATTAGACTTTTGAAGTGCGTAATCTCGAAAGAATATAAACATATGGCGCAAATATATCTCTTTGCAAGATTTCAGTGACTATATCAATAAAGTTGGTGTTTCCATCAGGTGAGTAAATCATTACTTTCTTGATTTTGTAAAGCATTATTTACTGTTTCTTTGGGAAGATCATATAGTAGAAGTATCTACTCCATCACTTCAACGTGTACGGAATCAAATGCATTAGAGAAATCTACGAATAATAGCTTGAAATAGAAATGTTTTTGACCATTAAACTGTGTACTTACATTTAAACTGCGTACATATGCTAAACTGAATTGTTTGAAATGAAACTGTTTTTGATATTGAAACTGTACTTACGCTAACCTGAATTGTTTAATATAGAACTGTTTTAACATTTAACTGTGTGTAAACAAAATCTATACTTGTACTAAACTGAATGGCTTGAAATATAAATTTTTTGACAATTAAACTGTGTGATCAAATTAAACTGAATTGTTTGAAAGAAAATTGATTATTTGTATAAAAATGGATTTAAATAGAACTAAACCGTGTACTTATGCTGAATTGATTTGTTTGAATTAGAACTGTTTGACTAAACTGAATACCTTGAAATAGAAATATTTTTGACAATTAAACTGTGTACTTATGCTAAACTAAACTGCTTGAAATAGAACTGTTTTGACATCGAAACTGAGTATTGAAGCTGAACTGAATTCTTTGAAATAGAACTGTTTGACTAAACTCAATAGTTTGAAAGAATATTCTTGACATTTAACCAATGTACTCATGCTAAATTGAATTGTTTGAAATAGAACTGATTATTTGTATGAAAATGGATTTAGCGTTAAATAACCGAGAAATGTTGATATGCCACAAAAATCCAACCAACCAAACTTTAAAAAAAAAATTTACCTCCCTTTTTCCCTAACTACTAGTGGATCTCTACATTTAATTTTTCGTTTGATTGGTTTTTACTCTGCTGTGGGCAGTGACAAAGTTTTCATATTCGTTATTCGGATTATGTCTTTCAGATGTCTCCTGAAGAGTATCGAATTTGTTTCTTACTGTTACCATATATTCAAAGTTAATATCTCTATTGGTAAATGAGGACCAGTTGTAACGGGTTGTTTTGATTTTGATCCTTATTTTTGTGTCGACTCAGACGATTCCGTGATCGAACGATACTCTTTTAAAAACGGGGTGTGCTTCACTGTTCAAAGTGCTAACCATTCACGAGTATTCAGAACGTCCAGATTCAGTAGCAGACCTCGCGTTAAATAAAGATAGATAAAGCAAATATATTTTGGTAAAGTACATTTTTCAAATTATTATAAAATTCTATAAAGTCGGCCCAACCGTGGCCGTCGCTATAATAGGTATTATAGCGACGGCCACGGTCGCCAAATAGAAAAAACCTTAGTCCTTGATGTAACATAGTCGGGGTAAAATTGACTCATTTTGACACCAGCTTAATAATTCACATGTTATGGTAATTGTGTCAGGTGTAACCTTAGCTAAAAAAGCGAGAACCAAAACATGAAATGAAGTTTTAATGAAAATTTCAATTGGTTAATGCTATAGGAATTTCATGCAAATTATACGGCTTTGTACTGCAAATTGGAAACAGTAAACTGACCACTGAAAGCAATCTAAAAAAAGGGAAATTGTGTTGGAATGAAGACCACAGACTCAATGCATAAAGTAAAAAAAAAAAAATCATTTTCTATATTAAAATAAAACCAGAAAAATAAAGTAAGGTGATATTAAATGTCTCTCAACAAGATGGTCTCTGAAAGTTTAAAAAAAAAGATGGCCTCTTTGTCATTTAGCATTTGAAAACAAATTTTTGCTTTTTAAAGTTATAGCACAAAATGTTTTCTGTGCAAAGCTTGGTCAGTAACAAGGATTTGTTGAACTATTCCTATCTTGGAAGACAGGCGGAAATATCTTCTGTGTAGTTAAAAAAACGTTCCTTTTTCTACAGATGTGGCTGGACTTCTTTCTTGAAATTGTCTTTATGAGATAGTTGAATTCTTCTATTGCTGATAAATGGTGTTTCTCCTCTGAAATATCTTCAGGAGAAGTAGTTGTTGAAAATTGGCCCGGGAGACTGGGGTTCAATCCCAGGTCGAGTCATACCAAAGACTTTAAAAATGGTACTTGATGCCTCCTTGCTTAACACTCAGCATTATAAGGTACGGATCAAGGGTAAAGTGAAGAAATCCAGGGAAAGGAGTAGCGCCCTCCCTTACACCTTGGTGTAGTAGCTATCGAAAAGGGAGCCTCCGGGTCACCCTCGATTATGGTCGCCAACTTTACTTACTATTTAAACAGTGGAGATAAAAGGGAGCCAGAATTCTTTTTAAATGAAGTTGCAGCCTTCCAAAAATAGACACCAGTCGTTTGGTTTGTGATGCATCAAAGTAACAAAGGTTTCTTCTTTGATTTTCACAAGACAATAACTTTTTCTTGCTTCTCTCTTACTGCTATTGGAGACGTTACTGAAACGTGATTGAGTGTCTTATGAAGACTCGAAGTTAGAAAGAAAATGAGAGGCTAATTTCTCGAGAAAGAAAGAGAGAGAGAGAGAGAGAAGAAAAAATAATGAGACGAAAAAAGCTGTCTACGGAATGGCCAGTTGACCCTTGGAATGAATCAGGCCAAAGCACCCATAGTAGGTCAACCAGTAACGTGTGAATGACTACGGTAATTAAAAATGACTAGAAAAAAAAAACGGGGGTTCCAAATCTACTGCGCAGGTGTAAAACTACCGGAAATGGATATTTTCCTTCCTCTGACACCAGGTGGAAGTAAGGGGACTGCTCGGGTTTGAAAGTTAGTTGGCTGGGAGACACGACGAGGTAAAGTCCAGAGTTGGCTGTGAGATACGACGATGTAAAAAGCCCGGATGTACAACGATGAGGACAGACCCCGCAAGGAAGCACGTGTTAGAACTACAAGAAGAAATATGGAAGATAATTCAAGGTCTACGTCAACTCTCTCTCTCTCTCTCTCCTCACGACCCGTTGTTTCTCTTTGTCCAGCTAACGCGGTCGACCCATTTTTCATCATCCGTTTCTTTCTCCTGACGACTACTTAAATGTGTTCTAGTGAATAAACTTTTTTGTTCGTGAACCAGGACAGAGTTTCTGTGTGTTCTTCACTTCTTCTCACGGCGAGGTTACAACCGTACATTTGGTGCAGTAACATTACAACCTTCAATTTGAGACCCGTAGTGGTAAGTATTTGTCGCTGCCTCCCACCAGACAGGACTTGACACAAGGTCAAAAGCCCGAAGGCCGATTAAAGTGGGGATAAAGGGGAGGGAAAGGTCGGGAACGAGCCGAGACTCGAACCCTGCTTGTCTGGGCTGCTCATCGACCCACTAAGTGCAATGTGGGTCTAATGAGGCAAGCAGTTTCACGAATCCAAATTTGGATCCGGGCACGTATGCCGGGTTATGGCTTAAACTAGACAGCAAGGTCTAGTGCCATACAAAGGGGACAGAGGATGCAGTTCGCCCGCCCGAGGGTTGCCCAACCGAAGTTGGGGGCCTTTCGGCCTCGAATCTGCCATTGGTTTCGATACCCCTAGACCAGTGAGTAATGTTACTCCTGTGCCAGGTAAGTATGAGACCCGTAGTGGTACATTACCAGTTACTGGAAATGATTGGTGCTAAAGAGCTATTTGGTTACTTACTCACTCACAAAGTTCGGGCATCAACATTAGAATATCCATTGACACACCAACATTAAAAAAAACAAGGAAAGACAAATTAAGCTCATAAAATACTTATAGGGCATCTAATACATACATACATGAATAAATAAGAAGTATGTTCATTTTTTAATACATACATACATACATACATACATTAGGAGGTGCTCGTGGTGTAATGGTTATCGTCGGAGGTAATGGACACGGCGACATGAGTTCAAATCCTGGACGAGTTTGATTGCATTTCACAAAGCACAAGTACCCCGGCGAATCCTCTTATTCTTCTTTCAGCTATGGGTAAATAGTTTGGCAACCAGTTTAGGTAAAAGAAAACTCTGAATCCAAACCTGTTAAACTCCGCTAAAAAATCGACCTTGTGTCACATCCTGTCCGTGCAGAGGGGTTGATAACTACAGATATGTATGCATACGTATAAAAGCATATAAGTATTACAATAACACACAGTGTCTCAACAGATGAAATGTGCACATTGTTTAATGAACTAGCAGTGTATAAAAAAGGGTGTGGGAATTCGTCCGTGGCTCATGCATTTCCGGTTGCATAATTTCTCATCCACTTGTGTTGTCTTTCTCAGCATAAATATGAGACGGATTCACAAAGAAAGAAAAAGGCGAAAAAAAAAAAAAAAGAAAAGAAAAGAAAAAAAAGCTGAATAAATGTTTAACAGAGGTGTGACACTTCCCAAAATGACGGTTTGTGGAGTCCTCAATTTCGCTACGTAGGCGGCTTGCGAAATTCCCTTAACTAAAACTAAAGCTGGATGCTTGGTTTCCGGATTTGACTTCGCTTTTCTTTTCGGCGGATCCTTTTAGACTACTGTGTCAATCTCTCCTTCGTGTGTTTATCTCAGTATCTCTTTTTGATCCTATTTTCTGTTTGTTTGGTCTGTTTGTTTTCTATCTTCTCAGTTTATCTGCGCGTCTCTCTGTCCCTGTTCTCTCGGGAGATTGACTTGTATATATACAGGGATAAACATTCCTATTTCCGGATTTTGGCCCACCCATAGACGTGACATAAAACATTACTAAACTGTATGTCCAGGCAACTCTAAAAGGTTTGCTAATAAAACTGAAATTCTTTTAAGTCGCGACTCCATTTTTATGACCATCTCCACTTATACTTGGATTGGATTAGTGGTTCGCGCACAAAATACACACGGTCTCACTCAACATAACCACGCAAATATGTTTCGGTTCCTATATAGACACAACTATACACATATATACACCTACACGTACATACGAGGTGCATACGATAAGTTTCCAGACTTTTTTCGTATGGGCACTTTTACTGATAGTACACACATGAAACTCTAGTCCCCTTCGAAGTAATCTCCTCCGGCTGCAATGCACTTGTTGTACCGTTCCAACAACTTCTGGAAGGCTCCATGGAAATCCTCTTGTGTGAGCGTATCAATGACCTTCGTCACAGCCTCTTTCATCTCTTCCATTGTCTCATAACGACAGCCTCTGAGCTTAGGGAATAAGCAAAAGTAACAGGGAGCAAGGTCTGGACTATAGGGAGGGTAAGGAACTGTCTTGATACCCATTTTGGTCAAATAGTCTGTGACAAGGATGGACTTGTGGACTGGTATATTGTCCTGGTGGAAATGCCACTGATTCGATATGAAGAGTGCTGGCCTCTTCAAACGGAATCTCTTCCTGAACTCCCTTAAAACCTTAACATAGTAACCCTAACCCTAAGCCTTTGGCCAATCAACTCTGGTTTATTGACTTTCTTACTCCTTCCACACCTCTCATCATCCCTCAAAGACTCCCTGCCTTCCTTGAATCTCTTATGCCACTCAAAAACTGATGCTCGATTCATGCAAGATGCTCCAAAAGCAGTCTGAAGCATTCCATACGTTTCTGTGGCATCATTTTTTTCCAAGTTTAAAACAGAATTTTATTGCATATCGTTCTTCTAAAGTGTTAGATTGCATTTTTGAAATTCACCAGCTGTGACAATCACGCTTTAGTAGGGTGTATTCCAATTGCTGCTGTAGGTGTTCATTTGAATCTGAAATCATAAAAATTGGCCAGTCATCTCATATAATGTATAGCAATAACATAGTGAATTTTCAAGAGTCTACGACAATTTTGAATGACCATACGAAAAATGTTTGGAAACTTATCGTATGCACCTCGTACATACACATATGACCTTCGTCACAGCCTCTTTCATCTCCTCAATTGTCTCATAACGACAGCCTCTGAGCTTAGGGAATAAGCAAAAGTCACAGGGAGCAAGGTCTGGACTATAGGGAGGGTGAGGATATATATCTACTCATAGGCACACACATATAGCTAAGTCTGTAAACTACGACACAATTTTCAATCTTGTCACAAGGGTATAAAAAGGTTAAAAAGTCCTGTTTTCTTTAGGTGTTTTCTATGTGGGCTTACATTTCAATGCTGAGGTAAGTTAAAAGTCTATCTCCAGGTTTGGAGAACAGAAATAAAATAAAATAAAACAAAAGACATAAAAAAACGGCATGTCCACTTCGTTTGAAGAACGGAAAAAATAGAAAAAAAGAATGGGAAAAAATTCTGAATTCTCACATGACCATTGGACACGTAATATTCAAAGATATTCCCACAAATCCTTACCCAGCCATAGAAACGTATTCAAAATGCTTATTTATGGACGAAGGTAGGATCAAAAAGGTTTCATACCAATTCAGTAAGATTTTTCAGTTAATCAGGTGAAAGGTCGCAAAATTAACTCAGTCTTTTTCAGACTCTTAAAATGCATTATTTTTTGTGCAAAAAGTTTTGACAAAACTTAAATTATGAACAAAAAGGTTAAATCGTTATTTTTGGTTCAAATTTTTTAGACAGAGAATTTTTACTATTTTTTAAAAATGTGAATCTAAGAAAAATATGATGTTTGTTCACTTCTTTCTGTCACTTGTACAGGAATGACGATCGACGGCTTTTGAGCCTTATTCAACAGTAAGTGACAGCAAGATGCGTTTGTAATTTAACAGCAGTTTTTACCGACTACACGATATTTATTTATTTATTCAATTATTATAAATTAATTCATTATTATTATTATAGAATAAATTTATCTATCTATTTATTCATTTATTTATATATCAGCAACTTAATAGTACAAAGACCTCCATGAGAGAGAAAAAAGTGCTGAACCCTCCCAAAATCATTAAGTGTTCAAGTGGACATTTGCCAAGTTCTACTAAGTTTACCACGAGACCAGGAGTATGAAACAGTCCATGGGGATCGAACTAACAAACAATAATTCGCTAACTTAGCTTATTAATTAATCCAGCACGCGATGCGAAGCGTTCAAGTTTCTCTCCTTAACAGTGGGGAAAAAGAAAGTGGAAAGAAAAAGTGAAGTGAGACAACTTTCCACACCCTAAAAAAAAAAAAAAAAAATAATTAAATGACGTCAAAAACGGATTCTCAACAGTAACAATTTTTCTACGAAAATTATATTGAAATTACTAGATTATAAAAATAGTGATTTGTATTATAACTTGTGAACTGGTATTACTAGATTTATATAATATTCTGAAAAAGAAAACCAACAAAAAACAAAACAAAAAAAAACAAAAAAAAAACACAAACTATAGTAAAGAAATTTCCTTGATTTTTTTTTCTGAGGAAGAGAAGTTCTCATGGCGAAACGGATAGTGTTGACTCGGGATAAGCGAATTCGCTATTAGTTTCATATTCAGACTAATACCTTTGGGAAAAGTAAGAACCGTCTTATCCTTCCAGCTATTGGTTAAATAGTGTTAGTGTTGTTCTTTTACCAGGATGGGTATGGCATTAAATAACCCATGAAGGTTAATGTCATAAAACAAAAAGTCGTGATTTTTCTATGTCCGCTTTTGAAGATCTAACTTGAACTAAGAGTTAACTCCCTTGAATAGAGCACGCACTTGACAACATGGATTTTAGCTTGAAAGCTCAGTTTGATCTGACAGCACAAGATTGAAATGATATATATACATATATATTTTTTACGATTGAACTCGTTCTAATATCAGTGGTCTTCAGGATTTGTTGCCAACAACTATTCGATGTCTGTAAATGTGTTGAACTCAGTGGCTTTTGTTGTTAATGTTGTGAAAGTAAAATTACTTGGACATTATTACTTCACATTTAATCAAATCAATTTGCACCGTTAAATTAAAATTAGACAATGAATATTTTTGGGACAAAAAAATTTTTTTTAGAATATTATAAAAAAATGTTGTTGGAAAAATAGCAGGAAAGAAAGGTTTATTGTGGCCAAAATACAGTAAAAACTAATAAACACTGGTATCTTTTAAAAACATCGGTAGGAATATTGGAAATTAAATGTAATTATTATTATGCAAATAAATCAACACGAAAGAAAGGAAAATAAGGCATTAGCTTTAAAACGTTTGAATTAAAAAAAAAAATTAAACAGTACACACTCATAAATTTAACTAATATTTCACCTGTTGTTTTGTCATTTTAAAATTTTATTCAACAGCGAACAGGACATTATTGCCAAGAAAAAACTATGAGCCAAACTAAGTCATCATTTTATTAAATAGAAACTAATGAAATTGAAAATTAATTAATTATCAAAGCCATCTCCCACCTAAAATCTCCTTTTAACCCTTTGACTAAAATACAGTGTCTTAAAGAAGTGAAAGGTATTTTTGACCGATTTCTTGTTTGTTAGTCGATATTATTTAACTCGTAAAAGAAATTTCCACACACACACACACACACATATATATATAACTTCCGTTTTTGAGCGCTTGTCTTAAACTTTAATCAGTAAATAAAATAATATAAAAACTACAATAATAACCTCGACCTTTCTAAATATTCGATCTCGTTTATAGTAATTTCTCTTTCAACTAACCAGTATGTAATGTACTTTAATTAATGTCGTGTAATTTCTTTCGACTGACCAATATGTAGTAAAAAAAAAAAGCCCAAACTGTAAACAAAATAAAACTAAAAACATCCATTTACATGACTTGATAAAAATATGAAATTTTAAGATTATAAATTTTATTTGATTTATAGTTTGAGATTTTGTAATTGATTTTTTAAAAAAAGAACTCTTTATTGCTATTTATTGAATTTGAATTAAATTTTCCTGGTTTTGTAACTTCAAGGCAATTCAGTTAACTGTGTTTATTTTATGAAATCTTTGGATGCTAAAAATATTTGCTTTAACTCAAAAAGATATACCTGACTTTATTATCGCTAAATAATAAAAAAATAAACAAAATTAAAAAAAAATATTGTCGCCGATTAAATTTAACTAAGGGTCAAAGTGTGGTATTTTTTCTTTTGTCAAGTGAGGGTTTTGTCTGTACCCCACAAATAGTGGTCATTTTCTAAGCCTTGCTTAGTTTTAGCACAATTCAAGAAGTATCGGCACCCAGTGAGGGTCGAAGTAACCTATTGTGAAAATTTCCCAGATGAGTGCTTAAAAATACAATAATCACTGATTTTTGGGAGGAGCTTGATAATTGATTTTATACCTCCAAGATAACGAGCAGTAAGTATTAAAATAATCAATTTATTCGCTAGAACAGCAAGGTGGTGGTTTTGATTTAGTGTACGGCTTTTTCAAAAGAACTTTTCCCTTTTTTCATTCATTAAGAAAAAACAACAACAACAACAACAACACACACACACACACACACACACACACACACACGTGACTAACAAAACAAGTGTTGGCTAAAAAGGAAAAAAGTTAATAGAATATAAACTTTTTTCTTTGTAAAAGAGATCAGGTGGTAAATTTCTTTCTTTTTTTTTATTAGGCAGATTAAGATTACACAGAGAGAGAGAGAGAGGGGGGAAAAACCTCGAGGTGATGTTTTTTTTGTTCTGATGGGGATAAAAAGCTATTTTATTTTGTCGAAAGAAGAAGAAAGACCAGAATGGCTTCATTTTGTGATATTTTACTCAGCACCCTCTTTGAGTATGACACACAGAAAATCGTTCACATTCAAAGCAGAACGATTGGCGTTATCAATCGGATAATACAATTAATAATTATTGGTTACATTGTTGGGTAAGTTCATGTTTTGTCGCTTTTATTTCTCTTTTTTTTATCTTTTCCAGTGGAATGAATGAAATCAAAATGTTTTTTTTTTCTTCTTTTAACTTTTACTTCTTTGATTATTCAGTTAATGACAATTACTTCAACTGACTTTTTTTTACACAATAATTTGTACATAATCTTATCCACTTTAGTAGTTTCTTTCGACATGTCATTGTTGTTATTTTTTTTTTTTTTAATAAGAAAAAAACTAATTTTTGTCCGGAATTACCCACCGATAATTTCGTTAAATGTACGAAAAAAGTTATAGATGTAATCCGCCATCCTCATAAGAATAAGTTGCAGTCATTTGTTTAATTTTTCTTTTCACACTAATAGATACAGTGTAACCCGGATATAAGGGAATTGTCGGGATCGGATAAGTCTCTTATATCCGAGTTTGGTCTATTATGTTTAGCTAAGTATGGGTTCTAATTTGGGACCAGAGAAACTCTCTCTTATATCCAGGTTACGCTGTATTTACATAAACTATCAAAAGTACTAATCGGTCATAATTCGCCACTTTCTTAGTGTTTGGAGAAAGGAAAGCCGAATCAAATACGATGGATGGTTGAATTATTTGAAAATGTACATTTTGTAGCTTAACTTTTTAGTAAAGAAAAGAAAAATACAACAACCCCCCCCGCGCCCGAAAAACTATGAAGTTTACTCTTTTGGATAATGGAATGTAAATATGAATTATTTTCTTTTATATTACCGTAGAGATTAGAAAATTTCATTAATGGGCTATTTTGGTTACGCATTTATTTAAAAATTACGTCTTTAATTCATCACAAATCCCCTATAAGCCATACTTCTTTAGTACATATATCCCTCTCAACTGCTAAGAAGGTGTGGACTGAAGGCCGATTGCCAACGTATTATTTTGGGGGCTTAATATGTAACTGTTCAGTAAAAAAATACTCTTATCTGGATGGTGAATATAAGTAGCAGAAATTTACCTAGCTTTTTGCTTAGATGTGGCCCAAAGCACCTAATGTAACACGAACTCACTCATGAAAGTTTGCTTGTCTAGGTTGTTAACCATTACACTACCTAAGACGCCTATAATGAATGAAGGGTATATATATATATATATTTATCTAATTGAGAAACAAGAAAATCAAAAAGTATATTCCATTTATAAATTTATTTCGACCGTATGTCATCGTGATCATCGGATAGGATTTGAACAATTTTCTTTTAACCGATAACTTACGTTATTTTTATCTTACGTAAAAGTAATTGGATAATTTCGTTAAAGTATATCTATAGAATCTATTGATATAATAAGTGTGTATATATATATATATAATTCTTAATGAGCCTGTCCGTATTTCACATACCGGCAATATCTTTGGGGAAATTGTGAATCTAGCTATCCTTCCTCCATTAGTAGGTAAAATAATAGAAGAGACTGGGATCTTTAACCTCTTGGTATGGCAACCGGTCTTTAAGGAAAACTGAATTCGAATCAGTTGTAGGCCTGGAAAGGGATGAGCACTGCCGGGATATTCATGCCCAAGACACACGTCTTGAGTAACCCCCGCCTTCAAACAAAAAACGGGTTACAGGGTTAATACAAGATAGTCGTCGACTTACACTTGCAGGTGAGTATGGGAGGATCAGCTGTAGGTTTTCAGGTGTCTCACGAGGCCAGTCTTTGCGTGGAACCGTTGGTGACAGTGCAGACACAGGATCGGTGTTGGAGGTTCGAGTGAATCGTCTGATACATGAACAAAAAGTTCAAATTATTTTCACAATACGTCAGCAGTTTCATTTTTCTCCGTTTAATTTTACTAAGTTTAATTTTACTAATGTTCGATCTTTCCTGGGTACTTTCTGGGAAAGGTATGCTACCCGGTCTTCCGCACGAGAGAACGTTAACGTTATCAGGCTAAGCTTCTGTGAGTGACGAGGCGTTGCACCTAGGCATCATCTAGCACCATTTAGTATTAAAAGGTGGTGGATTCAAGGAGTATACTTATGGAGTTTTTGGCATCACCCCCCGTACATGGAAGGGGCCACGCTTTTACTAAAAAAATATGGTCTTGTTTCGTACCTCCTTTTAGAGAGGGGGCTAGTTAATTAATCTTTACTGGGAACTTTAACCCTTTGCCAGGCTAAACAAAAATTAGTTTTGTTAACAGTTCTTTCAGTGTTTGTATAGAATAGCCGAAACGAGAAAATTTTCGTTAATTCTTTAGTAATATATTGAAAATTATATAAAAATGTAATACTTAGCATCCAGATAAGAGAAATTTCAGTCATTTGTCACTTATTTTTTAACCGAAAAGTTACTTTTAAACCTCCCGAAATATATATCGACCATTGGCAATGAATCAACACTTGTGGTAAGGTAAGGGAAAGACTAAAGAAACATGACTAGATTGTAGCTGGCTGAAGATGTAATTTTAGGATTTAACCATTCAGTAAAATAATGCAAATGAATAAAAGTTATCATTAATTAATTCTTTTTATATTACTGCAGAATTACAATAAATTTTCATGGTTGTCCTATTCTGGACAGGAATTGTTTTTACTTTCCTGTTTTAAAATGGTTACAACTTCAGCTGTAGCAAAACTGCTATTTACTAGAAATAAAAAAACAAAATAAACCGTGAATGATGTTCTGGAAAATAAGATTATCTGCTTAACTAAGTCACATTTTCAGTACTAGCTGAGCCAAGATAGCAGACCATTGTTAGTAAGTTTGTTTCTCACGTGATTTCTTAAACTACTGTCCTTGTGCCGAACCAAACTAAACTAGTAGACCATTGATAGTGAGTTCAGTTGGTTTCACATACTACTGACTTTGTGCCAAACATGACAAAAGTAGTTAAAAATTTTGAGTTTGATGAATTTATCTGAGAAAGTTCCAAGCTCTATAAAAACGACAATCCAATACTAAAAACATTTATACAAACCTATTTTTTCTTATATCAGTTTTTGGTAAATTAAAAATAAAAAGAATTTTCAGTACTTTATTATGAAACAATTTTACAATATATTTTAAAATTCATTTTATATCTACCCTGATGTTATATAGCCATATCAATCACAATTGTTATACATATGCAAAAACACATTAGGCAGACTCAAATACACAGGCAACTCCGTTGTTCACGTACGAACCATTTATTAACTTCTTGACTTATGATTTGGTTGGTTTGTTTGGTTTTATGGCATATCAACCATTGTAGGTTATTTAACGCCAAATCCAGTTTTATGTAAATAATCTATTCTATTGAAAACAGTTAAGTTTAGCATAAGTACACATTTTAATTGTCAAAAACATTTCCATTTCAAACTATTCAAGCAGTTATATGTAATAATTCAGTTAAGTGTAAATACAGTTTTAATGTCAAAAAACAGTTCTATTTCAAATAATTCAGTTAAGCATAAGCACACAGTTTAAGTGTAAGTACGGTTTAATTGTCAAAAACGTTTCTATTTCAAGCTATTCAGTTTACTCAATTCAGTTTAGCATAAGTATGCTGTTAGTTGTATTTAACACATAGATAGGACCCTTATCAGGTGTTATCACTCCAGGCCAGAGTGGACCTGGGAGCGATGGCAATGAAGGGGTACTCCGCATTCCCCAAAGCTCCAGCATTGCTGGAACCTTACCATCAGATTGTTTAGTGTCATATCTAGGACACTCGTTGGGGGGGGGGGTCTTACCCCTCTGCAGAGAAGCAGTCGGTGTATTCTACAGCCCCAGCCGACTGGGCAATTGACTTATGAGTTCGGTTCTTCGACACTAGAAGAGAGAGAGAGTGAGAGAGAGACACAATTCTTAAAAGTCTTTCGTATCATTCTATACTAACAACTCAAACGCTTGGCACATCTCGTGGAGTTTTAGATCTCCTTTCATCTTTGCTGGTCGGGACCTGAAAAACTTAACCGTATGCCTCAACGGTCGAAACCCAAACTTCTCAACACCATGGTCGGAACTCAACTTCTACTGTCCGTCTACATGGCCCAAGTCGACTACCAACTCGACGGGTCCCCATTCGACAACCAACTGGACTGGTCCCCAGTAAACTACCAACCCGACTAGCCCACAGCCGAGACCCAACTCGACTGGCCCACAGTAAAAACCCAACTGACATTTTTCGAAATACCCAAATTCTCAGCCCATCGCTTCCGGACATGATGTCATTCACATTCCAGTCCATTTCCTATCTGGGGTTTATTATGACAATTTTGATTGTCATATCCTCTGTGTGCGAGCATAAACTGTACCCAATGTCTGTGTATCTGAACTAAGAGCTGAATAGTTCAAAGCCCAACCAAACTGAATGATAAAATATAATTAATGAAAAATGATTTATATAAAAAAAATCATTCCGTAATTATATAACACTAAAATATATATAAATTGTACAAAGTGTCATCAGCCTACAACATAATATTGGAGAGCATACAAAGAAGAGTGACCAAACTAATAAAAAGTGTAAAGGATTACAGTTACACTGAAAGAGTGGAAGAGTTAGGATTGACTATTTTACTCAAAAGAAGAATAAGAGGAACGCTAATGAGGATTAAAAGAAAATGAATAAATGCAAAAAGTAATGGTTTCCCAAGAGGCCTCTGACAGGCTGTGCATGCCTAAAAAGAGGGACTTCCTGGTGCCAAAGAGAAATTATTTCTCATTAAGCATTTACCACTTCAACTGGACAGACCTTTTCTCTTGGCTGCTAGTAGGGTGCACACATGCTGGTTTGGTCCGTGGGCCTAGCGGCACACTGCATCTCTTACTAATAGCAGTGAGACACATTACAAAGCTCAAACTTGTAATTGCCAAAAATGATTCTATTATATACTTTAATGCCTTGACTGGGAAACACAACTATTTCTACTGGTTCAGAAAAATATTCAACACCACAGAATTATTGCAAACCCTAAAATAAAATTTGAGTCTAAAGGTATCCTTGTCTTTTTCCTTCTATTCTTAATTGTTTCACACCTTTGACCAACAAAAGAATTGCCCAGTTCGCTGGGGCTGTAGAATACACTGACTGCTTCTCTGCAGAGGGGTAAGACCCCCCCTCCACAACCAACAAAAGAAGACCACAAGTGAATAGGGTAAGAAGAAGAAAAAGAAGTCAGATACGAACCTCAGAATTTCCCAACAATGCCAACATTCACCACTACCAGAAATACCCTTCGTATACCACATAATCTCATTGAAACTTTCAAAATAATTAAAGGAATTTCTAATTATGCTAGACATTCTTTTTATATTTCTCCTTGATTTGGAAATTTATTGTCAAGGCAGATTTCAAAATTAATTCCACTAGTGGAATTTTTTTGCTAATAAATTGTTTGATCAGATCAAAACAATGATAATTCATTAAAAAAAATTAAGCTAAAATTGGATGATTTCAGAAATAATGGTAAAAAGAATTTAAGAGACCATTTTAGGGAACTGTCAGAAGAATTACTCAATAGAATTCGATTTATATATAGATATTGTATCAATTTTGTATGAAGATTTTTTTAAGGTGATGTGAAAAGATAGTAAAAAGGGAGATAACTAAGGAGTATAACAAATAAGTGCTCTTCACTTAAGAAATTTTTTTTCTTTTCTTTTGTCTCTCCAAGGGAATTCCCTATATTTTACTGTGTTTAAAATCTATTTTTCTGATTAAATTTTCTTCTCTCAGGGATAATTCTACCTGATTGGTCAAATAGAAATACAAGACTGTCTGCAAATTTAAATTTGAATGATTTCTCTAATAATATGAGGTTTGTCTCTTAAATTGATTGATTGTATCAAAGAATTATCAATTCAATTGCTCTTGTGGAAGATAAAAAAGACTTGCTGAATTTAAAAATCTACTAAAAATAAACTCCATCTGGTTGGCTGGGGCTGCAGAATACACTAACTATGCCTCTGTTGAGAGGTAAGACCCTCTACCAACAAGGTTTCCTGTTGGCTGTGGGTGGTGACTTGCGATGACTGAGGATGGGATCCTGGTGATGAGCAGTTTGTGACCTAGCAACCTAGCAACCAAAGTAGTCATGTGACCTGCAACACTTTGGTCCATACTGATCTAAATGAGCTGGTCATATCAAGCTCTGCCCCTATATGACTGTCCTGACTGTAATCTTCAGATTGCTCTTGTGACAAACAAGTACCAACCCTATTTTATCTTAAAGGTACTAAAAGGCAATTGCACCAAGATAGCAATGTTTGAAACCATTCAACTGTATGCAAACAAATGAGTTCTGACTTGTTTAAAAATGATGTTCCCTAGAAACTATTTGCTTACAAATCATACACACACACACACACACACACACATACATATATATATATATATATATATATATATATATATGTATGAATGTAAAAAAATTTTTTCCTTTTTTTTTTTGTATTGGTCCAAACAATGCAGAGTTTATATTTACAGGGAAAAAATTGAAAAAGCAAAAACAAAACAAAAGTATTTTGCTTAAAAATATCCAAAGGAAGTGATTGAGCATGCCTGCGCTTATATATATATATATATATATATATATATCTCCTAGAAGAAAAAGTAGGCATAATCGCCTTACCCACAACAAAACCTCCGAGAGAAATGATCAGATAAAAAATACTAAGTCCAACTAAGTAAATATTTCAAAATGAATAGGTTCACTAAGAGATCTGTATTTTTTTCTTTTTAATAATAATTCATTTCATTCTTGCATACGTATATATTTCCAGCTAATTGCTTTTGTATTAAGAATAATTACTTGAGGGGCCCGTGGTGTAATGGTTATCATCGTAGGAAATGGACACGGTGACACGAGTTCAAATCCTGGACCAGCCTAATTGCTTTTCACATAGCACAAATATTCTTGGGAAAGGTATGAATCCAATTATTCTCCCTCCAGCTATGGGTAAATAGTAGGGCAGACTGGGACCCTCAGCCTTGGTGAGGAAACTAGTCGAGGAGAAGGAAAAACTCTGAATTCAAACCTGTTAAACTCCGCTTAAAAATTGACCTTGTATCATATCCTGCCTGAGCAGTGGGGTTGGTAAATATGTATATACAAAGTCTAGGGCCACCCTGCATTTCATTAAAAAAAAAAAAATCTTCATATGAGATATTTTTGTATGTTTGAGTAGAGTGTCTGCCAATGGTCCTGCCCGAGTGGAGAGGTTGGGTAAATATGAATTACTAGAGGTTATGATTATTGGTTTGGTTTGGTTTCTTTGTTTAATGGCATATCAACCTTTGTAGGTTATTTAATGCCAAATTTATTCTCCTTGAAGAACAGTAGTGGTACTATTTAACCCATAGCTGGGAGGATATGGGGGTTCATACCTTTCCCAAGGGTATTTGCCCGAAAGTGAACGTAATAGCGCGACTGGAGTACGAACTCGCATACTACGATTCTGCAGTCCATCACTTTAACCATTACACCACGAGGACACCCCCCCATTATTATTGGGGTGAGGCCCCATGGTATAATGGCTAAAGTGCTGGACAGTGGCCTTGAAGTTCACAAGTTACAACTTTTGTCCCGTTATTTCATTGACTTTTTGATTGATATCCTTGGGAAAGATATGAACTCTCTTATCCCCCCAGTTATGGGTTGAATAACTCAATGTTCTTATACAAGGATATGCCATCAAACACAACCTAAGAAGCTACTGAAAATCAACAAACTTATCAGTAAGTAAAGTTGGAGACCATAGTCGAGGGCGACTTGAAGGCTCCTTTTTCATTAGCTACTATGCTGAGGTATAAGGAAGGGCGCTACTTCTTTCCCTGGATTGCTCCACTTTCCCCTTGATCCCAATCTTATAGTGCTGAGTGTTAAGCAAGGAGGCATCAAGTACCATTTTTTGAGTTTTTGATATGACTAGACCTGGGATTGAACCCAGTCTTTAGTATAACTCGAATTGGGATTAACCCCAGTCTTTGGTAAGACTAAACTTGGAACTGAACCCAGGCCATTGATGAACACTCTAGCCACTAGTCCAATGGGCCGGTATTTTACTAAAATATATAAGTTAGCAAATAAAAATAGAAAAAAAGAAGAGCAATATTTTAATTCATTTTGTAGTTTGTTTAATTTCTAGATTAACGCCTCTATCTAGATCTGAGGAGTCCCTGTGGTGTAATGGCTTAAGTGATGGACAGCGGCCTTGAAGTATGCAAGTTCAAATTCCAGTAACACTGTTTCATTCACTTTTGGGCTAATATCTTTAGGAAAGGCATTAACTCTCTTGTCCCTGCCCCAGCTATGGATTAAATAGTATGGCTACTATTATTGTACAAGGATAATTTTTGTATTAAATAACCCAAGAAGGTTTTTGTTCAGTCAGCTGGGGCTGTAGAATACACCGACTGCACCTATGCAGAGGGGTAAGACCCTCCCAATGAGTGTCCTGTATATGACACTAAACATTCTGATAGTGACGTTCCAGTGATGCTGGAACTTTGAGGAATGCAGAGTACCCCTTTAATGCCATTGCTCCCAGGTCCACTCTGGCCCGGAATGTTACCACCTGATCAGGTGGTAACATTCTATGGGTTAAATAGAACTAAAATGAATACTTATGCTAAACTGAATTGTTTGAATTAGAAATGTTTGGCTAAACTGAATAGCTTGAAATAGAAATGTTTTTCACAATTAAACTGTACGCTTATGCTAAACTGAATTATTTGGAATGGAACTGTTTTTGAAATTGAAACTGTACTTACACTAAACTGAATTGTTTAATATAGAACTGTTTTGACATTTAACTGTGAGTAAACAAAATCTCTACTTATACTAAACTGAATTAGCTCTGTTTGACTAAACTGAATCGCTTGAAATAGAAATGTTTTTGACAATTAAACTGTGTACTCATGAGAAACTGAATTATTTGAAATATAACTGTTTATTTGCATAAAAATGGATTTGGTGTTAAATAACCTGCAAAGTTTGATATGCTATAAAACCCAATCAACCAAGAAGGTTCAGAAGGTATTAAACTGAAGAAACTAAATGATTAATGTTGTTGTTATTATTATTACTATCATTAGATAAGAATAATATCTTGAAACAATTTAATTGCTCGCAAAAAAGACTGATTTCAGCATTAGATAAACCAACATGAACTGGTATGCTTGTAAAATCAGCCTCTCTCTTCTTTCTTTTTTTTTTTTTTTTTTTTTTTTTTTAGAATTAAAAGCAATTCGATATAAACAGTGGCCTTTACTTTAGTGTTACAATTTTTATTATAATCCATTTTAAAGTGCCCTGAGTATGATAGAAAACTGAATCTAGTGGTGAGGCTCAATCACTGGGAAGGGTGTAGTCACCTTTACACTGACATTACTCATAGATCCACTTATTTGTACTAAGAATAATAACTTGAAGCTATAGTGAGTTTGATTTTCACTGGGTGCCCCATACTTCTGATTTTGTCTCATTGAGAAAGATAACAAGAAGTCCTTGGCCTTATTTCATGATAATAAATCAAGTGATTTATTATTTAGAGGAGTATTGTTGTTGGTTGAAACTTATTTATTCAGTCATTTATAGTAAGGAGTGTCATCCAGAATTCAAGTAGGTCACTGGGAATGGAAGCTTTCAGGATATGTGGTTAAAAAAACAAGTTGATAACAGAAAGTGTTCACTAATAGTCCTGATGACTGGGGTTCAATCCCTAGTTGAGTCATACCCAAGACTTGACAAATGGAACTTAACACTCAGCATTGTAAGGTACAGATCAAGAGTAAGTGGAGCAATCCAGGGAAAGGAGTAGGGCCCTCCGCTAGACTTATGTGTAGTTGCTATTGAAAATGGAGTTTTTGGGTCACCCAACTTACTATACAGATATATGTCAAATAAATTTTACCAGGTAATCAAAGAACTTATATTAAAAACAGTTCTAACAAAAACAAAACAAAAAAATTTCAAAATTTCAGCTGAAAATTATTAGAAACTCTGTATTTCTCATAATTTTTTATAAACAGGATTTGGCATTGAATAACCTAAAATATTTTATATGCCATAAAACCCAACCAAACCAAGTCATATATATTGAATATATATGTATAAACAGGATTTGGCATTAGATAACCTAAAATATTTGATATGCCATAAAAACCAACCAAACCAAGTCATATATATTGAATGTATATGTATAAATATGATTTGGCATTAAAATAACCTAAAATATTTGATATGCCATAAAATCCAACCAAACCAAGTCATATATATTGAATATATATGTATAAATAGGATTTGGCATTAAATAACCTACAATGGTTGATATGCCATAAAACCCAACCAAATCATATATATTTAGTATATGTATAAACAGGATTTGGCATTAAATAACCTAAAATATTTGATATGCCATAAAACCCAACCAAACCAAGTCACATATATTGAATATATATGTATAAACAGGATTTGGCATTAAATAACCTACAATGGTTGATATGCCATAAAACCCAACCAAACCAAATCATATATATCTAATATATGTATAAACATGATTTGGCATTAAATAGCCTAAAATATTTGATATCCCATAAAACCAAACCCAGAAAAAAGTATACATCCAACTATGTTTCCTCAAACTACTGATTGATAATAGGGCAGTCTGGGCTCTAACCTTGATATTGCGACCAGTCTAAGAGAAGGAAAATAATTTTACTAAACTGTATAGTATACTTTCTATTCCTCCAGTTGGGGAGAGGAATCTCATGGTGTAGTAGCTAATGTGCTGGGCTGCATAGTAAGTGAGCTATTATGATCACTTTGTACTAATACCCTTGGGAAAGGCATGAACCTCCTTATCCTCACCAGCTATAAGTTAAATAGTACTACTACTGTTCTTCTACATTGATGGCTTTGGTATTTAATCATATTTACCCAACCCCTCTGCCCGGGCAGGATATGACACAAGGTCAATTTTTAAGCAGAGTTTAACAGGTTTGAATTCAGGGTTTTCCTTCTCCTAGACTAGTTGCCTAACCAAGACAGAAGAACCTAGTCTGCCCTACTATTTACCCATAGCTGGAGGGAGAATAATTGGATTGATACCTTTCCCAAGGGTATAAGTGCTATGTGAAATGCAATCAGTATCGTCCAGGATTTGAACTCGTGTCGCCGTGTCCATTTCCTACGATGATAACCATTAAACCACAGGCTTTGGTATTTAATCCTATTTACCAACCCCTCCGCTCGGGCAGGATATGACAAAAGGTCAATTTTTAAGCGGAGTTTAACAGGTTTGAATTCAGAGTTTTCCTTCTCCTAGACTAGTTGCCTCACCAAGGCTGAAGAACCTAGTCTGTCCTACTATTTACCCATAGCTGGAGGGAGAATAATTGGATTCATACCTTTCCCAAGAGTATTAGTGCTATGTGAAATGCAATTTGGTATTTAATAACCCACAAAGGTTGATATGCCACTAAACAAAGAAAGCAAAACCAAATCACTACCCTTGTGCTTTTGTGCCTTTATAAATAAAAAATTCTGTTATTTTTTCAGTGTGAAAGACTGCTGACATTGTGTTATGTTTCGCTCTGGCCAAACAAACGACAACACATAATATATATATATATATATATATATATATATATATATATATATATATATATATATAAAATATATATTTATTTTCTCAACAGACGATTGTGTGAAGTAGGAGCAATCAGGAGAGGTATTAGAATCGTTCGTCTATGAGTCCAGGACTCTTTGGTGTAAGTAGACGATGACCGAGAAAACGCACACGGGGCAATGACGGGACAAGCTTGCGTGGACAGCGGAATTTTCACTGTCTTCCGTTCAATTCGTCGGCCTTATATTACCATCAAACTCCTATGCGGAGATATGGACACGCCTCCACGCCCACGCAATCTCCTCCCATAACTGGCTAACGGAATATGCAACTTCTGCCGTCTTTGGAATGGCATGTTTGATCATCATCGAGCGGAAATAACTGTCATGCAGTTCACAGGTCACCCTCTTCTGGTGCATCAGTTTGTGTCTGCACCGTGGGATTTTAACCTCGTCCCATATTGTCAGCCAGGCTCGTCTACGCAATCTGTTCCCATAACTGGCCAATGGAATATGCAACTTCCGCCGTCTTTGGAATGGCATGTTTGGCCGGGTCGGAGGTCAACATACAACAAGTGTCGCTGGAGTCTTGGCACCATTTTTATTCATAATTGACCTATAGGAATTTATGGATGAGTGTGGTATTTATTGAGATTGCCACTAGTCTTTTCCTATAATGCATTAGTCTATCAAAGATTAAATTACACAGCATATTTCAGTAAGGAAAAACAAAGTCTATTTAGACTACAATAACATACATTCTATCTATCTATATATATATATATATATATACATTGTACACATAATTAAGAAACATGACATAGCGTCCTAAAGTGTAAAAAAAGTAGATAAACTGTTCACAGAACCAGCAGGCCGATAGGGGTGGTTAAAAACTTACATTTTCCTGCTGTAGGGAAATGGTCCATAAGGGACAATTTTGCATACTTGTGCTGGTCATTAAAGCGAGGACGAAAGACAGGTTCTTTCTGGCTGGTGTCGATTATCAAAGAGATATAGAACTCGCTTTTCGAAAAGTCATATGACCAAAACGTCATGGGATTCTTGGAAGCTCAGCCCACAGCTCCCAAAAAGGAAGACCACTGTGTCTGGTTCCCTATCAGGCCTAAATTGTGTACTTCTAATGAAAGAAAATGGTTTTGCGCTGAAAAAGGCAAGAAGGAGACAATATCCTGCAGAAACTATTACTGATGTAGACTACGCAGATGATCTAGTGATTCTTGTACATACACCTGCTCAAGCCTAGTCTCTGTTGCATAACCTGGAGCTGGCAGCAAGGGACATTGGTCTTGATATGAACTCAGATAAAACAGAGTTCATGTGTTTTAATCAAGATGATACCATCTCATTAAATGGCGAACTTTTAAAATTCACAGACCAGTTTATATACTCTACTGAAAGCGATGTCAACATATCCATCGGTAAAGCATGGACTGCTATTGATAGATTAATAACCATAGGGAAATCTGATCTCTCTGATAAAATAAAATGGAAATTCTGTAATCATGTCAGTACTACTGTATAGATGCACCACTTTGACTTTAACAAAATGTCTGGAAAAAAAGCTTTATAGTGACTATGCAAGGATGATGCATGCTGTTTTGAACAAATATTGGAAGCAGCTTTCAAATAAGATGAACGAGAATGGCTACGCACTGGTGGAGAAGCAAGGATGAACTCATAAGCAACATTCTCCTATGGACCCCTTCCTACTTAGAATCCTCACTACATTCTTTCACTATCCATGCAGTTTGCCTTGAGCATTTTGGAGCTGAAGGCGTCCAAAAAGGAAAAGACATACGAACAGCCAATAGAAGACAACGAGAAAAGGGCCGGCTTAGAGTAGAGCAAAGGCTTCTTAAGAATCGGCTTAAAGAAATGCCAAATGATCGTGAGTTTATGAAGAAGCAATTGTCCGAAGTTAAGGAAAAGATCCTTGTCATTATAAGAGCAGAAAACGGAAGGAAGCGTCGACAAAAGAAACGAAAAGCTAGGTCCAATTTCGAAAAAAACCTGCTTAAATTCTCCTATTAAAATTCTCCTATTATCAAATTCTCTTATTAGGTATATATTAAGTATATAAATCGATTGAAGGGAATCAGAGTCAGGAGAACTACCACAGTACTCAGGATCACTTTGTCAACCTAATGCACCCAGTGTGAAAGGGAATCCAATTTGCATTAATTGGCCTAAAGCGAATGACGATAGATAGAAGGTCCTCGATGAAGAGGTGTCCTTTATTCTCCGAAACAGCTTAAGAGGATCTATTGGAGTGAAACTACATTCTTTCACTAAAACTATTCCTGCAGTTTGCCTTGAGCATTTTGGAGCTGAAGACGTCCAAAAAGAAAAAGACATACGAACAGCCAATAGAAGACAGCGAGAAAAGGGCTGGCTTAGAGTAGAGCAAAGGCTTCTTAAGAAGCGGATTAAAGAAATGCCAAATGATCGTGAGTTTATGAAGAAGCAATTGTCCGAAGTTAAGGAAAAGATCCTTGTCATTGCAAGAGCAGAAAACGGAAGGAAGCGTCGACAAAAGAAACGAAAAGCTAGGTCCAATTTCGAAAAAAACCTGTTTAAATTCTCCAAGAAATTTTTCGAGGGAGAGAAAAACGGGGTCCTTAATATACCGAAAGGGGACTTGGAAGCACACCTTCTGAAAAAATATACCGACCCACTCATCGACACTCCGTTGAGCCGTCTTAATGAACCCAATCGGCCACATCCGCCGGAAGAAAAATTTGACGATTCACCTTTGAAACTTGATGAAATTAAAGACTTCGTCAGAAAAGCTCGACCTAAGAGCTCACCGGAGATTAACGGCATTTCATATAATCTCTACAAAAGATGCCCGAAAATATTAGTACTACTTTGGAAGCTTTTACGAGGAAATTTATTGCGGAGAATTGGGGATCGGCAGATGGAATCCACATACCAAAAGAAAAAGACTCCAGAAAAATAGATCAGTTTCGACCAATTCCACTCCTCAACGTAGAAGGTAAGATCTTTTTCGGTGTCATTGCGAAGTGGATGACGATATTCGTAATAAACAACGGGTATGTCAATACATCAATTCAAAAGGCTGGAGTTCCCGGCTTTCCAGGTTGTATTGAACATACCACTATGTTGTGGTATCGAATAAAAACTGCGAAAAATAATAAAACCGAACTCCACGTCATTTGGTTAGATCTAGAAAACGCATATGGCTCAGTAAGACACCAACTACTTGAGAGAGCAATGGAGTTCTTTTGGATTCCAGAGGACATTAAAAACCTCATATCAACGTACTTTAAACGTACTTATGTGAGGTTTTCTAATAATAAATATTCAACTAACTGGCAAAAGTTGAATAATTAGCATCATGATGGATTGTGTTATCTCTCTACTACTTTTCGTATTGGTAATGGAGATGATATTACGTAGTGCCGACGTCAACACCAATCAAATAACCGGTCCATCTACGAAGTCTTTTATGGATGATGTAACTCTAATTGCAGAATGCAGATCACACATGGAACAACTGGTAACCCGCCTCCAAGAGGTCTTCAAATGGGCTGCTATAAAAATAAAGCCTTCGAAATGCCAAAGTTTATCATTGCTGAAAGGAAACTGCAAAGAAATAAAGTTTTCTGTCAGTGGAAACGAAATTCCTACAATCTGCAAAAAAAGCGTTAAGAGTCTCGGTCGCTGCTACTCCCTACCTCTTTACTGATCGACATCGTTGGCAGGACTTCAGAAAACAGCTACAAAATGGATTACGCTCCATTGATAAATGTGATCTCATGAACAAAGATAAAATATGGTGCATTTATTTTGGATTAATTTCTAAATTAGCATGGCCATTGCAAATATATGAGGTATCACTTACAAAAGTTGAAACAAAGGAGCGGTTAATCAGTAAATTTATAAAAAATATGGTTGGGAGTACCTAACTCCTTAACAAACGTGGCACTATATAGTTCATCAACAAAAATAAAACTTCCAACGTTGTCACTTGTTGAGGAATATAAATTAGGAAAACTGCGACTCTTCCAAATGCTGCGTGACTCTCGCAACCCTCAGGTGAAGAATGCCCAGCCTTCTGTGATAACCGGTCGGAAATGGAAGGCAAAAATAGCTGTTGAGAATGTAGGATCGGCCCTCAGGATGAAAGAAATAATTGGCACAGTGGCAAATGGAAAAGCAGGTCTAGGCCTACATCCACAGCGTTGGTGGTCCAAAGAATCCACATTAAACAGAAGAAAAATGGTGTCGGAAGAATTTCATCATCTTGAGGAAGTTTGGCGTTTTGCTATAGCTGTAGGACAAAGGAAACAGGGCGCATGGACTAAGTGGGAGAGTGTAAAAGACAGAGCTGTCACATGGAGAGACCTCAAGCACATGGACCAAAGAAATTAAGTTTCCTCATAAAAGTAATCTACAACGTCTTACCAACGCCAGTCAACCTTGGGGGTCAACTACACCCGACCGATGCAGAGCATGTAGGAAAACTGCGAGCCACAAACATATTCTCAGTAGATGTGAGTACGCTCTAAGAAGCTATACTTGGAGACATAACGAAGTCCTGGAGATTTTTTCTGAGGTTTCAAAAATATGTTGTGAGCCTGCCAATAAAGCTCTAAATATTATCAATAACAGAGCAATTCAGTTTGTTAAAGAAGGAAATATTTCGAAAATTGCACGTAAAAATATACGTAAACCATCATTGCTTGAGGTCTGAATGGACTGGCACGTCGCAACCGATTTAAAACATAACTTCATATTTCCAACTGAAATAGCGTTAACGACAAAGCGTCCAAATATTGTCATTTGGTCCGTTAAAGCAAAAAAGTTTTCGTTATTGAGTTAACGGTCCCTTTTGAAGAAAATTTCGACTGGGCACATCAGCGTAAGTTGGAAAAATATGAGGATCTGCGAGAATAATGAGTCAGAAATAGCTGGATAACAAATGTATTTCCTAGCGAAGTCGGATGCTGAGGTTTTATTGCCAACTCAACTTCCGTTTTCTTGACTAATCTTGGAATTTCTCCATCAGACAAGAGGAATTACATGGAAAAGATCGAAGATAAGGCTCTAACTGCATCAACGTGGATCTTGCAATCCCATTGAGCGAGAACAATCTGACAAAGTCTGATGGTGTCGTGAGATACTGGTGGGGCACACTGGGCTAGTGGTAATGATGTTTCGGCCCCGAAACCATGCCTGAACCCAGAGTCATCATCTGATGAAAGCTTTGTTAGAAGCAATGCTGTTGTATAAACATCAGTTATTGTATGATACCCACCTACACACACACACATATATATATATATATATATATTGTCATCCACAGACAGACTGTTTCGTTGTATCACAACACTTCAGTGTGCCTAGACAGGCTAGATTCCCGAAGCTGGGATCGAAACCTGGCTGAGTGAAACGCCAATCCTAAATTCTACCACTCAACCACAAGCACAAGTGAAAGAAATTTAAACGCTTATATATTACATTTGTTTTGTTTACATACATCCGCTTAACGGCTACCGAGAGCTCAATTCATTTGAAGAGCCTTGCTTTACGCTAGTGGCAACCATTACTTCCTTCGCTAGAGAGCTCAACCCCACAGGGGTAGGGGAGCATATACATATGCATAATATGTGTGTGTGTATATATATATATATATATATATATGTATACATAGTATATGTATGTGTATATATATATATATATATATATGAGTATATATATACATACATAGTATGTGTAAGTGTGTGTGTGTATATGTATATATATATATATATATATATATATATATATACACGTAGTATATGCGTATAGTATCTATGTATACTATGACACGCATAAGTATTGGATATATGTCATTTTCTGTTATAATTCTAGTTTATGTCCGCCATTTTGCCTGATATTTTGTCAGTAATATCTCGTAAAGTTGTTTTAGTTGTATGTGGAAGGAAAATTAAAAACTCATGGTTGAATCTTTTTTTTTTTTTATCAAAGTTCAAAATTACGCTATGCAAGAATATTGGATATATCAATTCAATATTTTGTTGCTTAGCCTCTGTTTTGTTTCACTGATTCCAGTCGCTTTCTCTGGCCACAAGTTTTCCACACTATTCCCGCGTTACTTTACCCCATTCTTCCTTGCATAATTCCCCTAATTGCTTGATATTTTGTGGATTCTGCTTATGTACTTTAATCTTCAAAGTATTCCACAAATTCTCAATTGGATTCAAGTCAGGAGACTGACTTGGCCAATTGAGAGTACTGATACCATTATTTTCAAACAAGAAGATAAAAATTGACTTTATATACATTCATGTATATGTGTGTGTGTGTATAAGTGAGTGACTGTAAGTATGGGCCTTTTGTTTTCTTAAGTCTAAACGTGCGATTTTTATGATCTTTGGTGACAACGTTTCGCGTTAGGGTAGTCAGCAAAAGGACGTTGCATGCTTCTTCGCTATGTGTTGTGTGCGATGTCTTCTACAGTATGTCGTCCTTGCCTCTGGCAGTGGAATGCCGTAGTTAATTAAATTCTTCGTTATTTATACTTTTTTTGGTTGGTTGATTGGGTTTAATGGCATATCAACCTCTATAGGTTATTTAATGCCAAAGCCTGTTTACACATATGTACGATTTGCAGACACATAATTTAATCATACCATACTAAAACTATACAACTCATTTACTCGCATACGAATACGTATTTGCAAGTATTTCTATGTGACATTAGGTTATTTAGTGATGATAGTGCTTTTTTTTTTTTGTTGTTGTTTTTTCTGTTTTTATTGCTCACTACTATTTCTACCAACACAAGCAAAAATCTATTCAGCAATAATTTGCTTTCTGTTGATTACTTTGTTGTGTTTTCGGGATTGTAATCAAATCTATATTTTCTGGTACAACTCAGTCTCTTTTAAGAACGACAAGACATTATCCATGTGGACGTTCTCAAATAAGTCCTTTATGGTATTTGCGTGGAAATAGCGCTTTCTGGTGTCATTAAAAACTTTACACTCAAGGAGAACGTGTTTGATTGTACAGGGCGTTTGGCATGTCGAGCACTGTGGTTGCTGTTCTTGCTTGAGTATAAAAGAGTGCATAAGTCTGCTGTGACCAATACGCAATCGCGTTATTGTTACTTGCCCTTTTCGCGATTTTCGAAAGGCTGGGTGCCATTCTCCCAAAAAGGGTTTGACCTGAAATAGTTTATTGCTGGTATTTCTATTCCAGCGTTGTTGCCATTTTTTATGGAGGAAATTATTTATTTTCGGTTTCAGATCGGTGTATGGGATGTTGTACTTGTCAGGGTCAAATCTAAAGCCGATTTTGCTGCCGCGTTTGCTCTATGATTTCCTCTCACCCCAATGTGGCTTGGAATCCAACAAAAAACGATTTCTTTGTTTAATGTTGAGTGTAGTCTGCAAAGTAGTTTGATAAGTGGGTGCTCTAGTTTTTTGTTGTTTAATGATAATAGGACAGAGAGTGAGTCTGAGAATATGATGAATTTTTTGTGTTTTTCTTTCGAGATAATGTCGAGAGCCAAGTCTATTGCACAGGCCTCAGCTGTGAAAATAGAACTATCCATTGGCAGAGCTTTTGTTTTTATTATTTTGTTTAAGACTGCTGCACATGCTGTTTTATTGTGGTCTTTGGATCCATCTGTATAGATACATAGATAGTCGGGATACTGTTGGAGGATATTTTGATGTGTTTCTTGGTAGGTGAAGGGACGTGTCTTTGTTTTATGGAGTTGATTCATTTGAAGGTTAACTTTTGGATTTTTAATGATCCAAGGTGGTATTTGTGGCAAGATGCTTTTATGGATATTATCTAGAGCAATGGTGGCTTCTTTGAGAATAGGCTCCATACGGAGGCCAAATGGTCTAATTGATTTTTCTTTTTGGTCGAATATTGTCTGTATTTTGGATCAAAGGTGCAGTCATATGCTGGATTAGAGGGAGAAGATTTAAGTTTGGTATAATACTGGAGGGCTAATTTTTCACTTCTGATCAGTAGAGGTGCTTCATGAGCTTCGGTGTATAAGCTGTCAATTGGAGAAGTTCTAAATGCTCCTAATACCAGTCTTAAGCTTCCATGGTGAATAGGGTCAAGTTGTTTCAGATATGATTTCCTGGCAGATCTATATATGAAAATGCCATAGTCGAGTTGAGAGCGGAGAAGAGTTCTATATAACTCAATTAGAGTCTGACGGTCAGCTCCCCACTCTGTGTGGGCAACGACTCGCAGAAGTTGTTGGGCTCGGGTTGATTTGTTTTTTAGGTATTTTATGTGTGGGATGAATGAAAGTTTTTTATCGAATATTATGCCGAGGAATTTGTATTCGTTAACGACTGGTATTTCGGAGTCATCAATTTTTAGGAGAGGGTCATTGTGCATTTTCCTTAGAGTGCAAAAATGCACGCATTTAGTTTTTGACTTGGAGAACTTAAATCCATTTTCTCTTGCCCATTTATTTACTTTGTTTAAGTTTAGTTGAAGTTGTCGCTCTACTATGTTCATATGAGTGGCCCGATAGCATATGACGAAGTCGTCGACGTAGAGGGCACAGTCGATTGAGGGGGTTAGACATTTTACAATGTTATTGATTTTCATGGAGAAGAGAGTAACGGAGAGGATGCTGCCTTGCGGAACACCCTCCTCTTGATGTTGTGAGTTTGAAAGGGTGGATCCCACGCGTACCCTAAATGTTCTTTCGAAGAGAAAGTTTTTTATGAACATCGGCAGTCTTCCTCTTAAGCCTAGATTATAGAGGTCCCGCAAAATACCATACTTCCACATAGTGTCATAAGCCTTCTCTAAGTAAAAAAATACTGCCGTCAGATGTTGTTTTCTTATGAAGGCTTCTCTGATGAAGGTTTCTAGTCGTATCAAATGATCTATGGTTCCTCTTCTTTTCCGGAATCCTGTTTGCATATTTGTTATTAGACCATTTGTCTCAAGATACCACGTCAGTCTACTATTTATCATCCGCTCCATCGTCTTACAAAGGCAGCTAGTCAATGCGATGGGTCGATAATTCTGTGGGTTCGATGAATCTTTGCCTGATTTGGGGATCGGGACAATTATTGAGTGTCTCCATGTTTCTGGGAAAGTACCGTTCACCCAAATATTATTATATAGCTTTAGTAGGCATTTAACCGATTCATCTGGTAGCTGTTTGAGGAACTCGTTGTGTACTTCATCAGGACCGACAGCTGAGTGGTTGGATTTTTTTATGGAGTCCACTAGTTCAGTTAGGGTAAATGGCTTATTGTATTCTTCGGAGTTATTTGAAGAGAACTTTATTTTTTTCTTTTCGAGGGTGGGTTTGATTTTATAGAATTCTGCGTTGAATTGGCTGGAGGAGTTTTTAGAAAATGTTTCTGCAAGAAAATCTGCTATGGCCTTTTACCTGTTATTTTGTGGTTTGTTACGGAGAGGTGTTTTAGTGTAGTTGATTGTTTTTTTTACCGGCTATTTTTCGAATCATGAGCCAAACTGTTTTGATGTTAGGAGAGGTATTGAGCTTGCTCACGTAATTTTGCCAGGATTTTTTCTTGGCTTCTCTAATGATTTTACGGGCGTTAGCTCGGTGGAATTTAAAAGAGATTAAATTGGAGGTTGTGGGTTCAGTGTTGAACTTCCGCAAAGCTGCTCGTCGTAGGCGAATAGCCTGTTTACATTCTTTGCTGAACCAAGGTCTGTCTCGTTTATGAATTGTTAGGTTGTGTGGAATGCATGTTTTAGCTATATTTATAAGTTTTTTGGAGAATTCGGGAATAGTTTCGGTATTGTTTACTATGAGGTGTTTCTGACATAGAGTGCGAAATTCTTCCCAGTTAGCTTTATTCAACCTCCACCGGGGAAGGTCGTCGTCTTGAGGGTGCAAACTCTCGAGTACAATTGGAAAATGGTCGCTCCCGCATGTGTCCTCATACACCCTCCAGGTGAAATCAAGGAACAATGAAGTGTTGCAGAGGGTTAAATCAATGGCTGAGTAGGTAGCAGATGATGGATCCAGATGTGTTGGTGATTTTTTTTGTTGAATAGGCAGAGATTATTACTGTTAATGATATTTTCAAGAGTTTGGCCTTTGTGGTTTGTGCTTCTACCGTCCCATATGGTGTTATGGCTGTTAAAATCGCCAAGTAGAATAAAAGGTGTGGGTAGTTGCTGTAATATGTTGTTGATTTCACTTTCATTTATGGCATCGTGGGGCGGAATATATAGTAATTTACAAAGCTCTTTGCTTCGATGTGGCACAAGGCCAAATGAATGGGGCACCCAATGAGACTCGAACTCACTCGTGTAGGTTTGCTAGTCTAGCTTGCTAACCGTTACACCATCAGAGGTGCCCGGGCGGAATATATAGAGATCAGATATTAATTGTTCTGTGTAAAGTCACTTTGACAGCTATTGCTTGGAGTTGAGTGTTGAGGTGGATTTTGCTTTGAGGTATGTCGTTCCTAATAAGGATTGAGACACCACCCGAAGCTCTATGACCGGTATTGTTGATGAAATTGTAACTTTGGAGGTTTTTTATTGTGATATCATCATTGGTTTTCAGAAATGTTTCTTGAAGGCAGACAATGGCAGGTTGTTGTTGAGTCATCAATAAGAGCAGTTCGCTCCTATTGGCTTTGATTCCGCGGCAGTTCCACTGGATTATTTTGTGGTTAATTGTTAGGCCTTAGATCTGGACTGTTTGATCGTTTATTTTTATGGCCTTTATGTTTGTGTACTTGGGGGCTGTTTTCTGTTTCCATCTTTTCTAAAATTTTTAATTTGTTACTCGCGTCAACATTTTCATTTTGTTTTGGATTAATTTTTGTCTTGTCTTTTTGTAGTTTCTTGTTTGGAGAGGTTTCTGTAGAATTGGGTGGTCTTATTGGGGATCTCCTATCTTTTGGTCTTGTTTTAGAAGGGGATTTCTCCGTGACACATTTAGTTGGTTGTGTGGTTGGTGATAGCTCCATGTTCTTTTCTAGATCGGTCTTAACCGTGGAGGTGTGTGAGTGTGCAGGTGTCTTCACTTTGTCTGCTACAAGATCTGCCTTTGTAGATGGTGTCTCTGAAATTTTGTTAGTATCAAGGGAGGCTCTTATTTCATTAATATAGCCTTCTCAGTCGCCCGGCTCCAGCTGAATCAATTTTTTTACTATCCTCTCGTAATTATACTGGGTTTTATTGCGCTGGACGGCTTGAGAGTCGGTTGTGGTCTTAGATCCTAGTATCAATTTCCGCGCTTCATTGAATGGGATGTTGTTCTTGTGTTTGATTCCCAATATTTCTTTTTCCAGTTTCCAACTCTCACAGGATCGTGCATAGACGGGATGATCGCTTCCGCAATTCGCACACTTATACGGATTGTTGCAATTGTCAATATGGTGGTCAGGATCTTGTTGTGCACATTTGCCACATACTTTTCGACCTCTACAATTATCTTCGTGATGGCCGTATTTTTGACAATTGTAGCAACGCAATGGATTGGGTATGAATTGCTCAACTCTCTCCATTGTGTAGCCTACTTTTATCCTCTCCGGTATTTTGGGTTGGTCAAATGTCATTATGTAGGTGTTTGTTTCAATGAGTTTACCCTCTTTTTTGATTGTAACTCTCTTTACTTCTGTTACACCTTGTTTCTTCATTTCTTTTTTTTTTATTTCATCAATTGTGCATAATGACAATTCCTTACTTCTTACAACCCCTTTACTTATGTTCAAGGATTTGTGAGGGTAAGTTTTAACGTTTATAGTGTGGAATTTTGTCATTTTCAGTAGGAAATCGGCATTTTTCCTTGTATCTACTTCAACGAGCAAAGTTTGATTTTTTTTTTTTTTTTTTTTTTTTTTTTTACGTGGACGGGCGTCATATTACTTGATATTACCTTTTCAATTAAAAAAGGCGATAAGTTTGTTATTGGCGTTTCCGTGGATTCAATTATTATGAATCTGGGGAAACTTGCCACACCTTCGTAGTCCGATTCAGTTTCCGTTAGGGTACGTTTCAGCTTTTTTGATGAAGAAAAAGCCATGATTGGTAATTGTTATTCACAGGTCCTATGCTCCACCAGCCACCATGGACTCCAACTTGGGAAGGGAATGAACCAAGGGGGCAACCCATTCGCCTTGGCTGAGACGGGGATACAAAACCAGTATACTCATGCAAAGAGTATAATTCTGAGCCTCTGCCAAATTATGCTTTTTAAAAAACAACAATCTCACAGCGGTCATAAGTCCTACCTCAGCACAATTGACCCTCAGCCCCCGCCTTCTAGCACATATGGAAAAAAGAGGGTTGGAAATAGTTCCGCAAAAGTAGATCAAAGTATTCCACAAGAGCAGATTGTATGATACGATCGGGAAAGTAAAAAAAAACAACAAAACCACATATGTGCTAGGGCATGTCGGGCCCAGCCGATTGATCGGATCGGGCCCAATCCGACCGCCCGTCAGACCAAGTAAGGGCCAAAGTGATGTGTTGCAAGCCATTGACCACTGTCACCGGATCAATGACTGCTCTACCACCAGGGATCCGTCCTAGCGCCTTACGGGTCGCCACCCACGGCCAACAGGTAGCCTCATTGGGGGGGGGGGGTCCTACCCCTCTGCAGAGGTGCAGTCAGCGTATTCTACAGCCCCAGCCGACAGGGCGGATACTTTTTTGGGAAACTAAAGTGGATCAAAAATAGGATTTTGTTATTTTATTGCGGGTCCTAAAATTCAAGCGCACAGACATTTCTTGACCAATCAGATTCGTATATTTATTTATTTATTTATTTTGATGCCTAAATATTTTTCTGTTAATTTGTTTCTGAGCCGAATTTTCTAGAATGTTCTTATTTTGTGTTTTTAGCTGATTGGTTGAAAAATATAAAAGTGTAAGTTCAATGTTAATGCGATTTTGATCCGAAATTTCTTGAATGTTTTTATCTATATTTTTGGAGTTGATTATTTTAAGGCTAAAAAAATGTGTATTCAATAAAATGACGTTGTCTGAGCCTCCATTTCTCAAAAATATATAAGTAACCTTTTTTAACTTCTGCATCGATCCTATTATTAGAAGGATTCATCAGTGCTCGATGAGTAAGATATTTGACAAGGTTAATCTTCTTAGACTTCTGGTCAAATGAATCCCAACTAATGTACTGGCCTGTGAAAGTTGGCTTTCTGTAAACACTAGCAATAAAGGAAGAAGGACCCTTCTTGATAAACATGTTAAGAAAGGATAACATATTGTTATTCTCCTCCTCCATAGTAAAAATCAAAGAATTATTCTCCTCCTCCATAGTAAAAGTCAAAGAATTATTCTCCTCCCCCATAGTAAAAGTCAAAGAATTATTCTCCTCCCCTATAGTAAAAGTCAAAGAATTATTCTCCTCCTCCATAGTAAAAGTCAAAGAATTATTCTCCTCCTCCATAGTAAAAGTCAAAGAATTATTCTCCTCCTCCATAGTAAAAGTCAAAGAATTATTCTCCTCCTCCATAGTAAAAATCAAAGAATTATTCTCCTCCTCCATAGTAAAAGTCAAAGAATTATTCTCCTCCCCCATAGTAAAAATCAAAGAATTATTCTCCTCCCCCATAGTAAAAGTCAAAGAATTATTCTCCTCCCCCATAGTAAAAGTCAAAGAATTATTCTCCTCCTCCATAGTAAAAGTCAAAGAATTATTCTCCTCCCCCATAGTAAAAGTCAAAGAAGAATGAAGGTTATTCAGACAATGAAAAAATTTCAACGCCTCATTACGTGAAGTTTGGTTTCTTTGTTTAATGGCATATCAACCTTTGTAGGTTATTTAATGCCAAAGCTATTCTCCTAGAAGAACAGTTATGGTACTATTTAACCTATAACTGGGAGGATAAGGGGGTTCATACCTTTCCCAAGGGTATTTGTCCAAAAGTGAATGTAATAGCGTGACTGGAGTACAAACTCGCTTACTATGATTCCTCAGTCCATCGCTTTAACCATTACACCATGAGGCCCCCCCGCCATTCATGAAATATTCTTATGCAATATGAATAATTTGCACATAGCTATATGGTTTCAAATAATTAATTATAATAATCCTTAGTAGATTACTAAATTGTTCTATTAGGGCAATCAGTGAGGATTACGGTAGAATAGTACATAGATGGGGCCCTAACAGGTACTACCAATCTCTGTCAGCGCAGACCTGGGAGTAATTCAAAGGAAGGAGTATTTCACATTCCCAAAAGCTACAGAAGTTGAGCTTCGCCATCAGATGCTGTTTAATATCTTACCCAGGATACTCATTAGTTGGGGGCAGGTCTTACCCCTTTGTAGTGGTGCAGTTTGTGTATTCAACAGTTACAGCCAACTGGGCAGGAAAAGGAAAAAGGAAGAATAAACGAGGAGTGTGTTTAATAAAGAGTCACTATGTATATTTGTGGGGTTTTTTTTTTGTACACTTTACTCTTATTTGTTTTAAAAATGAAAAGCTTTTTGTAGTTGCTGACAAAAGTTTTTGTTTTCAAATATCAGAAGACTCCTCACATGACTACTAGACTAGAAATTATCTGTAAATTCTCCCACCCACATTTTTGAGTCAACAATAAATTTTTTTCTTCCTTATCTTACCTGCTGGGTATGAGAGAGGCTTTTATTGTTTGCATACCAGCTGTCTCAGCTGGATATTTTTCTTTTTGTTAAGGAATGGGATTATTTTTCCTTTTTACGTTTCACATTTCCTCCACCCCCACCCAAGTATGTTTTTTAATTATTAAACATTTGCTAAAGTACCTGCCTATGTTTATAAGAGCTTCTTTCAATGACAGTAAATAATTCGTATGTTAAAAAATATTTCTTTAGTATTTTTGATTAAATGCCTGCATGTTTAACATTAGACAGTATAACACTAAAAAAAAATAATTGCTAGCATTACATAGCTATGCTTGAATCCATTAAACTGTGTGCAAATAAAACTATTGTTGTTATATACCAATATGTGGAGCTATTAAAGTGTGTCAAATTAAATTCGATTGTTCTGTTACTTCAACATCTGATCCTGGCCGAAAATTTTCTTATCTGAAAAAAAAACAAAACAAAGTATGTTCAGTTAGAGGGAATTTACCAACCCCTCTGCTCGGGCAGGATATGGCACAAAGTCAATTTTTAAGCGGAGTTTAACAGGTTTGAATTCAGAGTTTTCCTTCTCCTAGACTAGTTGCCTAACCAAGACTGAAGAACCTAGTCTGCCCTACTATTTACTCATAGCTGGAGGGAAAATAATTGGATTGATACCTTTCCCAAGGGTATTAGTGCTATGTGAAATGCAATCAGTCTCATCCAGGATTTGAACTCGAGTTGCCGTGTCCATTTCCTACAATGATAACCATTACACCATGGGCACCAGTATATTCAATTATCGAGGTTGCTCGAGTTAGTTGATAAAAATTAGCCTTTTCTTATATTGTATGAGGAGTATTGAATGTCTCCATGCATTACTTGTCTGATGGGAATCTTAGATGCTCCCATGTCCCTTGCTATAGACCCTAAATATTTCGCTGAGACTGTTGTCAATCATGGCCTGTATCTCACCAACAAATTCAAAAGTTCTTTTGCCCAGTCGGCTGGGGCTGTAGAATGCACTGACTGCACCTCTGCAGAGGGGTAAGACCCCCCCCCACCAACGAGTGTCCTGGATATGCCACTAAACAGTCTGATGGTGAGGTCCCAATAATGCTGGCGCTTTAGGGAATACGGAGTACCCCTCCATTGACATTGCTCCCAGGTCCACTCTGGCCCGGTGTGGTAGCACCTGATAGGGCCCTATCTATGAGTTAAAGAGAACTAACGGCATACTAATGCTAAAATGAATATCTTGAAATAGAAATGTTTTTTGACAATTGAACCGTGCTTACATTTGAACTGCGTGCTTGTGCTAAACTGAATTATTTCAAAAAGAACAGTTTTTTGACATTGAAATTGTATTTACACTAGGCTGAATTGTTTAACATAGAACTGTTTTGACATGTAACTGTGTGTAAACAAAATCTGCACTTTTACTAAACTGAATTAGCTGAAGTAGAACTGCTTGACTAAACTGAATAGCTCGAAATAGAAATGTTTTTTACACTCAAACTGTACTTACATTTAAACTGCGTGCTTTTGCTAAACTGAATTGTTTTAAATTGAACTATTTTTCACATTGAAACTGTACTTAGACTAAACTGAATTGTTATATATAGCTGCTTGAATAGTTTGAAATAGAAATGTTTTTGACAATTAAACTGTGTACTCATGGTAAACTGAATTGTTTTAAATAGAACTGATTATTTACATAAAAATGGATTTTGCGTTAGATAACCTACAATGGTTGATATGCCATAAAACCCAACAAACCAAACCAAACCATCAAAAGTTCTTTTTTTATGAGAACGAATAGAGTGAAGCATCCTACTAATCAACAAATTTAAGAGAAAATTAAATCTAAATTTGAAACTATTTTTAAGCAACTGGCAAATAAATGGTTATGATTTTAAAATGAAGCTCAGCTCACAATTACTTGTGAATTCCAATCCTTAAGGACCCTAAGGTCCTTAAGCCTTTTAGTCTTGAAATGTAAACAGACTTAAACATCTTAAAATGATAGCCTAAAGCTGAAATCAGTCAAATTAGGATATTTATAAAATTTATTTACCAATATTTGCATCAACATTTTTGCTTATATATATATATATATAGGAACAAAAGAACAGATAAATATATATATATTTTTTTTAAATAGGTAGGTCCACAAAGAGATTTGTATTTTTTGAATTTATTTATTTTGTTCTTACATACATGTATGTTTCCAGCTTGTTGATTTTATCAGAGAACATATAAAGCACAAGGCCTTTTTAATGGGATTAACAAGGCCTTGAACCATATATGTTCTCTGATGAAAGCAATAAGAATAAGGCCTTGTGTCATATATGTTCTCTGACGAAAGTAACAAGCTGGAAGCATACATATATATAAAAACAAAATAAATAAATAAATTTGAAAAATACAAATCTCTTCGTGAACCTACCTATTTTGAAATATTTTTATTCTCTCTTTGGACCTACAACAAAAATTTTTATATGCTCATAGACATCACGTATTCACAACATAATGAGAATTTGAGTAATACAAGGTGTATTTAATCAGTATTGTCATTGAAACTGTATTTACCAAGATAGTTATGAACAATGAATAAAGCATTAATTTTCTTTAAAATAGTCCTTTTAACATTCAACACGCTTATTCCAGCGTGATTGGTCAAACCATCTCTGAAACTTCTTTTTTGTAATGTTGAACTATCATATTTCTTTGCTTGTCCTCAACATCTTCAAATCTAATTGTTCAGTTTAGGAAACAAGAAAAAGTCACATAAAACTGAAGGTCTGGTGAGTATGAATGATGTTGCACTCACACCAACCTGTATTTCATCAAAAACTTCTGTTTAATGGCTTCATAATTCTAAAAAATTGTTACTGACTTATGTAAACATCATAATTTTATCATATAAGTTACTCAGCTGTGCAGATGTTTTCATTTAGGTTTTAAAATTAAAAAAAGCTTTACTCTAGATATGTTTGTAATTCCCATTGGGCTCATCCAACTCTTTACAAATCCTCATCATTGTTCTTAAATTCACACCCAAACGCTGAACTCTGTGGATTAGAGATTCCAGTTTGAGTGCTAAGAATTACTGTATGCCACACGGCAGTTGTGTTGATACTGCTGTATGGATGCACTACATGGACGCTAACTAAATGTATAGAGAAAAAGCTTGACGGCAACTACACAAGAATGCTGCCAGCAATACTGAACAAGTCCTGGTGGCAGCACCCAATGAAGCAGCAGCTGTACAGCCACTTACCACCCATCACAAAAACTATCCAAGTTAGACAACCAGACATGCGGCTCGCTGTTAGAGAAGTAGGGATGAACTCATAAGTGACGTACTCCTGTGAATGCTGCCAGCAATACTGAACAAGTCCTGGAGGCAGTGCCCAACAAAGCAGCAGCTGTACAGCCACTTACCACCCATCAAAAAAACTATCCAAGTTAGACAACCAGACACTGTTAGAGAAGTAGGGACGAACTCATAAGTGATGTACTCCTGTGAACCCCTTCACATGAACGAACAAAGGCAGGACGACCAGCTAGAAACTATATACAACAGCTCTGTGCTGATACAGGATGTAGCCTTGAAGACCTCTCGGAAGTGATGGATGATAGAGAAGAGTGATGGGAGAGGGTCAGGGATATTCGTGCTGATCATGTGACATGATGATGATGATGACAATCTGTTTTATTTTTTAAATCACGAAAAAAAATTTCTGGAAACTTTTTTATGGTGAATTTAAATGAGTGCATGTGTAGAATTTTAGGGAAATTGATTGACTATTAGTGTAGAATTTTAGGTTAATTGATTGACAATTAGAGTAGAATTTTAGGGAAATTGATTCACTATTAGTATAGAATTTTAGGGAAATTGATTGACTATTAGTGTAGAATTTTAGGGTAATTATCCATTAGTCTTTGATATTCCTCCATTCCTCATAGCATCTTTGCTTCCGTATCAAATATTATTTCTGTTATTCTTTCAGCTTTGTCATTATATACAAAAAAGGCTACCAAGAATTTGATGACGTTGTAGGCTCTGTAAGCACGAAAATGAAAGGCTATAGTTTTGCTAACAAGACAATAGCGGGTGACTTTCCAGGAATATGGGATGTAGCTGACTACACAATACCTCCACAGGTGAGTGAAAATCTTATAATACATTTCTATTTTTGTCTGAACTGAATTTCTGTGATGAGAAATGCTGATACCTTATAGATATTTGTTGCTGCCTCCCACCAGATAGGACCTGACACAAGGTCAATGATTATAGTGGGGATTTGGGGGAGGGGAAGGTTGGGTACAAGCTGAGACTTGAACCCTGCTGGTCTGTGCTGCTCATCGACTCACTGAGAGCAATGTGGGTCTAATGAGGCAAGCAGTTTCACACATATTCATGAAGTCAAACTTCAATAATCTTATATATTTTTGTTACTGGTTCTTGTAGCCTATTCTCATTTAGGTTTACTGGGTAAGTTTTAGCCTACCAATAGCGAACTGTATGTTTGTGAGCCGACTTATACAGCAGTAATTAGTCTAACCCAGAATTTTAAGCAAAAAATCTTGAGGTCGACTTATATGCGAGATCAGCTTGTATGCCACTATTTACAGTATTTCTAATTAGCTGCAAAAACACAGTTGTCGGGGTTACATGCTGGACTGTTCGCCAATGGTCCAGGAGGCCTGGATTCAATCCCATGTTGTGTCATACCAAAATGGTACTTGATACTTCCTTGCTTAACACTCAGCAATATAAGGTAAGTATAAAGGGTAAAGTGGAGCAATCCAGGGAAAAGAGTAGCGTTCTCCCCTACACATCGGTGTAGTAGCTATTAAAAAGGGAGCCTTCAGGTTGCCCTCAACTACGGTTGCCAACTTTACTAACTTTACTTACAGTTATAAAAAAGTAAGGTTGGCAACTGTTGTCAAAGGCAACCCAAAGGCTCCATTTTCAAAGACTTTAAAAATGGTACATGATACCTCCTTGCAATAGAAGGTACATATCCAGGGTAAAGTGGAGCAATCCAGGGAAAGGAGTAGTGTCCTCCCCTACACCTTGGTGTAGTAGCTATTGAAAAGGGAGCCTTCGAGTTGCCCTCGACTACGTTCGCAAACTTCACTTACTTTTACATGCTGGTGAGTTCAGCTTTGAGAACTTTGAGTGTGATTCATGCATAGTGGAGAATTGGTGTTTGAGGACGTGTTTTGAGGACCTTGAAGACCAACTCAGATGATTTTTTGTTTTTTTTTGTTTTTTTTTTAGACAAAAGTCTTTGCAACTTTTTTCTGTTGCTTTAACAATGCCCTCTGGTGGTCATTTTCAGAACTTTGGCAGACAAGGGTGGTTATCCCACATATGGAGTAGGCATAAACAAGTACAAACAAAACAAATACTGAGCAGTTTGTACACAGCACTAAAACTGCCAATATTCATATTTATATTCATATTAAGATCTTACAATATTGAGTCATAAATGATTAATCTCATAGAGTTTGCCATAAATTTGCCAACTGTCACAATTATATAACATAAAGGAGGATGTGTGCTTAACACAATGGTTATCATCAGTGGCTCAAATCCGAGACGAGTGCCCTAATTTATTATTATTATTATTAAAAATATTTTAGTTTTCATATGTATTATTCTGTTTATATCTCTAGTATTGTTATTTTACTCATCTGAGTAATTTTCACATCAGAATCAGTTGATGGTCTTTCACTGAAGTTTGAGTGACCGCAAGTCTCCTCAAGTCTCCAGGACTCTTCTCAGTATTCTGGCCAATCTCAACACTGTTGCAGTTTGGAGGGTCTCAATTCGTCCTCCGATTTTCAACTCTTCCAGCCCCCTTTCCAAGCCTTTGGGGACTGTTCTAAGCGCTCCTTTTACAAGTGGTACCACTGTCATCTTCAGGTTCCACAACTTTCTTAGTTCGCTGGCAAAGTCCAGGTAGTCTCTTTTTTCACTTTCTTTTATTTATATTCTGTGGTCCGTTTGGACAGCAATGTCCACTATATGGCAAGTTTTCTTTTTTCTTAATTATCACTTGGTCTGGTCTTCTCGCTGGGATTAGGTTATCTGTTTATATCTCTAGTATTGTTATTTTACACATCAGAAACAATTGATTCTCTTTCACTGAAGTTTGAGTGACAGCAAGTCTCCTCAAGTCTCCAGGACTTTTCTTAGTATTCTGGCCTATCTCAACTGTGCTGTTGTTCTCACAGTCTTATTTCCAATTCTTCCTGTCCTTGTATCAATCCTTAGATGTCCGTGCTGAGCGCAGCGATTTATTATTATAATTATTAAAAATATTTTAGTTTTCATATATATTATTCTGTTTATATCTCTAGTATTGTTATTTTACTCATCTGAGTAATTTTCACATCATAATCAGTTGATGGTCTTTCACTGAAATTTGAGCAACAGCAAGTCTCCCAAAATCTCCAGGACTTTTCTCAGTATTCTGGCTTATCTCAACTGTGCTGTCATTTGGACAGTTTTATTTCCAATTCTTCCAGTCCTTGTACCAATCCTGTACTGAGCTCACCGATTTTATTATTATTATTATTATCATTATAATCAAAAATATTTTAGTTTTTCATATATATATATTATTGTGTGTATGTTTTTGTCTATTTAGTAACTTTCATATTTTGTGCATATATTTCTTGTTTATGAGCTTATATATTATATTTAACATGGAATCTAATAAATATGAAACCATTTTAAAGAAGTACATAATATTTTGATATAAAACTAACTCATTATAAATTGTACAGATTACAGAATCATTATACATAATTGATCGTAGTTAATAACCAGTTTTACATCAGAGATATTTATCAGTTAGTTTAAAATCCTCATTTAGTAGTTCTACGAACATGAATATATTTCCAGCAACAATTTTCAGATATCCTTTTTAGATCACAAATAAATGATAAAACATGTTTGTGTTCATGTACACACATACGCTTGCCAAGTTAGCTGGGGCTGTAGAAAACACTGATTGCATCTCTGCAGAGGGTTAAGACCCCCCCCCAATGATTGTCACAAAAAATCTGATGGTGAAGTTCAAATAATGCTAGAGGTTTAGGGGAATGTGGAGTACCCCTTCATTGCCCAGAGTGATAGCAGCTGATAGGGTCCTATCTATAGGAGAAATAGAACTGAACGGTGTACTTATGTTAAACTGAGTTACTTGAAATAGAACTGTTTTGACATTTAAGTGTGTGTTTACACTAAACTGAATTGTTTGAATTAGAACTGTTTGACTAAACTGAATAGCTTGAAATAGAAATGTTTTTGACCATTAAACTATGTTCTCATGCTAAATTGAATTGTTTGAAATACTACTGATTTGTATAAAAATGGATTTGGCATTAAATAGCCTTTAAAGGTTGATATGCCATAAAACCAAACCAACCAACCAGCAACAACAGTTAGTGTCATAGGAAATGGAATCATTGACTCAAATCCTGGAGGAGGTTGTTTGCATTTCATTTTGTGCTCACGTCCTTGGGAAAACTGTGAACCAATATGTTTCCCCCCTCCAGGGGATATGGAGTACCTCTGCATTGCCATTGCTCCCTCTGGCCCGAAGTGGTAGCACCTGATATGGTCCTATCTATTGGTCAAATAGAACTAAATTGTGTACTTATGCTAAACTGAATTGCTTGAAATAGGACTGATTTGACATTTAAACTGCATACTTATGCTAAATTGAATTGTTTGAAATGGAGCAATTTTTGTATTCTCAACTGGATTGTTTTAAATAGAACTATTTTTGATCTTGAAACTGTACTTATGCCAAACTGAATCGTTTGAAATAGAACTGTTTTAACATTTAATTGTGTGCGGACAAAAACTATACTTATACTAAACTGAATTGTTTCCATTAGAACTGTTTATATGTTTAAAATGGATTTGGCATTAACAAGCTATAATGGTTGCTGTGCCATAAAACCAAACCAAACAAACAAACCGTCCCTCCAGCTGTACTCCAGTTAAGTTCTTTGTGTCACATCCTGCTTGTAGCGGAGTACTTAAGCAAATAAAAATACATAGAGAATATATATATATATATATATATATAAGGTGATTAAAATTTCACTTTAGATAGGGGATAAAGTAAAGTTGTGGGGATTAGATAAGAAATATAAGAAAACCCAATAAAATAAAATGAATACAAAAATAACAATTTCCCTGAGGATCTCTGATATGAGCCAAAACTGGCACATGCCTAAAAAGAGGGGCGACAGGTGCCAAAGAAAAACTTGACCTGAATTCCCTTGACACATCTCAATCAGCCAGTTGGGGCACACATTTGCTTAGGTCAGAGGCTTTTGTAGCACATTGTGTTGTAGGAAATAGAAAAATAGAAAAAATAAATTAAATTAAAAATAATTATCAAAAATATGCAGAAACTCCCAGAAGCCCCTGACATTAAGAGGGGCACACATATGCAAAGAAAAAGAACCGTCCCGACAAATGAAAGAATCTTGCTCTGTCTTTCAGCAGTGACTAGCGGAGTGACAACACTTTCTTGCTACTGGTGGAAGGTGCCATGTGTCTGTCTTTAGATGACATGTTGGCTAACCTTTCTACTCGTCTCTTTTACCGACGACCTACTACAAAAAACGCAAAATAATGGACTCATCAGAATCACTGTTAAGACACCATATAACAGACTTAACAATTACAACTGAAAACACTGGATTTAGACATATCTCCCAAAAGTGTCTAATACAGTGTTAACATCATTCTTGTGTCCAAATATGGTATTTAAAGAAATACCAAATTTGGACACATATATTTGGACACAAGAATGACTAAGACATTTTAACACCTGGACAGGTTGATTCAACCATTGCATTTGTATTCAGGAAGAATTTTCTCACCCACTAAATGGTTGTTGAATCCAGAAATAAAGGCAAAATATAAAAGGTATCTTTGTCTCCTATCTTTTACTATATTCTTCTTTCATATAATTCCTTTACAGCCTTCATATCCAAGAAGTTAAACCAGCAAGGTAACGTGGGGTAAGAATAGAATAACCCAGAATGGAGTCAGATAGCAAACAATATCATAAATTACCTTCGAAATCCCATAATGTCTCTGAACATACCAACTGAACACAGACACATGGTGGTCTCTCAAATTCACAATTTGCCAAAAAGTATTCCTCAGACCTCTTTACAATGATCTACAGAGTAGACAGATTTTCCTAGCTCGGGATTGCCCATTTGGTTGGGGCTGTAGAATACACTGACTGCACCTCTGCAGAAGGGTAAGACCCCCTCGCCCAACATGTATCCTGGATAGGACACTAAACAATCTGATGGTGAGGTTCCAGTGATGCTGGAGCTTTGGGGAATGTGGAGCACCCCTCCATTGCCATTGCTCCTAGGTCCACTCTGGCCCGGAATGATAGCACCTGATATGGTCCTGTCTATGGGTTAAATAGAACTAACTGTATAATTATGCTAAACTGAATTGTTTGAATTAGAACTGTTTGACTAAACTGAATAGCTTGAAATAGAAATGTTTTTGCCAATTAAACTGTGTGCTTATCCTAAACTGAATTATTTTAAATAGAACTGATTTTGATATTGAAACTGTACTTACACTGAACTGAATTGTTTAATATAGAACTGTTTTGACATTAAACTGTGTGTAAACAAAATCTGTATTCATACTAAACAGAATTAGCTGAATTAGAACTGTTTGAATGAACTGAATAGCTTGAAATAGAAGTGTTTTTGACAATTAAACTGTGTACTCATTCTATGTTTGAAATAGAACAGATTATTTGTACAAAAATGGATTTGGCATTAAATACCCTACAAAGGTTGATATGCCATAAAATCCAACCAACCAACCATAAAGTATAATTCATATAAAATCTCTTCTGACAGCTTGGTTTGTTTATGTTTTATGGCATATGTTATTTAACACCAACTCCTCTTTATACATATATTAAGTATATATGGTTTGGTTATGTTTCATGGCATATCAACCATTGTAGGTCATTTAATGCCAAATCCTCTTTATACATATATATTAAATATATATGATTTGGTTGGGTTGTGTTTTATGGCATATCAATCATTGTAGGTTATTTAATGCCAAATCCTCTTTATACATATATATATTAAGTATATATTTGGTTTGGTTAGGTTTTGTGGCATATCAACCCTTGTATGTTATTTAATGCCAAATTCTCTTTATACATTTATATTAAGTATATTTGATTTTTAAATATATTTTGTAGATATCATTTTTAGACCAGCTCCAGCTCATTCTTTTGCACACAGTTAAATGGTTTCAAGTATTTCTATGTAACGGTAACAATTTAACACCAGTCATTATCTAGCACACGGTTAACTGGTCAAACATAAATCATATGTGAGTGAATACTTAATAGGTAATTTCGTTTTTAAATGAGTTACAACTAATTTTATTTGTACACAAGTATTGCTATTGTTTCTACACAGACGGTTTAAATTATTGCAATTAACGCAAATATGTCTATTTAATATTAAGAACTTGTTTGCACACAGCAAAGTGGTTTCAAATATTGCAATTTAATACTAATTATTCAATTCAACACTGCTCATTCATTTACATACAGTTAAATAGTTCCTAGTATGCTATTGTTATATTTAGCATATGGTGGCAAGGAAAAGACACAGGTTGAAAGTTTTAAACAATTATATTAACGGAAGAAAAACAAGGCGATAAAGCAATGAATCAACTGTACAACATTGTAGCATACTATATCAAGTGAAATAGTGAATCGATGTGTGTGTGTGAAGCCAGAGTTCATGTATGGTCACGTATGTTGTAAGTTAAGGAACTCACTTGGTGGATATGGTGGTATGGGTACCAGATGATCTCGTTGGTAGAAGTAGTCATGGACTGGGTGGCCTTGTAGCCAAGTCAGCAGTTGTCATTGCAGGTGATGTGTTCAGAGGAGTTTTTATGGCCTTAGCGTGTTCTATCCTTCCACTCTTCTGGTCCGTCTCTCCTTTTGCAGATCTTTGCTGCTTAAATAGCTACCCGTTGGATCAAGTCGGTTCTGGGAAATTTTTTTAGGGGGAAGATTTATGATTGGCTGAAAAAGGGTATTTTGTTAAATTGAATTAATTTCTTGCATTCTCGCCCGGAAGCTCTGCGCTGAGCCTCTGGCGCAAAGACGCATTTTATTCATTGTCTCGGCAGCAGCCGTCAGGTTAACATCCGGTTGAATGCTACCCTTCTCCAGCTATGTGTGTGTTTTTTGAATGAAATCGCAAATCGGAGAGAGATCTGAATCCTGCTATATAACACTATGAAATACCAATAATTCAAGTACCTCCCACCAAAGTGTCCTGAGTATGACACTAAGCTATCAGATGATAAGTCTCCAGCCCTTGAGCTTTAGGAGATACTCCATCATGGCTATTACTCTCCAGGTCAACACTGACCAGGAGTGGTAGTATCCATTCAAGTCCCATTTATTGGTCAAATAGAACTGTTTAACCATTTAATTAAGTGCAAGCAGATGACTGATGTTAAATTGAATTGTTATTAATACATAGGAATACTTGAATTCATTTAAATGTGTAAATAGTATTATTAGTGTTATATAGTAACACTTGAAACTTTTTGTGTGCAAACAAATGAGCTCTGCCTTCATTAAAATGTTACCTATAAGCCATTCATTTAGAAATCACATGTTTAATATATATATATGAAGAGAATTTGGCATTAAATAAGCTACAAGGGTTGATATGCCATAATACCCAACCCAACCAAATCATATATATTCAATATATATGTATAAAGAGAATTTGCCATTAAATAACCTACAATGGTTAATATGCCATAAAACCTAACCAAGCCAAATCTTATATATTTAATATATATGTATAAAGAAGATTTGATATTAAATAAGCTACAGTGGTTGATATGCCATCATACCCAACCCAACCAAATCATATATATTTAATATATATGTATAAAGAGGATTTAGCATAAAATAACCTACAATGGTTGATATGCCATCAAACCCAACCAAACCAAATCTTATATATTTAATATATATGTATAAAGAGGATTTGTCATTAAATAACCTACAATGGTTGATATGCCATAAAAGCGAACCAAACCAAATCTTATATATTTAATATATATGTATAAAGAGGATTTGGCATAAAATAAGCTACAAGGGTTGATATGCCACAAAACCCAACCTAACCTAATCATATATATTTAATATATATGTATAAATAGGATTTGGCATTAAATAACCTACAGGGGTTGATATGCCATAAAAGCGAACCAAACCAAATTTTATATATTTAATATATATGTATAAAGAGGATTTGGCATTAAATAACCTACAATGGTTGATATGCCATAAAAGCGAACCAAACCAAATCTTATATATTTAATATATATGTATAAAGAGGATTTGGCATAAAATAAGCTACAAGGGTTGATATGCCATGAAACCCAACCCAACCTAATCATATATATTTAATATATATGTATAAATAGGATTTGGCATTAAATAACCTACAGGGGTTGATATACCATAAAATTCAAGCAACCAAAATATTGTAAAATTTTTGACTCACCTTAGTAATATTCCTTCTTTTATCAAGTGACAAAATTATTTCTTAAGGAGCAACCAGCTTGTATTGTTAAATAAACGATACAAGCTGTTTGCTCTTAAAGTAATAATTTTGTAAGAAAGAAAATTCCCATGGAATAGGGTTAAGTTAGTAAATTTTATTGAAATTGCGACAGATGTTAATTTGTTTTTTAGAGATTGTTGCGAAACATTCCAGATAAGTTGGTGATAGTTTTGTAAAATAGAAGTTGACTTAGGTTCTTATATTGATTTGTGTTCATATTTATCCAACCCCTTCAACACAGGATCACCAAACTTCCTGTAATATATCACCTTGACCTGCGATGAACCCAGCGGATGTTATTGACAGATACATCCGGTTATAGATAAAATAAACAAAATGATTTTTGAAAACAAGGAATATGTGGGTGTAAGCCATGCCCAATAGAAAGCAAAGAATGTGTGCATGTATAAGCCTTGATCAATGAAAAACAACCAATGCATAGGTGTAAGCTATGACTAAGGCAAAACAAACATTGCATGTGAGTTGAGTGGAAGTTTTAAGACTATATAAGGTCTAGAAGTTTGGCTGAAGTCAGTTTCTGCTTGTTGTTCTGACTCCTGACTGCTCCTTTGTGTGCATGAACTCTTTCTTATTGCTCTCCTGTTCCATATAAGCATTGTGTCAAAGAATAAATATATAAGATTATATTTTTTATATCTACATGTTCATCATTATTTGTCAAGACCCTGAAGTTGTCTACTACATTCCCACCAATTCCCAAAATAAATACAGAACAAAACACGAAGCAAAAAACCTAATTTTCCTGACAAAAGTTGAACCTTCCCTCCAAATCAAAATTGTGGATGATGACCTGTAATGCTGGAGGAACTGATCCTGGTGGCCAAGCAGTTTTTGACCTGGCAATTATAGTGGTTATTTGACCAGCAACATATCTTTGGTCCTAACTGGGTTTGACAGTTGGTTGGAAAGACCTGATCGGATTGATTGGGTGGTCATATCAAGTTTTAGCACCTATACCTAACTCTATTTTTATCTTAAAGTTGCCGAGGGCCAATTGTGCTGAGATAGCTATACTTGAAACTATGTAACTGCGTGCTAAAAAATAACTTATATTAAATAGAATTATTAGTGTTAAATAGCACACTGTAAAATAGTTTCAAGAATGGATAACAAATGATTGATATCAAATAGAATTATTAGTGTTTGATAGGAATACTTGAAACCCTATAACAAAAAAATGAGCTCTAACTCATTTAACATAGTTTTTTACTCAGTATTCACTTACAAATCATATATATATATATATGAGTATTATTCGGTCCAGTTAAACCGGAGTTAGGAGTAATTTCATCAGGACAAAAAACCATTCAACAGTGAACATTTAAATTTTCCTGGTAAAGAGCTCAATGTAACTGATATTACAGAACAAAAATTTCTTTAAGAAAAAACAGAAATGGTCACATTAGGATTATAAATTTATTTCCATATTTTCACATAAAAAAAATTAACAGGACTTCTTCTGTTAATTCTTTTTCGTGTTTTTGATTTATATCAAAAGCACATAACAGGATGGAAATAAATTTATAATCCTAATGTGACCGGTTTTGATTTTTCTTAAAGATATATATATATATGGACCTATAGGTTTAGTCGTAATAATATTATATTGTAGCAGTCGGCAACTCCAGTTTCCCGTGTGATATTTTAAAGGAATTAATAGGACAATTCTAAGCAAGATAGCATAAGGCAAATAGAAGCTGAAAAGGAAGCATGAGGTAACAAATTCGTAGAAGACACGGCAAAGAACAACTTCGACCACGTGGTAACATAAAAATACATGAATCCTTTACTATACAAAGAGATACACTTTCAAAGTGTCAAATATATAATGAATTGAACAGTCCATGGACATAAATGTCTTTTTTCTTTTCTGTTCTTTCATTTTCCTTCAAATTGAGAGAGAGAGAGAGAGAGAGAGAGAGAGAGAGAGTATACAAAATTTGGTATAAGGAGAAACAATCCCAAAGTTACTTATCTTATTTTTCGACGGGGTTCCACTGGAGAATCTTTCTTCTTTTACGGGCTAATAGACTTTAGGCTATTTTTAATACTGGCTTGAAGAAAATGGCTTCTTCGTGTCTCAAATATTCTTTCCGTCTTCTTCACCCGGAGTACTTGGCTTTTGGTTCTGTCTCCTACGAACCCTGCCAAACAACTGACTTTTTTCTTTTCTATTTCCGCTGACGGGAGGGAGTCCCCACTTCCGTTTTAGGGTCCCAGCCAATCATTTGGCTTCTACCTTCCTCCCCCCTGGTCAGGCGATTTTGTTAGGGCTACTAGATGTCACCCAAGTCAGGTTACTGAGTACAGACAGGTTGCCCCAATTTACCATCATGCCCTAACGGTCAATCTTTGAGGGCTGGCTACTGTTAATTCAAACGAGAGGATAGCAGTTATCCCACTTCCATCGTCTCAGTGGGATATCACGTGACACTATCTATCAGTCAAATAGAGCATTTAAACTGTGAAAAAAATGACTTATACTAAATTGAATTGATAGAAAAAGAAGTTTGATCATTTAATTGTGTGTAAACAAATCACTGTTATTTAATTGAATTGTTAGAGATACCTAGCGATACTAAGAAATATTTAACTTTGTTGACTTTTGTTTACAAAAACTGGATTTGGCATTAAATAACCTACAATGGTTGATATGCCATTAAAAAACCTAAATCAAGCATCTATGAAGCAAGACTCTCTACAAAGCATACATTTGTGAATCAAAATTTGTCTACTAACTTTTGTTTCATGTTTTAACTACTCATTTAATAACAAACATATTTACCAACAACCTATTTGCTTACAAATCAGATATTCAAATAAAAGATATCACATTAAATAACCCATAAGAATTGATATGCCATTAAACAATAAACCTAACCAAATCTCTGCTACAGGATGCAACACAAAGTCAGTTTTTATATGGAGTACGGCTGATTTGTATTCAGTTTATGGAGGTGCCCGTGGTGTAATTGTTATCGTCGTAGGAAATGGACACGGTGAAACAAGTTCAAATCCTGGACCAGCCTAATTACATTTCACATAGCACTAATACCCTTGGGAAAGGTATGAATCCAATTATTCTCCCTCCAGCTATGGGTAAATAGTAGGGCAGACTAGGTTCTTCAGCCTTGGTTAGACAACTAGTCTAGGAGAAGGAAAACTCTGAATTCAAACCTCCGCTTAAAAATTGACCTTGTGTCATATCCTGCCCGAGCGGAGGGGTTGGGTAAATATGAATTCAGTTTTCCTTCTCTAGCTTTATTAAATTTTTCTCCTTCAAAATGTATATTGACATAAGTTTTTAGATTGATTTTCTGTATCCTGCTTCTTTTGTTATTTTGCTGGGTGTGTGTATTTTGTTTTTATGGCTTGATAAAGGATTTGTATACAATTTCTTTTACACCAAACCTAAGTATCATGTTTTGTTTTCTCTTTAATTGTGAATAATGTAACAGATTGCATATTTATCTTGATTTTCTTATTAGAAGAAGGATTATTTATTTATTTATTTATATTTTTTAGTATACCATTCAACTTAATTCTTATTGCTTTATATTCTCTAATTAGTAAAAACAGTAAAATGAGACTAGATTAAGCATTGTCAGCCATTATTCATTGTTGCTTGATATTTCATTCATCTTAATTTTGCCTGTTTTATATTTTCTAATTAGTCTTGCCCAGTTGGCTGGGGCTGTAGAATGCACCGACTGCTTCTCTGTAAACTGTGTACTCATGCTAAACTGAATTGTTTGAAATAGAACTGATAATTTGTATAAAAATGGATTTAACATTAAATAACCTACAAAGGTTGATGTGCCGTAAAACCGAAACAAACAACCAACCAACTAATTAGTCTTAACTGTAAAATGATCTTTGATTTCCTCATTAGATGAAACATTGCTAGCTATTATTCATTGTTGACTAGTATTTCATTCATCTTAATTTTGGTTGCTTTATATTCACTAATTAGTCTTCACAGTAAAACAATCTTTTAATTTTCTCATTAGATGAGGCATTGTGAACCATTATTTATTTTTGACTAATATTCAATTCATCTTAATTTTGGTTGCTTTATATACCTTAATTAGTATTAACTGTAGAATGATCTTTCATTTTCTCTTGCCCAGTTGGCTAGTTATAGAATAAACCGACAACATCCTTGCCAAGGAGAAAGACTCCCCCAATGAGTGTCCTGGATATGGACGTGAACCATTATTCCTTTTTAACTAGATTTTCATTCATCTTAATTTTGGTTGCTTTATATTCACTAATTAGTCTTTATAGTAAAATGTTTTTTTTTAATTTTCTCATGAGATGAAGCATTGTGAACCATTATTCATTTTTAACTAGATTTTGACTAGGCAATCTTGTAATGGTGTTTGACTCCAAAGTCAGACTTATGCAATGATGACAGATGGCTAAGAGATCTATGTATTTTGAGCCAACATATGAACTAAATGAAATAAGAAAACTGATGACTTAGAATCACAGATCCATACTGATTGACTGATTTAAAAAAAAACAAAAAAACAACCCTTTTTAGTTAGTTGGTTTGGATTCTTTGTTTAATGGCATATCAACTCTTTTTAGGTTATTTAATGCCAAAGCCATTCTCCTAGAAGAACAGTAGTGGTACTATTTAACCCATAGCTAGGAGGATAAGGGGGTTCATACCTTTCCCAAGGGTATTTGCCCGAAAGTGAACGTAATAGCGCAACTGGAGTACGAACTAGCATACTACGATTCCGCAGTCCATCGCTTTAACCATTACACCATAAGGACACCCTTTAGTTAGTTGGGTTTTTTGCGAAGGAGTTTGTATTTTGAGTGTTCAATCATTTAGAAGCCCCTTTGACAGCGGGATCAACAGAAGTGGATAAGATTTAAAGAGTTTTGTCCTTTCTAATTTCCATTTTTTAAAAGCAAATTGTAATTACGCATTTCAAATTTTGAATGTTTTAGATCCCACTGGGAATCACCTGATTAAAGAGTGCCTTTATTGGTTGTTCTTATTTCGGTAGTAAAAGAGTGGGCACCATCATTTAATCTATGATCTCCAGCTCCTAATTGCCCTGTCCGCTGGGGCAGAAGAATACACTGACTGCTTCTCTGTGGAGGTGTAAGACTCCTCAAATGAGTGTCCTGGATATGACACTAAACAATTTGATGGTGAGGTCCCAGTAATGCTGGAGCTTTGGGGAATGTGGAGTACCCCTTCATTGCCATCGCTCCCAGGTTCACTCTGGCCTGGAGTGGTAACACCTGATAAGGGTCCTATCTATGGGTTAAATAGAACTAACGGCATACTTATGCTAAACTGAATAATTTGAAATAGAAATGTTTTTGACAATTAAACCATACTTACATTTAAACTGCGTGCTTATTGCTAAACTGAATTGTTTGAAATTGAACTGTTTTTGACATTGAAACTAAACTGAATTGTTGTATATAACTGTTTGAATAAACTGAATAGTTTGAAATAGAAATGTTTTTGACAATTAAACTGTGTACTCATGCTAAACTGTTTTAAATAGAAGGGATTTACATAAAATGGATTTGACGTTAAATAACCTACAAAGGTTGATATGCCATAAAACCTAACCAACCAGCTCCTAAAATGGAGGAATTGAAAATACATATTTGATATGTAATGTGGGAGTTTAAGAATAACAAAAACATTACAGAAACAACAAAGAAAATTTGTTGCATTCATGGCCTAGTTGTCATTACTGATAATTGAATCTTCAACTGGTTTTCAAAGTCCCCCAATGAATGTCCTAGATATGACACTAAACAATTTGATGGTGAGACTCTAGTAATGCTGGAGCTATGGGGAATGCAGAGTACCCTTTTATTGCCATTGCTCCCTGGTCAACTCTGGCCTGGAGTGGTAGCCCCTGAAATAGCCTATCTATGGGTCAAATAGAACTTATGCTAAACTGAATTGTTTGAAATAGAACTGTTTTTACTTTTACCTGTGTGTAAACAAAAAACTGTACTTATGCTAAACGGAATTGTTTGAAATGTTGATATGCCATAAAACTAAACCAAATGAAACCAAACATCGTTGAAAGATGAACCCAGATCAGGAGGCTTATCAGACCCGACTCAAGATGCATTAAGAGAATTAGTGGAATGTAATCTGTGCAAAAGTATTTTCATCATTAAGGGTTTTCAGACTACTGTCTTCATCTTTATTGTTATTTCCACAACGTTTCGGCTGATATGTCCTCCGGCCTTCTTCAGGCGAGTAACAATACAGGAATACTTAACACTTGTACCTGGTCATGGCTAACGGAATCAGAACAGGCGAACCCCGTGGATTCAATGAAGGACATAGTTCGAAGTTCCATGAAGGCTCCTGAGTTCGACAAACACCTGAAGAAGGCCAGAGGACATCTTGGCTGAAACATGGAAATAACAATAAAGATGAAGACAATAGTCCGAAAACCCTTGATGATAAAAATCATCAAGTTTCGTCGCAGAAATTTAGACAACTAACGTGCAAAAGTATTCAAGAATTAGCGCTTGACCTCAATACATCCTCATCCACAATCTGCTGCCACTTGAAAAAGGTAAATTTTCATGTTTTCTTTTTCTATCAAAATATAGTAACATTTTGATGGAAAAAGAAAACATGAAAATTTACCTTTTAACACTTATCAGTAGGTTGGTTGGTTGTTTGGGTTTTATGGCATATCAACCTTTGTAGGTTATTTAACACCAAATCCATTTTTATGCAAATAATCAGTTATATTTCAAACAATTCAGTTTAGCATGAGTATACAGTTTAATTGTCAAAAACATTTCTATTTCAAACTAGTCTGTTTATTCAAACACTTCTAATTCAGCTAATTCAGTTTAGTATAAGCACATATTTTGTTTACACACAGTTAAATGTCAAAACAGTTCTATATATAACAATTCAGTTTAGGGTAAGTACAGTTTCAGTATCAAAAACAATTCAATTTCAAACAATTTGGTTTAGCGTAAGAACACAGTTTAAATGTAAGTACAGTTTAATTGTCAAAAACATTTCTATTTCAAACTATTCAGTTTCGTCAAACAGTTCTAATTCAAACAATTCAGTTTATCATAAGTATGCAGTTTAGTTCTATTTAACCCATCGATAGGGCCCTATCAGGTGCTACCATTCTGGGCCAGAGTGGACATGGGAACCATGGCAATGAAAGGTGCACCGCATTCCCCATCACTGGAGCCTCACCATCAGATCAGAATAATGATGAACATGTTAATAGAAATAAGTAAAATCCAGTCAGGATATAATGAATATGTGATGTTTATTTTACACTGATGACATGTACGACTTGTATCCAAGAGTTCCCCGTCTCTAATGGCACTACAACTACTTGTCTGCTGCCTCCCTAGGGCAAGGAGAGATTATCGGTCTTCTAGTCGTCCAGTATGAAATGTTTTGGGACGTTAACAGAATATACTTTTGATTTAAATTAGTTCATTGTTAAATTATTGAAGAATAAATTATATTTTACTCAAATGGAATTTATTCATGACTCAACCCAATATACATATAAGTAAAGTTGGCGACCATAGTCAAGGGTGACCTGAAGGCTCCCTTTTAATCAGCTACTACATAGGGTAGGGCACTACTCCTTTCCCAGGATTGTTCCACTTTACCCTTGATTAATACCTTATATACTGAGTAATAAGCAAGGTGGCATCAAGTACCATTTTTTTTAGTCTTTGGTATGATTTGACCTGGAATTGAACTCTAGTTTCAAGCCATTGGTGAACACTCAACTCACTAGGCTAATACTATTGATTGAAATTAATTTTTTATTGATTATTCATGAATCAACTGTTTTTTGTCACCTAGAAATTATTTATGACTCAACCTGATATAAATGTGTATTAACTGTTTTTTGTCACCTGGAAACTGATGTAATATAATGGCCAAGGGATTTCGTTTTATGCCTTTGGGTTTAGTTAGGCTGAGAACCTTTTGGCTCAGTGCATGGGTTACTTAGGTGCCATATTAATGCAGGTGTTCACGCACACGCGCGACAGAGATGTCACAATAGCCCAGATGGGAAACGGGGCTACAGAGTGCAGGTGACGTCATGCACCGGAAGCACGTGGAGGCTTTTGGGAGATTTGAAAAAAGTCAGTTAGTTGAGTTGAGTCCTGCCTCGGGAGAAGACGGTTGACTTTCGGGGCTCGCTGAGGCCAGACGAATTTGTGTGCTACGGGTGTGCACGAGATGGTGGGGTGGGGTGGGGGCAGATGAAAAGGCCAGAATAGAAGGAATGTGTATCTCTCTCCTTATGTCGGAGAACCTTTAAACTCAAAGGTTTCATACCTGAACTAAGAATTCGTAAGTGTTTTTCGTGTTTCGAGATTCCTACGTTCTGTGTATGAACATTATGAACGTTTTGCATACCGGTATGAATATGTCCATTTTACGTATTTATATATGGCTATAGTACACTGATGGCAATGAATGTTTTGATATCTCTGAGCAAGTGCTTGCCCTATGATGTTACACTCTATCAGTTTTTTGCCTGCTTTCTTCTTTTTTTTATATTCATACAATCTAATAACTACAATGAACTTTTCTTACAGCTTATAGAATTTTTTTTCTACCTTCTTCTAGGAAAATGGTGCCATCTTTGTCATGACAAATGCGATCCTGACTTATGATCAAGAACAAACTACATGTTCAGAGGTAAGGGTATATTTTTTTAACCGTTCCATTTTTATTTTCATTAAATAATCTAACACAGGATCTGGCGGGTAATTAAAAATTTTGTTCTTCAATAGAATGGGTTATTTCTTAATTACTTATGTCTTAAAAGTATAGAAAATGGTCATTATTTCTTTGAAACTTTGCTTTTGTGCCGTGGATAATGCTATGTAAGAGACATTTTGTTTCTTGGATTTTATGTGTTATTTCTTAATTACTTATATCTTAAGAGTATAGAAAATGGTCATTATTTCTTTGAAACTTTGCTTTTGTGACTTTGATAATGAAAACTAATCTATTTTCTATGTAAAAATAGGCAAATTTGCATATTTTTTTTTGCATAAATTCTGAATAAAACAAGATATAAATTATAATTCACATTTATTTATATTAAAGTTATACAAAAATGAAAAAAAATCATGAAGAAATGCTGTGATAATCTAGAAATACAATCACTTATTAAAAACTTCTCAAGGTTTTCTATTTTTCACATAAAGTATTTCTTCTATATTTTTATTTGTATCTACGTTTATATATCTACATTTTATATTCATGGGGTATCGCTGTAGTGTAATGACTAGATTGTTGGAATTAAGCAAGTTCAAACTTAACTTTCAGACCAATACCCCCGGGAATATGAACTTCCTTATCCTCCCAGTAAAGTAAAAATTCTTCCTTGCTTAACACTCGGCATTATAAGGTAAGGATGAAGGGTAAAGTGGAGCAATCCAGGGAATGGAGTTTCACCCTCCCCTACACCTCAGTATAGTAGCTATTGAAAAGGGGGCCGTCGGGCCCCCCTTGACTAAGGTCACCAACTTTACTTTTATACTGGACCATTGGCGTAATGGTTAGAGTGTTCGCGAATGGTCCTGGAGACTGGTTTCAATCCCAGGTCGGGTCATACCTAAGACTCAAAAAATGGTACTTAATGTTGCCTTTATAAGTGTGGAAAAAGAAATGAGTTAGAGAGAGTGTTACTTACGTCTTGCGGGCTCCGTTTCGGGGGATATTGTGGCCAACATGAATGTCTATCATCTTCTGATATTTATGGTCAGAATTGAGAGTAGGAGGGGTGAGAGGTGATTACAACCTATATATTCAGGATCAGTCACCTCTTTCTGGTTGAGTCTAAATTGTGTTATCAAGGAGACCAGACCGTTATTTTTTCTACTCCAGAATTTTTGATAGTTCTGTTACCAGACCTTGTTGGGCGGGTCGCTTAAAGAGCAATTCTTTTTTGCAACCCCGATTGCTGCCTGCACTTTAAGTATCGCCCTTCTACTTTTTTTTTACGACATAAGGTAAGGATCAAGGGTAAAGTGGAACAATCCAGGGAATGGAGTTTTACTCTCCCCTACACCTCGGTATAGTAGCTTTTGAAAAGGGGGCCGTCGGGTCACCCTTGACTAAGGTCACCAACTTACTTATCTTCCCAGATACAAGGATGGCTTTGGCTTTAAATAATTCACAAATATGCTGTTAAACGAATAAACTAGAAACCAAACCAAACCAAACCAAACCAAACGTCTTTGTTTTCAACTTCTGTTGAAATACCAGCAAAATTAAAAAGAAAAATGAAGACAGATTTTGACAAAATAACTCGGCAAGTGTTGAGCAAATGTTAAGATGCTATAATTGATAGCCATACAAGTAGTGAGATACCATAACCCGTAATCCAGCATATGCTGACATACCATAAAACCAATGAACTTGCATCTTTCTTGTATTGTTATATTTTGTATATTGATTCTTAAAGACTAATCAATTCTTTTGATACCAGTATATATTTCTATACCCAGTAATTACATATGGCCTGTTTAGATTTTGTAAGGTAACCTGTCTAGGAGAAGGAAAACTCTGAATCCAAACCAGCTGCATAAATCAGGTCAGGGATTATTTTTTGCTCCTGGTATCCTATGTATGTGACAGCATTCACTTGTTCTGTGTTAAACCAGATCCACACTCGTATTTCTCAGTGTATTGGCATGTGAAAGTTGTCTCCTGCTACATTCATGTCATCATCATCATCATCATGTTATGCCGCCAGCACGGATATCCCTAACCCTCTCTCGCCACTTCTCCCTATCGTTCATCGCCTCTGGCAGGTCTTCAGGGCTACGACCCATATCCTCACATAGCTGCTGTATGTATGTTCGAGCTGGTCGTCCTGTTTTTGCCCGGCCATATGTGGGGGTCCATAGGGGTACATCGCTTATAATTGGTGCCTTATGGGGTGTTGCCGCCAGGACTTGTAACAGCTTTGAATTAAGAGTTTTCCTTCTCCTTGACTAGTTGCCATACCAAGGTTAAAGAGTCCAGTCTGCCCTATTATTTACTCATAGCTGACGGGAGAATAGTTGGATGCATACCTTTCCCAAGGGTTTTCGGGCTATGTGAAAATGCAATTAGCCTCGTCCAGGATTTGAACTTGTGTTGCTGTGTCCATTTCCAATGTTACACCAGTACTACGGTGCGGGGGGGGGTCCTCGTGGTGTAATGGTTAAAGCGATGGACTGCGGAATCATAATAAGCGAGTTCGTACACCAGGCACGCTATTACGAAACGAAATGAAACGAAACCAGTACTACTTATTATATGTTACTTAGAAAAGAGATAGGCCCATTCAAGTAACTCTCCCATTGTTCATAGAGGTGTAATGAAGGGGAATTATTTGGCATCACACTCTGGTACACTAAAAAAATACTTATGAGCTTGAAGTATATCTCTGCTGTGTAATGTTATGTAATTGCAGAAGGATTTTTTTATATTATCATTTTTCGTTGGTTATATCTTATCTTTCGGTTTAGTTAGGCTTAGAACTATTCGGCTTAGTGCACATGCAGGGGCACACATTGAACGCAGGTGTTCACACTTGCGCAGGGAGGATGTGACAATCACAGATGTCATAATAAAAACTCTGGATAGAAAACGGGACTGGGGGATGTGAATGACATCATGCCTGGAAGCGATGGGCTGAGGATTTTGGGTGATTTTTGAAAAAAAGCAGTTAGTTGAGATTTGGACTCCGGGCCAGGCAGTCCAGAAGAGTTGAGATCCAACGCTGGACGAAGCGAGTTGATTTTTGGACCTGGGTGAGGCCAGTCCAGTTTGTGTGCTATGGGATGTGCCACGTGTTGTTGGGTCAGATGAAATGGTCAGTATAGTAGGAATTGTGTCTCTCTCCCCTCGTGTCGAAAAACCTAAAAGTCAATGTTAATTAAGATAAATAAGGTCCAGGCAAGAATAGGATAAATATGTTTTTTATTTTAGAGTTAACACATGCGACTTGTCTCGAAGAGATCCCTCTAAAAAGTGCCCAACCCTCTTTTTGCTCCTTCCGCTCCTCACAGCTCCCTCTTCCTCCAGGGGAAGATAATTGCTCACCCCGTAAGCCAAGATAGGATGTTAACAGTCAAAAAGGTAATAAAAGTTTTGTACCTGAACAAAGAGAGTCGTCTGTGTTTTGCGGGATTCCTATGCATGTGAACGTTTTACATATCCGTTTTATTTCACATATTAATATATGGCTATGTTACAATAGTAGGGGGTGTCAGAAAATTGTTACTTGCTGTCACTTGTTCCTGGATCGGACCATAAAATTGTGGTAACATTGATGGTTCTTAAATCATGATGGAAAGAAGAAAAATAACTTTCCTTTACTCTTTTAACTTTTTCTCTTCTTGATAGATTTCATTACATGAGTTTTCAGATGACCACTACGAAAGAAAGAAGAAACCCTTTCTAAATCTAAATCCTATACTTTTGAATCCTTCCACACTTTGAAGTATTGTAGTCAGGACTGGTCTCATTTTCCCCTGACACGTGTCAAAACTTAACTCAATTGAGAGACTCCGAGAGAAAAATCTTGTCTTTTTCCTATCACATACAGCTGACAACTATACAAGACCTCATCTCTCTCTGTTTGGTTCTCATCGCTTGATTGACAGGTTATAAACCTGTCAATCAGAGTGTGACACTGTAGATGCTAGTATGGTAGTATTTAGACTTAACTATATATAGGCACATATGAGTAGACATATGAGTAGGTATGGGTACATGTATATGTAGGTGTATACGTATGTGTATGGTTGTGAGTTGACCATAGGTATGTATATATGTATGTGTATGTCCATGTAGGGGCCAGAATATACTTGCATGGATATGTTGAGTATGTGTGTGGCAGTTGGTATTTTATGTAGGAACTACAAATCCAACTCAAATACAAGTGTAGATGGTCAAATAAAAGTAGAGCTGTGTTCAATCTTATTATCACACCTTTGAGGATTCCTGAAGACATACAGTCTGGCAATATTTTTATGTCCAGTCTATAGGTGGCCAAAAATCCAGTAGTAGAAAATGTTCACTCCTGCATATATACAAGTAAAGTCAGTCTGCTGGAGAGATAGACTGAGATAGGCACAAAGAGAGAGAGAGAGAGGGACTGCTGGATGGTGGGAGTAGTCAGAAAGAGTCTGCTAAGAGGATCCACTGAAGAGAGAACCAACATCAACGACGAAAACCTACCAGTTGGCTTAGTTTTTGGTTAAGGGAATTAAGCTGTTTGCATTGTGAAAGTAAGGATTCCAAATACTGTCATTTTGCAAACTGTCATACACATTCCTCTCTTAAAATATATTCAAACTTTCGGTTTTTGCCTTTTTCTTCTTTTGTGGGCCTATCTCAGATTCAAGTGTGATTATACTGACAAAGGTGCCTGAGCCACGGACAGAATTCCCAAAAGATACCCATATCTGTAATATCTATCACATAATGTTTTTACATGAATTTAGATATCTAGGGAACCACCTCAATTTTGTATATGAATTTATTCATAATAATTTATATAATAATCATATAATATTGGTCTAGTGGATAGAGTGTTTGCCAATGGTCCAGGAAACCTGGGTTCAATCTCAGGTCACATCATACCAAAGACTTTAAAAATGGTACTTGATACCTCCTTGCTTAACACTCAGCAATATAAGGTACTATTTACCAACCCCTCCGCTCGGGCAGGATATGACACAAGGTCAATTTTTAAGCGGAGTTTAACAGGTTTGAATTCAGAGTTTTCCTTCTCCTAGACTAGTTGCCTCACCAAGGCTGAAGAACCTAGTCCGTCCTACTATTTACCCATAGCTGGAGGGAGAATAAGGGGGTTCATACCTTTCCCAAGGGTATTTGCCCGAAAGTGAACGTAATAGCGCGACTTGAGTATGAACTCGCGTACTACGATTCCGCAGTGCACCGCTTTAACCATTACACCACGAGGACACCCCACCTCAGCAATATAAGGTACATATCAAGGATAAAATAGAGTAATCCAGGGGAATGAGTAGCGCCCTTTCCGACACCTTGGTGTAGTAGCTATTGAAAAGGGAGCCTTTTGGTCGCCCTTAATTACGGTTGCCAACTTTACTTACTTACTTACAGTTATAAAAAATTAAGGTTGGCAGCTGTAGTCGAGGGCGACCCAAAGGCTCCATTTTCAATAGCTACTACATCGAGGCGTAGGGAAGGGCGCTACTCCTTTCCCTGGATTGTTCCACTTTGCACTTGATCCATACCTTATAATGCTGAGTGTTAAGCAAGGATGCATCAAGTACCATTTTTTTTTTTTTTTTAGCCTTTGGTATGACTTGACCTGGGATTGAACCCCAGTTTCCTGGGCCATAGGTGAACACTCTACCCACCATACAGATTATAAATGAATTCATGAATAATTACATAATTATATCTTATATAATAATCAGATAAACTATAATATAAGTAAGTAAAGATGACGACTTTTGTTGAGGGTGACCTGAAGGCTCCCTTTTCAATAGATACTACACCAAGGTGTAGAGGAGAGCGCTACTCCATTCCCTTGATTGCTTCACTTTACTGTTTGTTATATAGTCATCTACAGCATCACAACGACACAATAATTAAGACGCAGTGACAAAGACTTCTTTCACAATATTTTACCTCTCACTTTATTTGTAAGGGTTCGAAAGGTTGTGTGGGGTTTTACTGTGAGAGAGAGCTGGAGACCGAACATAAACTGTAATATTTTGACCCCACAGTTATGACCGTCACATTGTGTCTTTCTTGTTCTCTTGATGCTCAACCGGAGGCCTAGGGCCCACTGCTGGATGCTGGCTTTCTTTATTGCATCTTATCAGCATCTTCTCTGGACCCCAAACTCCATCGGGGTATCCAAGGGCCCCCTCGGTCTGGTGTGGCTTACCCTACCACATCTCGTCTCTAGCTGTCTAGAACTCTACTGGTAACTGCGACTCGCTCCCTGGGCGTCGAAGTCAACTGGAAACGGAACTCAATTCAATTGGCTCGTCGAACTCAACTCAATTATATAATCGTTCGACGCCCACTCGATCATTGAAATCGAATGTTTAATCGTCATCAAGCGGAAATAACTGTCATGCAGTTCAGAGGTCACTCTCTTCTGGTGTACCATGGGAATTACCTTGTCCCATTTCATCTGCCAATTTCCACCCACGCGATTTCCTCTCCTAACTGCCATTGGAATGTGTCACTTCCTTCCGGTGCATCACCTTGGAATAGCATTTTTTGGGCCGGGTCGAAGGTCAAAACATAATACGTTGATCCTTAGCTTATAGTGCTGAATGCTAAGCAAGGTGGCATCAAGTACCATTTTTTTTCAGTCTTTGGTATGACTCGACCTGGGATTGAACCCCGGTCTTCCGGACCATTGGCGAACACTCTACTCATTAGGCCAATGGCTCAGTTATAATTATACGGTAATTTAGATTTATATTTTTTATTGAAAATTATAATTATATAGTAATTTATTTATAAGATTATTTACTTAGAATTCATAATAATCTATATAATGATTATAATGTGATAATATAATTATTGATTTATTCATTTAAAGGATTTTGATGTCATGGGATTAACAAAATAGATGTAGCAAAGATTTTCAAGCTTTGTGAAGCTGTTGAGCCATTTTATTAACTTTTTCATGTTTGTTTATTGTGGGATTTGGATTTAGCCATTAGCATTATTTGTTAAGCAAAGAGAAAAGTGTTGTATAGTCACTATACAAATATACAGATGCAGGGAAATATGAAACACTAATGACTCTCCGTTGTTCAGGTACGAAACATTTATTAACTTCTTGACTTTAATTTTTTGACATGAGGAGAGATAGACACAATTTTTACTATGCTGACTGAACTATCTGACCCAACAAGCGCACTATGCATCCTGTAGCCCCCAAGATCTGTGTTGGTAGAGATCTGCAGAACTCCATGGTCAGACTTCAGCTTCAACTTCAACTGTCTGCCATTGAGACAGACAAACCAACTGTCTCCTACATCGTCCACTGTCAACCCCCAGCTGGACTGGCCCAGCCCAGAGTCAAATCTCAACTATCATCTTTTTCAAAATCACCAAATTCTCTGCCCATCACTTCCAGGCATGCCGTCATTCACACCCCAGTCCATTTCCTATCTGGGGTTTTTATTATGACATTTGTGATTGTCATATCCTCTGTGCACGAGCGTGAACTGTACTCAATGTGTGCACACCTGCACTAAGAGCCGAATAGTTCAAAGCCCAACCAAACCGAATGATAAAAAATAATTAACGAAAAATGATTAATATAAAAAAATCATTCTGTAATTATATAACAGTAGCCTTCTTGTCTAATAGCAGTCAAGCTTTTTCTCCATACGCAAAGTCAGAGTCCATGTGGTGCATCCATATAATAGTACTGATATATATATGTATGTATATATATACTGATTAATAGAGACATCATTGGTCATGAAAAGAGGAGAAACTATTTTAAAGAGGATGTCTCTATTAATGAGTCTATATAAATTTTCTTGTACCAGAAATATGATATATATAGGGTAATCGGATGGAAACTCAAACCTGGTTAATTTGAGCATAGAATGTGATGATTTGTGGCTCAAGCTCACAAAACTGCAACCTAATATTTGTGATCTCTTTTCATTAAAAAAAAATGTTTCAGAATTAAATATGCATGATGAGCTAGTAGTATCTTTTTCCCTGAACATTTCATGTCTTTTTCTAATCACATTTTCTTTTATTCAACAATAGGCTGTTTCGGTGAAAGACTTTTGCAAAAACGACCAAGATTGTGTACCAATGACTACAAAAGTTGGTGGCAATGGTGAGTACATACATGAAAGTCAAAAGAACAAGAATTAATTTTTAGTCATATTGGGATTTTGTGGATCAAATAAAATGAAATACTTAACATTATAAACATTATGCTTCAATTCAAATATTAGAGTGAGTCAAGCTTTGTAATATTGCCATTGCTCCCAGGTCCACTCTGGCCTGGCGTGTTAGCATATGATGGGGCCCTATCTGTGGGTTAAGTGGAACTAACGGCATATTTATACTAAACTGAATTGTTTGATTAAATTGAATAGCTTGAAATGGAAATGATTTTTGACAATTGAACCGTGCTTACATTTGAACTGTGTGCTTATGCTAAACTGAATTATTTTAAATAGAACTGTTTTTTGACATTGAAACTGAATTTACTCTAAACTGAATTGTTTAACATAGAACTGTTCAGACACGTAACTGTGTATAAACAAAATCTGTACTTTTACTAAACTGAATTAGCTGAAGTAGAATTGCTTGACTAAACTGAATAGCTCGAAATAGAAATGTTTTTTTACAATTAAACAGTACTTACATTTAAACTGCATGCTTATGCTAAACTGAATTGTTTTAAATTGAACTGTTTTTGACATTGAAACTGTACTTACACTAAATTGAATTGTTATATATAACTGCTTGAATAGTTTGAAATAGAAATATTTTTGACAATTAAACTATGTACTCATGGTAAACTGAATAGAAGTAATTTACATAAAAATGGATTTGGCGTTAAATAACCTACAAAGGTTGACATGCCATAAAACCCAAGAAAACAAACAAATAAAACAAGCTTTGTTATATTTTCATTGTGTGAGGCACAATTCAGCAGCTCCAGAGACTTTTACGCAGGTTGTGAAAAAGACTAGTCTCACTGGACTGTGAGATGCTGAGCTCACCTGATGCTCGCCCAGCGCTACTCTCCAGATTTGCCTCTAAGAATGGCCTTGGAATCATTACTTTTTGACCTACCTCATGTTGCCTGATCATCAAGGTTTTTGCCACATGCATGAAATTTCTTGAAACATCTGCACTGTGATCAACTGCGCCTTCACCTTTCACACCACAAATGTTTTTAGTTGCTTCTGTGGCAATATGGCCAAGTTCAAACTTGTAAAACATAAGTTCATGAATTAAACTACATTCTACACTCATTTGTGCAGCTTTCAAATCATGTACGGAGTGAAGCAATGCACAACATGTCAGTGCACCAACTACCACAATACTATAAACTATAGGAAGTACCTTACATGGCTTAAGCCTCATTGGTCATACATGCTGCAAACTAACATATTCCAAAATATTGCAAAATTTTTTATTCATCCTAGTTGGTTGTTTTGTTTTACAGTGTATCAACCTTTTTCAGGTCATTTAATGCAGAATTAAATTTCAAACAATTCTGTTTAGAATAAATATAGTTTTTTTTACAAACAGTTAGATATCAAAACAGTTCTATTTCAATTTCAAACAATTTAGTTTAGCATAAGGTTTGGTTTCTTTGTTTAATGGCATATCAACCTTTGTAGGTTATTTAATTCCAAATCCATTCTCCTAGAAGAACAGTAGTGGTACTATTTAACCCATAGCTGGGAGGATAAGGGGGCTCATACCTTTCCCAAGGGTATTTGCCCGAAAGTGAACGTAATAGCGCGACTGGATTTTGAACTCGCTTACTACGATTCCGCAGTTCATCACTTTAACCATTACACCACGAAGACCCCCCCCCCTCATTTAGCATAAGTACTGTTTAGTTCTATTTGACCCATAGATAGGACCCTATCAGGTACTACCAATCTGGGCTGGAGTGGACCTGGGAGCGTTGGCATTAAAGAAGTGCTCTGCATTCCCCAAAGCTCCAGCATTACTGGAACCTAACCATCAGATTGTTTAGTGTCATATCTAGAACACTCATAGGGGAGGGTCTTACCCCTCTACAGAGAAGCAGTCAGTGTATTCTACAGCCCCAGCAGACTGGGCAATTGACTCACCCTTGTAAATATTTTAGATTCCTAAGCTTCCATGCTATAACTAGGTCAGTACTAATGTTGTGTGGCTCCACTTAGCATCTAATGAAATACCTGAAGAAAAGCCTAGATGAGAACTATACAAGGATGCTGCATGCTGTTTTGAACAAATCCTGGAAGCAGCATCCCAAAAAACAGCAGCTGTACAGGCCCTTACTTCTCATCTCAAAAATCATCTAAGTAAGATGAAGACATGCTGGATACTGCTGGTGAAGTAAGGTTAAACTCATAAGCGACATCCTCCAATGGACTCCTACACAGGGACACACCCATGTTGGCTGACCTGCAAAAACATACGTTCATCAGCTCTGTGCGGACCCTGGATGCCATGTAGAGGACTTACCAAGAGTGATGGTCCATGGAGATGGATGGCAAAAGCATAAATTTCAGAAAATGTTATCTTTATTTTTATTGTTAGACTTCACTGCTGATATCAGTGTTTTCTGCTGGCATCGTTTGCAACAACAATTAAGCACTTTAAATGATACATTGTTTTTCTTCCATGACTTATCGCCAGAGTGAACATTCTAGCTGCATGTGTTGGATATTGACATGAAGGTCGCATTGTCATGTCAATACAGTAGCAGAAGTCAGGCACTAGGAACAAAAATAACAGGAAAGTCACCTGGTTCCTAAAGTAAACAGGATGCTGGTGTTCATTGGTGGAAACGCTGTGTAAATTGCATGGGTTGCATGCTAGTAGGAAGTTGGACACTGCGAATAAAAATAACTGGAAATGCACCTGATACCTAAAGTAAACAAGATGCAGGTGTTCCCTGGCAGAAATGACATCTAAATTGTGTGGATTGCATACTAGAAAGAAGTCAGATGCTGGGAACAAAAACAATAGGAAATACACCTGATTCCTAAAGTAAACAGGATGCAGTTGTTCCCTGGCAGAAATGCCATGTAAATTGCAAGGTTTACATGTTTGAAAGAAGTCTGACACCTAGAACAAAAATAACAGGAAATGCACCTGGTTACTATAGTAAACACTGCTGGTGTTCCTCAGCAAAAATGCTGCATAAATTGTGTGGGCAGTATGCCAGTAAGAGTTGTGTCCATATGTAACATGTAAGCAACAGGTTGGAGGAGATGTGACCATTGAGAATAATTATATAATCTGGGAGATTTTGACCCAAAAGGCAGAGAGGTTTCAGAGAAGATCCATACCCTCCACTCACTGTGTGTGTGTGTGTGTGCATCTCAGGCGTCTTCATTTCTCTCTCACTCTTATCTGTCTATACCTTTAGGATAATAAAAAGAAAAGAAAACAAGCTGATTATATTTTTATATAACAACATTGTTGTCTTTTTTGGTTATACTAGACATACAGTGTTTCAAGTTCTATCCCAAGCACATGTTTTTTTTCTAAGCATTTTTGGATTTTGAAAGCTGAACCCTATTCTGGCGTAAAAAGGTAAGTTCATGAATTGAGTTAAATGCAACAAGTGAGGACTCTGTTTCTGATATGATTGATATTTGACAGTGAAAATGATTGGTGGGCAGTTATGATTGATTGATTGATTGATTTTCATTTAAGTATGCTTTCTTTTTGTAAGCAATTATATATTTTTTTAAGTTACTAATGATAATCTGGTCCAGTCAACTGGGGCTGCAGAATACACTGACTGCATCTCTACAAAAGGGTAAGACTCCTCCAATGAGTGTCCTGGATATGAGACTAAACAGTCTGATGGTGAGGCTTCAGTAATGCTGGAGGTTTGGGCAATATGAAATACCCCTTCATTGCTATTACTCCCAGGTCCACTCAGGCTTAGAGTAGTAGTACCTGAAAGGTGTATTTATGAATAATTGAATTGTTTGAAATAGAACTCTTTTTACTCTGTGAGTAAACAAGTGACTGATGTTTAATTGAATTTTTAGTAATACATAGCAATACTTAAAACTATTTAACTTTGTTGACATACTAAACTGAATTGTTTGAAATAGAACTGATTGATTATTTAACTGTATGTCAACAAATGGCTGTTGTTTAATTGAATTGTTAGTGATACATAGAAATACTTGAAAACATTAAACTGTTTGCAAACACATGATTAATAGTAGATAGAATTATTCGAATTTCGTAAAAATTAGTGAAACCATTTCGCTGTGTAAAAAAAAGAAATCAGGCTCATTTAAAAATGTTATCTACAAAATATGTTTAGAAATCATTTATCAATTATATTTGTATTAAAAGGATTTGGCATTGAATATCCTACAATGGTTGATATGATATAAAACCCAACCAAATCCTATATATTTGATATATATATAAAAAGGATTTGGCATTAAATAACCTACAATGGTTGATATGCCATAAAACCCGACCCAACCAAATCATATATCTAATATATATGTATAAAAAGTATTTGGCATTAAGTTACCTACAATGGTTGATATACCATAAAACCTAACCAAATCAAATCATATATATTTAATATATACATATATGAAGAGGATTTTACATTAAATAATCCACAACGGATGATATGCCATAAAACCAAACCAAACCAAATAATAAATATATATATATATATATATATATATATATATATAGAATTAACTTAAAGGTAGGCTTCCTGATGATCCGTTAAGGTGAAACTTTAGTAGAAGATTTTCGACTCGTGATTTAAGTTAATTCTATAATTGGCTCCATTGTATTGTATTGAGCACTTTAGTAATTATAGCATTGCGGAGGGTTTTTTGGTTTTCTTTTGACCACTGACTACGTACCCCTTGATTTTTTTTCAAGGAGTCGGACGAGGTTGGCCTTTTTTTTTCTTTTTTACCCAAAAAACTTTTTTCTTTTTCCTCTGGGCGGTGATTCGAGGTACTTTTATCTCTTGTTCCTGACCAGGTTTTTTTTGTTTTTTCTGATACCGTGAATACTGGTAGATATTAGATTAGTAAATATATATATATATATATAAAGAGGATTTGATACTAAGTTGTTGTAAAGTTGGTGACCATAGTTGAGGGTGACCTGGAGGCTCCCTTTTCAATAGCTACTACACCAAGGTGTAGGGGATGGTGCTACTCCTTTCCCAGGATTCCCCACTTTACCCTTGATCCATACCTTATAATGTTGAGTAGTAAGCAAGGAGGCATCAAGTACCATTTTTGAGTCTTTGGTATGATTTGATCTGGGATTGAACCCAGGTCTACTGTGCCATTGGCAAACACTAAATAACCCACAATGGTTGAAATGCCATGGAACCAAGCTAAACCAAACTAATGGTAATCATTTGTAAAAAATTATAGCTTCAAGTAGTTATTTTTAATACAAATAATTTGCACACAGTTATAGGTTTTCAAGTATTCCTATCCAATACAAACAATTTTCAAATCGATTTATTCAACCATAGATGGTAGCAACAATTTTGGGTCTGAGTGAACTTGGGAGTAATAACAATGAAGATGTAACTTCACACACCCCAGAGCTTCAGAACTGGAGCTTCACCATCAGTGTCATATCCTGGGTCTTAGCACTCTGCAAGGGCTCATCAACATATTCTAAGCTCGGCTAACAAAGTTTTTTTTTCTTTTTGTTTTCCTTGTAACTATTTACCACTGATAGAACATGAACAACGATTGAGTGGAAGCTTTGTGAGATTTTATCATATTTACCAACCTCTCCGCTCGGGCAGGATATGACACAAGGTCAATTTTTTAAGTGGAGTTTAACAGGTTTGAATAATGAATTTTCCTTCTCCTAGACTAGTTGCCTCACCAAGCTGAAGAACCTAGTTTGTCCAACTATTTACCCAGAGCTGGAGGGAGAATAATTGGATTCATACCTTTCCCAAGGGTATTAGTGCTATGTGAAATGCAATCAGTCTCGTCCAGGATTTGAACTCGTGTTGCCGAGTCCATTTCCTGCGAGGATAACCATTACGCCACGGGCACCTCCAGTGAGATTTTATTAAAAGATAGTTTATCATGAATTTTTTGTTAATAATATTATAATCATCATGATTATTGTCCCCTTTTATCTCCCTGTTTTGTGTCCTGCAACAACTGGATCATTATAATATAGTCGATTTACTTGGAAACTTTAACTTTAGGGTCCCTAATTTAAAAGTGTCTACATCACTAAAAGATTTATTTCCTGGTGTACAACATGCAAATCATGTTTGGGAATGTGCAAAAAAGATGAGAACTGATAATATTCTGTAGAAACTACTACTGATACAGACTATGCAGATGATCTACCACTTCTTACAAATGTACCTGCTCAAGTCTAATCACTGCTGCCTAGTAAGGATGAACTCGTAAGTGACATTCACTTATGGACTACTATGCATGGACATACCTTGGAGGTGCCTGTGGCGTAATGGTTATTGTCAAAGGAAATGGACATGGTAACAGGAGTTCAAATCCTGGACAAGGCTGATTGCATTTCACATAGTGCTGATATCCTTAGGGAAGGTATGAATCCAATCATTCTCCCTCAAGCTATCGGTAAATAGAAGGGCAGATTGGGATTTTTAGCCTTGGTTAGTGTTGTATCATGGTAAGGAAGAGATACACGGTGAAATAAAGAGTTAATTATTAATTAACTGAAGTGGTACAATCCAGTAAATATTATAAGTCTCGCACTGTGGGTGTTATGTCCGAAGTTGGTCTTACTACTGACCGAGATCTTGCAGAACCTGTGTGCTTAAAAACATGTCTTTATGCCTCTGTGATACCGGAAGTCATGTGGTTCGAGCCACTATACAACACTTAGTCAACCAATCTAGGAGAAGGAAAACTCTGAATTAAAACCTGTAAAACTCCATTTAAAAACTGACCTTGTGTCACGTTCCCTACCCCCGTGCAGTAGGGTTAGGTAAATACATACACATGGTCACACGGGTGTTGACTGACCCACAAAAACTGACATTCATCAGCCCTGTGCAGACACTCGATGCCATCTAGAGGAATATTAAGTAGGGTTAGGTAAATACATACACATGGTCACACGGGTGTTGACTGACCCACAAAAACTGACATTCATCAGCCCTGTGCAGACACTCGATGCCATCTAGAGGAATATTAAGAGCAATATCTGATTTGAACAAATGACAAGAAGGGGTCAAAGGAATGCATGCTGTCAGCACCTTTGATGATGATGTATGAAAAGAGCTTTCCTTAAGAAATAATAATAAAAAAGTATACTTCAATAAAAAATAAAAATTATTATGATGTTTATGGAGGTGCCTATGGTGTAATGGTTATCGTCATTGGAAATGGACATGGTGACTCGAGTTCAAATCCTGGACGAGACTGATTGCATTTCACATACCACTAATACCCTTGGGAAAGGTATGCATCTAATTATTCTCTCTCCAGATATGGGTAAATAGTAGGACAGACTGGGTTTTTCAGCCTTGGTGAGGCAACTAGTCTAGGAGAAGGAAAACTCTGAATTCAAACCTGTTAAACTCCACTTAAAAATTGACCTTATGTCATATCCTGCCCGAGCGGAGGGGTTGGTAAATTGGATTATGATGTTTAAAAGGTTATTAAAGTATCTTGCCATAAACCAAAAAATCAAACACGTTAAGGATGTTTCATTTTATATATATTTATATACCGGACATTGGTATAATGGTTAGAGTATTCACCAATGGCCCGGGAGACCTGGATTCAATCCTAGGTTGAGTCATACCAAAGACTTTAAAAATGGTACTTGATACCTTCTTGCTTAACACTCAGCATTATAAGGTACGGATCAAGGGTAAAGTGCAGTAATCCAGGGAAAGGAGTAGCGCCCTTCCCCACACCTTGGTGTAGTAGCTATCAAAAAGAGAGCCTTCGGGTCACTCTCGACTATGGTTGCCAACTTTACTTTATAAAAAGATTATTAATAATTTAAAACACTGTTCACATCTATGATAGAAATTAAAATTTTATTAAAAATTATTCATCTTAGGCAAATCACAAGTGAAACGATGAAAGCATTTCACAGACAGCAATATAGGGAATAGAAAAATAAAAAAAAATTAAATTAAATTAAAAATAACTATTAAAGATATGCTGAAACTCCCAGAAGCCCCTGACAGGAACACGGGCAATGCATGTGCAAAGAAAAGGAACCATCCTGACAAAAGAAAGAATCTCTCTCTCTCTCTTTCAGCAGTGACCAGCGGAGTAACAACACCTAAATCTTTCTTGCTACTGGTAGAAGGTGCCATGCGTCTGTCCTTAGACAATGCGTTGGCTAACCTTTCCACTAGTAGCAGTCATCTCTTTTACCAACAACCCACAACTAAAAACACAAAATAATGGATTACTCAGAATCACAGTTAAGATACCATATCAATTTAAGATACCATTAACAATTACAACTAAAAACACTTGATTTAGACATATCTGCCAAAAGCGTCTAACACATTCTTTATGCTTTAAATACCAAATTTGGACATTTATATTGAAGAAACGACTAACACATTTTAACACCTTCACTGGCAGATTCAACCATTTCATTTGTATTCAGGAAGGATTTTCTCACCCACTGAATGGTTGTTGAACCCAGAAATAAAGGCAAAATATGAAAGGTATCTTCATCTCCTATATTTTACTATCTTCTTCTCCCATATAATTCCTTTACAGCCTTCATACCCAAGAAGTTAAACTAACAAGATAATATGGGGTAAGAATAGAATAACCCAGAATGGAGTCAGATAGCAAACAATATCATAAATTACCTTCAAAACCCCTTAGCAGTCATTATAAAGGACATTATATTTACTGTTTATTTACGTGAATAATCTTATAAAATCTTAAAATATACTAAGCATATGATATTACAATTAAAAATTATTTTTACCTATGTACAAATACGAAATATTTTAATTGTGAAAGATCCCAATGACAGTTCAAATTTCAGGTTCTTGCTTCATAGTTAACTTTTCAGGGGCGACTCTCCCATCACAGTTCAGGCTTCAGAGGCCCTACTAACAGTTCAATTTTCTGGGGTCCTACTAACAGTTCAATTTTCTGTGGTCCTATTAACAGTTCAATTTTCAGAGGCCTCCTCATAAATGTTCAAAATATTGGACTACAACATAAAATAAATTATTTGCTTTTGAATATTGATATTAAATTCATTTTAATGTTTTGTTGTCTTTTCCAGGTATAAGAACTGGGAAATGTGTTAATTCATCTGAACCACAAAATAAAGTCTGTGAGATTTATTCTTGGTGTCCTTTAGAGAATGACACCATTGATGGGTGAGTATCTTTTATCACTTTCCTGCTTCCATACGAGTAATAAAATGATAATTAAAAAAAGCTGCCATAATATGGCCTTAAATTTGTAATGAAATTATTGCCTCCTAATTAACTAGATATAAAGGGAATCTATCTATCTACAAGGGTCATTCAATAAATAAGGGGTTATTTTTTTAAAAAAACAAAATAGTTTTTTTTTTCATAAACGTAAACTCTGCATTGGTTGAAATTGGTTTATTGCAAAAATTATTTTAATTCTGCAGAAATATTTGTTCAGAGGCTATCCAAAATTATGGCAAATCAAAGTGCTCCAGGCTTGAACAGAGCTCTGTCAACAAATCTTTGGTTGCTAAAAAGTGCAAACCATGTGAAATTTACAGAAGAATGTGTATATGGAGAAGTATGCTTTAGAGCCTGAGTCAAAAAGACTGTTCATGGAGTGGAAACATACTGACTCTCCAGTAAAGAAAAAGTCCCAGGTGCAGCAGTCAGTAAAGAAGACTTCTGAGATATGAAAGGATTTTTTCTTTGCAAAAAGTGTATCTGTAAACAGTGTTTTCAATTGCCAGATCCATAAGCAGAAGTCATGTTTTATATATCCATCTGTACAGCTTACACTCTGTTATTTTTAACTCAATTTTAATATTGTGCTTGCAAATGTTTCAAACTATACTATTTCATGTTCGATTTGTCTCACACACTCCATGTCTTACTGTCTCGGTTGTAAATGAGTACGTATCTTCCAGGGATAACCTACTCTCTTTGTAATTATTATGAGAAACAGTTAGTTGCCACCATTCTTACACTATCAAACCAAAAGGCAGTGCTAATAATTTTACTATAGAAATTTATTGTAGATCAGAAAGATAAGGACTGTCAGTGGTTAGCAATCAATACAAGTGTTTTTAATAAAATAGAACTATTGTATATATGGGCAGTGCTAATGCTTTTTCTATAGAAAGGTATTGAAAATCAGCAAGATATGTATTGTTAGTGGTTTGGAATTTATGCAAGATTCTCATTTTAGTATTCCTTCTTTTCTCTTTTCAGTCCAGCACTTCTCTCCTCTGCTAAAAACTTCACTCTTTATATAAAAAACAACATTCTGTTTCCTAAATTTGGTGTTGCAAGGTATGTCCTTATTTTTTACTTTAAATGTTACAATTTTTTTATGTACAGTATTATTTTAATTTTTGAAACCTGTTTTTCTTGTAAAAGATAATCTATAATTATGTTTAGAGGAAACGAATATGTTGGGTTTAAAAATTGATAGGTTTCTAGTGAGGAGTATAAGTAATACAGGGTGTTGCAGAAAATTTGATATCCTTTTGAGAAAAATTGATATAATTTTGTAATTTAATTACTTGACCTTTTCTGACTTAAATGATCCCAAATTTTTAGGTTTTGTATTTAGAAACAATTCTAAATTCTATGTTTAATACTTAAATGCCGTTTATTTTCCAGTGAATAAAATTTCTTTGTCTGAAAAGAAAAAGAAATCATTAAACAGAATAAATAACAAACTGAGTTGGATAAAGAATAAAAATCAATAGATTGATAGATAGATAACAGAGTGAAATAGATAGGTAGATTGACAAATAGATGGATAAAGAAGAGTGAGATAGATAGTGAGATAGATAAAGATGAGAGAGATAGATAAAGAAGAGAGAGATAGATAAAGATGAGAGAGATAGATAAAGATGAGTGAGATAGATAAAGATGAGAGAGATAGATAGATAAAGATGAGAGAGATAGATAAAGAAGAGTGAGATAGATAAAGATGAGAGAGATAGATAAAGAAGAGAGAGATAGATAAAGAAGAGTGAGATAGATGGATAGATAAAGATTAGTGAGATAGATAAAGATGAGAGAGATAGATAAAGAAGAGTGAGATAAAGATGAGAGAGATAAAGAAGAGTGAGATAGATAAAGAAGAGTGAGATAGATAGATAGATAAAGAGGAGTGAGATAGATAAAGAAGAGTGAGATAGATAAAGAACTGGATGAGATAGATTAATAGATAAAGAAGATAAACAACAAAGATTGATAGGAAGATAGATATATAAAAAGCCGAGTGAGATAGATAAAGAACAGAGTGAAATAGAGAAATAAAGAACAGAGAGAGAGACAGAGATAAATAAAGAACAGAGAGATAGATTGATAGAGAGATAAAGAACAGAGAGAGATAGTATGTCTTCTAAAAACAAAATGAGGACATTGCCTGTTGATACCCCACGAGTGAGTTTGAGTCTCATTGGGTGCCCCTTTCATATGGCCTTGTGCCACATCTAAGCAAAAAGCTTAGTAAATTTACATTGCCTGTTGATACTTAGAAGGAGCTGAAATGTACCATATTTGGACATTTCCTTTTATCAAAAGCAGGTTTGTTCAATCACCTTAAATCCCATCAGCAGAAGTGAAACCAAGCAATTCATGAAGACATGTTACCACCATATCCGCTGAGGTACACCTGATCTATGAGGACATGTTACCACTATGTCTGCCGATGTACCCCTGACGTATGAGGACATGTTACCATCATGTCTGCCAAGATACATCTGACCTATGAAGACATATTACCACAATATCTGCCAAGGTACACCTGATCTATGAAGACATGTTACCACTATATCTGCCGAGGTACTCTTGACCTATATGTGACTTGGTTTTTAAATCAACTTGTGGTTGGACTCGACACTCCAAAGTGCACAAAGGCGTTCCTCTGCTGGCAATTTGGAAGGATAGATAGTTCAAATGTCACCACTGTGAGCTGCAATTTGAGTTGAAAAGTAAGAGGCTGATGTCCTTTCAGCTCTCTAGTATAGATCTGAAATGTGGACAACGTACAGATGTCATGGTAAACTATTGGAGAGGTTTCATATGAAATACCTTTTTGAAAATCCTAAATATCAAAAAGATCTCTTACGCACCAGACACTGCTATTTTTGAGAGAGCACACAGCACAAGTGTTGAGAAAAGGGATAATTTTGAATTGGATATGTTAAGTTGGTCACATTGTTCGGATGGATGATAGGAGGCTCCTGAAACAGTATTGTTAATGTTCCCTCTTATATTAGGCTTAAATTACTTATTATTAAAGTAATTCAACTCAATAAATCTTCACTCTATCAGCAGAGTCTAGAATATACTGAATACCTGCCCTGGAGAATGGTAAGTCATCATCCCTCATTAAAAAATGTGTCCTTTGTATGGCACTAAATTACATTGAGTGTTGAGGTTCCATTTCTAAGGCTCTTGGGAGTATGAAATGTAGTCTTTAAGGAGCAAAGCAGATTTTTAGATGTTCATGTAAGTTTCTTCCTTCCTTCCTTCCTTTCTGGTTGTCTTTTCTCCCCTCTTTGTCCTTCAGTCACTCCTACTTTCTTTCCTCTGTTCGTTTCTTCTTTCAATATGACTACTTGATATTTGATCAAAAGCATCTCCTAAATGATTCTGCCATTGAATTATGCAGCCATTTTTGCTACCCACAACTTTTTTTTTCTCCCCCAAGTATAACTCTGGGTAAGGCAGGTAATAATATCCATTTTTAGTGATATAATTGATGCAAAGTAAAGTTGGCGACCGTAGTTGAGGGCGACCAGAAAGCTCCCTTTTACATAGCTACTACACCGAGGTATAGGGGAGGGCGCTACTCCTTTCCCAGAATTGCTCCACTTTACCCTTGATACATACCTTAGATTGCTGAGTGTTAAGCAAGGAGCTTTCAAGTACCATATTTTTTAATCTTTGGTATGACTCGACCTGGGATTGAACCCAGGTCTCCGGACCATTGGTGAACACTCTACCCACTAGGCCAATGAGAAGTGATATAATATCCATTATAAGAGATAGGATATCCAATGTAAGTGATATAACTAATATACTCTCTATTATAAGTGATAAAACATCAATTTTAAGTGATATAAGTGATATAGTACCCATTATCATATTTACCCAACCCCTCCGCTCGGACAGGATATGACACAAGGTCGATTTTTTAAGCGAAGTTTAACAGGTTTGAATTCAGAGTTTTCCTTCTCCTAGACTAGTTGCCTCACGAAGGCTGAAGAACCTAGTCTGCCCTACTATTTGCCCATAACGGGAGGGAGAATAATTGGATTCATACCTTTCCTAAGCATATTAGTGCTATGTGAAATGCAATCAGTCTTGTCCAGGATTTGAACTCGTGTCACCGTGTCCATTTCCTACGACGATAACCATTACACCACGGGCACCCATTATACAGTACCCATTATAAGTGATATAATTGATATAATATTGATTATAAGTGATAAAACATCCATTTCAAGCAATATAGGTGATGTATTATCCATACCAGACATTGGCCTAGCGATTAGAGTGTTCGCCAATGGCCCGGGAGACCTGGGTTCAATCCCAGGTCGAGTCATACCAAAGACGCAAAAAATGGTACTTGATGCCTCCTTGCTTAACACTCAGCATTATAAGGTACGGATCAAGGGTAAAGTGGAGCAATCCAGGGAAAGGAGTCGCGCCCTCCCCTACATCTTGGTGTAGTAAGCTATCGAAAAGGGAGCCTTCGAGTCACCCTCGACTATGGTCGCCAACTTTACTTTATTATCCATTATCATCATCATCATCATGACGTGCGGCTAGCATGGATATCCTTGAACCTCTCTCTCCACGTCTCCCTATTATTCATCGCCTCCGGCAGGTCTTCAGAGTTACATCCCGTATTATCACATAGCTGCTGTATGAATGTTCGAGTAGGTCGTCCTGCTTTTGATTGGCCATATGCGGGGGTCCACAGGAGCACATCACTTATGATCCCGTCCTTGCTTCTCCAGCAGTGTCCGGCATGTCTGGTTCATCTAGCTTGTATAGTTTTCGTGATAGGTGGTAGGTGGCTGTACAGTTGACGCCTTGTGGGGTGTTGCTGCCAGGACCTGTTCAATATTGCTTGCAACATTCTTGTATAATTGCCGTCGAGCTTCTTCCCCAACCGTTTAGTCAGTGTACCAAGTAGTGCATCCATACAGCCGTATCGACATAACCGCAGCCTGGAAGAAACTGCGTTTCATTTTATCGGTCAGGTTTGATTTCCATATGATCAAAAGCCTGATGTAATATCCATTATAATACGATATAACATCCATTTTAAACCATTAAATGATGTAATATCCATTATAAATGATGTAATATCCATTTTAATTGATATGATATAACGTCCATTATAAGAAATGCAAGTGATGTAACATCCATCATGAGAGAGAGAAGTGATGTAACGTCCATTATAAGAAATGAAAGTAATGTAATATCCATCACGAGAGAGAGAAGTGATGTAACGTCCATTATAAGAAATCCAAGTGATGTAACATCCATCATGAGAGAGAGAAGTGATGTAACGTCCGTTATAAGAAATGCAAGTGATGTAACATCCATCATGAGAGATAGAAGTGATGTAACGTTCATTTATAAGAAATGCAAGTGATGTAACATCCATCATGAGAGATAGAAGTGATGTAACGTCCATTATAAGAAATGCAAGTGATGTAACATCCATCATGAGAGATAGAAGTGATGTAACGTTCATTTATAAGAAATGCAAGTGATGTAACATCCATCATGAGAGATAGAAGTGATGTAACGTCCATCATGAGAGACAGAAGTGTTGTAACGTCCATTATAAGAAATGCAAGTGATGTAACATCCATCACAAGAGAGAGAAGTGATGTAACATCCATCATGAGAGATAGAAGTGATGTAACGTCCATTATAAGCGATATAATATCCATTATAAGTGATTTACAAATTACTTGGCTTTATGCAAACTACCATCTTTTCTGATCACTTTCCCATGACATGTGTCCAACATGGTGCTCATCTTCCTCTCTCTCGGCATCAATGTTAATTTTGAGGGTTCCATAACTTTTATATCCAAAACATGTCATGGTATCTTGTCAACAATAATGTTGTTTGGTGATTGAACACCAGTCACAATTCTTGTCCCCCACTGTATAATACATTAGATAGTTTCTTCCAGATGAGTTATATTGCCACATAATACATATACAACTATGCACATATACATGTGGAAACATAATCAACCATAATGACGAACGAACATACTTCTTTAGAAAAATATACCTCTCACACTTTATTCTCAAAAGGGTTGCTAAAGGGTTAATATTGGTTATGTGTGAGAGGTGAGTTGGAGATAGAACAGACTGCCACATATTGACCCCAAGTTCCTCTGACCATAGCAGCACTTCTTCCTTATTCTGCTGGGCTGCTCAACCGGGGTCCTGAGGGCCCAAGCCCTCTGTCTGGCGCTGGCTCTCACTACTGCATCTTGTCCCCAACTGCGACTGCAACTCAAACTCTGTCTGCCTCGAACTCTAACTGACCCAAGCCATCTGTGGTGCCTGGTTATATAATTGTTTGAAACCCACCTGCTTCCTGTGGGCATCTGCACCAAATTCAGCCATGTCCAAAGGGTAAAGAGGATACCCCAATATCTTCAACCGGATGCACCTGTTATCTACACAGGTGCATCCCTTAATTGACAGCTCGGTTGAGGGCCAATATGTTACAGACTTCTTCATCATTTTCTACTGTTGTGAGCCTCTCCTTGTTCTTATTTGGTGATTTATCTCTCGGATATCTCCATTCATGAGTAAAACAAGACCTTTGTGAAGGTTTCGTTTGGTTTTCTGGCATATCAACTATTGTAGGTTATTTAATGCCAAATACTTTTTTTTATACATGTAAAGAGCTCTATTTCAAACAATTCAGTTTAGCATAAGTACACAGTTTACATATTAAAACAATTCTATTTAAGTAATTCAGTTTGGCATAAGCACACAGTTTAGTTCTCTTTGACCCTATCAAGTGCTACCACTTTATGCCAAAGGGGACCTGGGAGTGATGGCAATAAAGGAGTACTCTGCATTCTTGATAGCTCCAGCATTACTGGAGCCTCACCATCAGACTGTTTATCGTCATATCCAGGACACTAGTTGGAGAAGTCTTACCTCTCTGCAGAGAGGCAGTTGGTGTATTCTATAACCCCAGCCGACTGGGTTCAAACCTTTGTAGCATCATTTTAAACCTTAGATGCCATGTTATACAAAAACATGCTATGGCCTTTATGTTTTGATTCTTTTGCTCCATTATCCCATTCCCACCTGATCTGATTTCTCTTTAACTTTATATCAACAACAGAACATCTGTGATGCCGTCTCTAACTTTATTACAACTACTATTGCCATTACAACACAATGGACATAACTATGTATTTTCTACTGGCTGGTTAGTGCAGTGGGAGCCTTACCCATCTCACCATAATGGACTCTTTTCACCGTTATTAGTCCTGAGAGATTTTGCTGCCAGAGAGGCAGATGAATATCAGTGTTAACCGAACAGTACGAGACTTCTTACCTTTTCTATGTAACTCTATCCTTCTTGTGTAATATAATCTGTTATCTAATATCCATGTTTGCGTTTTCATTAGTGACCCTTTTCTGGGTCACAACAGTTAGATAACTCAGTTGTCCATCATAACCTGTTTTATTGGTCCTAAATTCAAAAAATACTTTTCAAGCTCTTCCACAATCACTGCTGCTGCTGTCTCAGCTTACAAATTCCTCCATATTGTTTGTTGCTCTGGTTTACAGTCAACTAACTGGCCCATTGGCCTGGGAGATTGAGGTTCAATCCCAGGTCAAGTCCTACTAAACACTCAAAAAATGGTACTTGATACTTCCTTGCTTAACACTCAGAATTATAAGGTATGTATCAAGCGTAAAGTGTCGTAATCCAGGGAAAGGAGTTGTGCCCTCTCCTACACTTCGGTGTTGTAGTTATGGAAAAGGGAGCCTTCGTGTTGCCCTCGAATACAGTCACCAACTTTAATTTACAAAGCTTTTTGTTTAGATGTGGCACAAGGCCGTATGAATGGGGTACCTTATGAGACTTAGACCCATCATGTAGGTTTGCTAGTTTAGCTTGCTAACCGTTACACCACATGCCGTCCCCTTTTTTTGTTCCAACCCCTCCCCCATGAACAGGATGTGACATAAGGTCAACTTTTTTAAACAGAGTTTAACAGGTTTCAATTCAGACTTTTCTTTCTCCTAGACTGGTTGCTTCACCATGGCTATTTTTCCATAGCTGGAGGGAGAATATTTGGATTCATACCTTTCCCAGGGGTATAAATGCTATGTGAAATGCCATCAGCCTCATCCAGGATTGAACCCTTGTTGCTGTATCTATTTCCTACAACAAAAAAATTATTACACCATGGGCACCTCCAAAACTATGATTAAGTATGTCCCGCTGCAATAATGAGTTATATGTCAATGGCCAATCTAATATAGTTCTCTTCAGTTTCAATGTCATTGGGGTTATGCACTCTGAGAGCAGTGTCAACTGACTAATATTCTGTAGTTATTAATCACCTTTCTGATGTCCTTTCTTTTGACCAATTGATTGATTTTCTATAGCAATAAACAGTAAAACTTATTTTGATTAAATGCACAAACCTCACCCACACTCTTGCCCAGTTGTCTGGAGCTGTTGAATACACTGACTGCACCTCTGCAGAGGGGTAAGAGCCCCCCAATGAATGTCCTGATATGACACTAAACAATCTGATGGTGAGGTTCCAGTGATGCTAGAGCTTTGAGGAATGTGGAGCACTCCTTCATTGCCATCACTCCCAGGTCTACTCTGACCCAGAGTGGTAGCACCTGATAGAGCCCTATCTATAGCTTAAATAGAACTAACTGCATACTTACATTAAACTGAACTGTTTGATATAGAACTGTTTTGACATTTGACTGTAGGATAAGACTCCTTCAATAAATGTACTGGATATGAAACTAAACAATCTGATGGTGAGGTTCCAGTAAGGCTAGAACGTTGGGGAATACAAAGTACCTCTTTCCTTGCTCTCACTCCCAGGCCCACTCTGGCCCGGAGGAGTAACACCTGATAGGGTCCTATCTGTAGGTTAAATAACTAAACTTTATGCTAAACAGAACTGCTTAAAATAGAACTGTTTTGACATTTAAATTGTCCACTCATGCTAAACTGAATTGTTTGAAATAGACCAGTTTTGACATTTAACTGTGTGTTAACAAAAACTGTACTTATACTAAATTGAATTGTTTGAATTAGAACTGTTTGACTAAACTGAATAGCTTGAAATAGAAATGTCTTTGACAATTAAACTGTTTACTTACATTTAAACTGTGTGCTTATGCTAAACTGAATTGATTGAAATGGAACTGTTTTTGACATTGAAACTGCACATACGCTAAACTGAATTGTTAGAAATAAAACTGATTATTTGTATAAAACTGAATTTGGCATTAAATAACCTACAAAGGTTGATATGTCATAAAACCCAACCAACCAACTAACTAACCAACTATTTTCTCTATCACACCGTGTCTTCTACTGTTACACCTGCACATCACTCTTATTTTTGTTTTAGTCATTGTTTCCTCCTTCTTTACCGTTGTTTGGATTTCCTGCATCACAGTATACGTCACAAAGTTTGATATGCCATTAAACAAAGAAACCAAATAGTATATGTTTCTTCATCTACTTTACATTCCTAGTTTAAGTAAACAGTCGTCTCACTTTTTCACATATATTCACAAAACTTACATGAAAATATTCTGAAATACTATAGATTAGATTTATTTTTAAAAAATTGCCATTGGATTCAACCGCAGCCTCCAGATGACTTTGGAATCTCCTGCTCAAATGGTTTCTGTGTTTAAATTGAGAAATGCTGCTGTTATCCTTTCCTTCAGTTCATTTTTAGCGTTGTGTTGTATAGCCACATACAACTACACAATACATATACCAATATAAGTGGAACATAATGACGAACTTAAAAGAACGAACAAACGAACGAACGAACACACTTCTTTATAAAAATATACCTCTCACACTTTATTCTCGAAAGGGTTGCAAAAGGGTTGATGTGTGAGAGGTGAGTTGGAGACGGGAACAGACTGCTACATATTGACCCAAAGTTCCTCAGACCATAGCAGCACTTCTTCCTCATTCTGCTGGGCTGCTCAATCATGGTCCTAAGGGCCCAAGCCCCCTGTCTGGAGCTGGTTCTCACTCCGGCATCTTATCTCCAACTGGAACTGCACCTCGAACTACAACTGACTCAAGCTGTCTGTGGCACCTGGTTATATAATTGTTTGATGCCTACCTGCTTTCTGTGGGCGTACACATCTGCACCGAATTCTACCACATCCACAGGTCAAGGTAATATTCCGATATCTTCGACCGGATGCACCTGTTTCTGCTGTTTCTCTGCTTATTTACACAGGTGCATCTCTTGATTGACGGCTCGGTCGAGGGTCAATATGTTACAGTTGTGCAAAGTTTTGTTGGTCTTTTGCTCAACTGTGCATCACATATAATAATCAAGGAGGTTGCTATCTGAAGAGGTTAGGTAGCCAGATGTTAGGGGTGATGTGGTTGCAGAAATTTTCCTACAGCCAACACTGGGTTTTTCTGCTTGTGTGGCATGGCACACTGTCCTGTTGCCAGATGAAGGGTCTTCTAGTTGCTAACTTCTCCATCTAGGGCAGCACTACTTCTTTGAGGCACTTGATGTTGGCCTCTGTGTTCAGTCTGAGGTCAAGTGGGAAGATGAATGGAGGTATTATGTCACCATTGCTATTGACTACCTGCCAAACGCCATAACGTAGACTGGGTATTTGGTTTTCATCAATATGAATATAAATCTGTCCTAACATTGATACCTAAACTATGAACTCTTTATATTGGATCATCTGGCGGGAGTGCAAAACAGTACAGCATATTGTTTAGAGGAGTGAATTGCATCATAGTGCTGCTTTCCACACAGACAGTGCTCAATGGACTCTCATTTGATGCACTGTAGATAAAATATGAAACAACTAAAGCACCTGTGCTGAATTAACAATTTAAAATATTGTCAATTTACCCTTTGAACCCAGTAAATTGATATTCATTTGTTTTTTGAACAGAGAAATTATATATTATTCTTGGCCATGAGGTTATGATGACGCAGATGCATATCTCAAATCCTCTTGGGAAGACGTGGCCCTGGAGGTGACCATGTCCTTTGCAAAGAGTACGGATGTAACTTACAAGACACGCCAGATTAATTGGCTGCATGTTTACCATGACTAGTTAATTTGGCAGTGCTTGTGTGTGATGGGGACCAGTGGCTCAGTGGTAGAGTTTCAGCTCTGTGGTCACTGGTTTGATCTCCAGTGAGGGAGATCATGGTATACACTGCTGATTAGACCTAACAAGGTTGAAACAGCTGTCCAGTGTTTGTCGGACATTCTGGTTATGGCAATCCCCTGTATATTGCTTACTCTTTTCTTTGTGAATGCCTGCTGGTCTAAGCCATCCAGTGATTGGATTGTAGACCACTAACTTGCCACAATTCAAGAACAAATCTTGTGGTTTTGATTTTTTTTTTCCCAATTCACCAGTCTCCTTTCAAAGCCTTTGGGAACTGTTCCAAGTTCTCCAACTACTATTGGTATCACCATCATATTCCACAGCTTTTCTAGTTCTCTGGCAAGGTTCAAGTATTTGTCTATTCATTCACTTTCTTTGATGTTCACTCTGTGATTTGTTGCCCCATCGACTGGGGCTGTAGAATACACTGACTGCATCTCTGCAGTGGGGTAAGATCCCCACCAATGAGCATCCTGTATATGATACTAAACAATCTGAGGATGAGTCTCCAATAATGCTGAAACTTTAGGGAATGTGGAGTACCCCTTCATTGCCATCACTCCCAGGTCCACTCTGGTTGCACTTGATAAAGGTCCTATCTATGGGTCAAATACAACTAAAATGTGTGCTTGTGCTTAACTGAATTGTTTGAAATAGAACTGTTTTTGACATTGAACCTGCATACTTATGCTAAACTGAATTGTTTGAAATAGAATTGTTTTTACACTGAACCTGTGTTCATATGCTAAAGTGAATTGTTTGAAGTAGAACTGTTTTTGTTTGCTAAACTGAATTATTTGAAATAGAACTGTTTTTTTCTCCATTGAAACTGTGTATCTGTGCTAAATTGAATTGTTTGAAATAGAACTGTTTATATGTATAAAATGGGTTTGGCAATAATAACTTACAATGGTTGATGTGCCATAAAACCAAACTAAACCAAATCTATGATCTGCTGGAACAGAAAATCAGCAAAATGATAAGTTGTTTTTCTTGTTTATTAATGCTGGGTCTGGTCTTCTTATCAGGATTAAGGAATCAATTTGTGTATCAAAATCCCCTAGAATGATGTGCCTACTTTCTAGGATGGATTCTGGATTGTCTACATATCATTTGTTAGTACGATCAAAATTTAATCTCTTGCACAATTGTCAGTAGATCACCTTTCTGAGTCCCTAGTTTTGTGCTCCTTTCGTCTCTAACACCTTGATCCCTCTTTTAAACTTCAGTTTACCAGATTTTTTTCCTTTGTTTGTTAGAGGCCCAACACTGTCTCTCCTTTTAATGACTCAGAAGGCTTTGCTATCTGTCCAAATTTTTTGAGTTGTCAACCACATTCTCCACAAACGCTTTAGTCACGTCTATCATGATGTCATCAATATATGGATCTATGGCTTCTTTGATTTTGGCATCCTTTCCAGCGGTTTTAATGGCTGCTGCTATAATATTTGCTGCTGCTGCATTTAAGCTTAGCCTGAACCTCTTTAAATAGTTCTTTCCTTTAAATTGCACGAATTGGTACCTTAGTAATTTCTCTAGAATGTATAAATACAGGTAGACTGACTTGAGATTAACTTCCTTATTGTTTTCTCACATATATCAATTATGTCATTACCAGTTTGACATGCTCTGAAATCATTTGACTCCCAAAAGTTGAGCACCAGCTTGGCTTTGTTTTAGTTGCCTGAACTCCACCCCATTCTTTATTTCAACTCTCCTCGGTAAGAGTATACTTTCGGCAATCTATTGTTCTACCGCTTTCTCAAACATAACTCTTTTTCCACTTTCAAAGGATTCTTGCAACACCCTGTCTTGTTTTTTAGTACTGGGGCTCTCCCACCCAACTTCACTTCACCCCACTTTCCCCTTTTTTCCATCAAACTTTTCTCTAAAATTTTTCTTATTAGTGTTTGGGCAATTGTGGCATTGCGTATCTTCCCAAACATCACTTCATCACACTCTTCAGCTCATTGATTATATCCATTCCAATAACATCTTTACTGTAAATAATTCGGACAACACTAAGTGTTCATCAATACATTTCATATTTGCACTTAAAACTGAAAAAGCATGTAGTCTATGAAGGAATCAAAGCAGATTTCTTGTCTTTCTTTATGGCTGTCTTTCTTTCCCTCTTTGTCCTTCAGTCATTTCTTTTTTCTTTTTAGCTGTCTTTCTTTCTCTTTTCTTCAGTTATTTATTCTTTCTTTCTGGCTGTCTTTCTTTCTCTCTCTGTCCTTCAGTAATTTTTTCTTTCTTTCTGGCTCTCTTTCTCTTTCTCTCTCTGTCCTTCAGTAATTTCTTCTTTCTTTTTGGCTGTCTTTCTTTCTCTCTCTGTCCTTCAATTATTTCTTCTTTCTTTTTGGCTGTCTTCCTTTTTCTCTTTGTCCTTCAGTAATTTCTTCTTTCTTTCTGGTTGTCTTTCTCTTTCTCTCTCTGTCCTTCAGTAATTTTTTCTTTCTTTCTGGCTTTTGTTCTTTCTCTCTCTGTCCTTCAATCATTTCTTCTTTCTTTCTTTCCTCTAATTTTTTCCTCTCAATATGGCTACGTGATAATTGATCAAAAGCATCGCCTAATTCTGCCATTGATATATATAGTCACTTTTGCTATTCTTTGTTTTTTTTTCTCCATTGATTACTTACACACATAATTCAGGTTACAATTATCATAAGTGACCTCAAAATTTCTTTGCATCCAAAGCAGATGCAGTTACTTCTTTGTTGTCATTCCTTGGTCCACTCTGACTTGGAGTGGTTGTAACTATTAGGGTGCCATGTATGTATCAAATAGAACTAGTCCCCTGGGTTTGACACAAAACTGCATCTGATTGTGAGGCTCCAGTCTTGAAGCTTTAGGGAATGTGAAGTACCCTTTCATTACTCCTAGGTCCACTCTGACCTGGAGTGGTAAGACCCTCCCCACAATGAGTTTTCTAGATATGACAGTAAACAACCTGATGGTGAGGCTCCATTAATAGTGAAGCTTATGGGAATGTGGAGTACCCCTTCATTGCTATTGCTCCTAGGACCACTCTGGTCTGGAGTGGTAGCACCTGATAGGATCCTATTTATGGCTCAAACAGAACTAAACTGTGTACTTATGTCAAACTGAATTGTTTGAAATAGAAGTGTTTTGACATTTAATTGTGTGCAAATAAATGACTGATGTTTAATTGAATTGTTAGTGATGCATAGCAATATTTGGAACCATTTAACTTTGTTGACTAAACTGAATAGTTGAAAATAGAACTGTTTTTGACATTTAAACTGCCTACTTATGCTAAATTGAACTGTTTGAAATAAAACTGTTTATACTATTGGCCAAATGAGTTGAGTGTTCGCCAGTGGTCTGGGAGGCCAGGGTTCAATCCCAGGTTGATTCATACCAAATACTCAAAAAGTGGTTCTTGATATTTAACACTCAGTATTATAAGGTAAGGATCAAGGGTAAAGTGGTGCAATCCAGAGAATGGAATAGCGCCCTCCCCATACACCTTGATGTGGTAGCTATTGAAAAGGGAGCCTTTGGGACCCCTTTGGGGTCCCTTCGATTAGGGTTGCTAACTTTACTCAGTTATATGTATAAAAATGGATTAGACATAATTACCCTGCAATGGTTGATATGCTATAAAACCAAACAAAACCAACCAACTTGAACATCTTAAAAAAGAAAAGACACTTGTTTTTCAAACAGATTTGTTATGTTAGATAGTTGAGTGGTTCAAGAAAGATTAGTGGAATGAGATTTTTATTCTGATTCATTCTTCTTTTGCTCAAGTATTCCTATCTAATACAAATAATTTGCACAGTTTTGTTAGGTTTCAAGTATTTCTGTCTAATATAAATTGCGCACAGTTTTAAATAGTTTAAAGTATCCTTAAGTAATACTAATAATTTACACATATGGTTTCAAGTATTTCTATCAAATATAAATAATTTGCACACAGTTTTAAATAGTTTAAAGTATTCTTATATAATACTAATAAATTGCACAGAATTATGCTTTCAAGCATTTAAAGTAATTATAATGTTTCAAGTAACTAATAATCATAATTCCTTTTTAAACAATTCTAGCTTCAAGTATCTATTCTTAGTACAAATAATTTTCCTATAGATACATGGTTTCAAGTATTCCGATACAATGCTATTAATTTTTAAAAATTTGACCTATAATGAGCCAAGTGGACCTGGTAATAATGGTAATGAAAGAGTACACCAAACTCCTACAGCTCCAGAACTGCGGCCTCACATATATAAATTACGTAAATACAGAGTTGGATAAAACTGAGATGCTGATGAATTTAAAAACAAACCAAAACGCGATTAACGGAAATAGAATCTTATCAGGAAATATAGAATATATAACACATGAAATTAATAAGCTACGACTACAAATCCGAGAAGCCCTACATATAAAAACAAAAAAACTAAAATCAATAGAATTAATTTTGAAAATAGCGACAATGTTTTGAAATGCCTTTTAATTGGAATCATTTTGAGATGAGGCTTCTTAATCTGAGAATTAATTTTTGTTTATTGCGGACTTTTTGTCCTCATCTTAGTAGTTTTTGTGTTGTTTCTTCTTTCACTAGGTTTCGGCCAAATTTCACCTCTGGCCTTCTTCAGGTGATTTACCATGACCTCAGATAGGAATGCAGAGTCTTGTAACCGTATACCCAGTAATTACTGCCTTCCATTGTCTATCGCGCCATGTTTTTGATCAAGTAAACCTCTGGCCGGCTTGGGTAGGATTTGAAACCGCTATCTTCTGACAATGCTCACCTGGAACCGTAGAGACTCAACGCCTCTATCCGCTGCCCCGAATTTTGTAATGTCTTTTAAAAATTCGGTACGGACCCGACTATGGAAGACCAGATAAGGAGAACAAATAATTGGATTTATAAGACCAAAAAATCCATCCTAGATCGCCCTTCGGGGCCCGTGGCGCAGCGGATAGAGGCGTTGAGTCTCTACGGTTCCAGGTGAGCATTGTCAGAAGATAGTGGTTTCAAATGCTACCCAAGGTTTACTTGGTCAAAAACGTGGTGCGATAGACAACAACTATGGAAGGCAGTAATTACTGGGGATACGGTTACAAGACTCAGCATTCCTATCCGAGGGAGCGGTAAAATCACCTGAAGAAGGCCAGAGGTGAAATTTGGCCGAAACGTAGTGAAAGAAGAAACAACACAAAAAACTACCAAGATGAGGGAAAAAAAAGTCCGCAATAAATAAAAATTAATTCTCACGTTTTGAAATGCCTTTAATTATTATTATTTTTTTTTTAAATCTATATTTATGTAATTTTGTAATTTGTGTCTGGAAAAAAAGATACAAATTATGTTATACTTTGATCCTGTTAACCTATTAATTCAGAGATATGATTTTATTGCTAGATGTATACGTAGAAATAAATATAGACTGCTTTAAAAATAATTGAATAAATAAATAAATAGATAAATAAATAACTCTGATTTATTAAATTAGTAAATGAATTAAAATTTGAGTTATTAATTTTTGCTCTATTATTGTAATTTGGGGAGGTTTTATCATAATTAATATTAGTTTTAGATTTTTTTTAGTTCAATTTAATGATAAAAACTGATGTACTTAAATTAAATATGTTTAAATTATAATTTTTATTTTCTTTTATTTTTTATATCTTTATATAAATGTTTGAATGTTTTAACATGTATTTTTGTAGCTGGAAATTTTTCCTCTCTTAAATTTGAGGTATGATGAAATCGGTTGTTTCTTTACATGCCACAATAAGTTGATATTTACTGCTACTTGAATTGAAAGGTTAGTTTTATATAGTAGCAATTAGTTTTAAAAAAATTTTTTAATCTGATTGTAAATGTGAACGTTATTTTAATCTATTTTCTTGTTTGATCTGAAGAAGTCCTGTTAATTCTTTGAGCATTGACTTATATCAATGCTTTTTATCAGGATGGAAATAAATTTATTATCTTAATGTGAGTGATTGTTGCTTTTTTAAGAGAAAAAAAAAATATATATATATATGCCAAGATGAAAAAATTAGTATTGTAAAATATAAAGATACTATTGATTTATTGAACGAAAGAAAATAATTTATAGTTAAATGTAGCCATCAGAATAAATACCGAATATGATATCAAAAAAATTTTATAATCAAATCATGTTTAAGCAATCTATAATGATTTTTATAATATAGATATAAGTTGGCAACTTTAGTCAAGAGTGACTTGAAGGCTCCCATTTCATTAGCTACTACACCGAGGTGTAGGGAAGGGCACAACTCCTTTCCTTAGAGTGCTCTATTTCACCCTTGATGCGTACCCTATAATGCTGAGTGTTAAGCAAAGCGGCATCAAATACCATTTTTTTGAGTCTTTGGTATGACTCGACCTGGGATTGAACCCCAGTCTCCCGGACCATTGGCGAACACTCTACTCAAACATACAAAAATATCTCATATGAAGATGTTTTTTTATTTTAATGAAATGCAGGGTGGCCCTAGACTTTGTATATACATATTTACCAACCCCACTGCTCGGGCAGGATATGACACAAGGTCAATTTTTAAGCGAAGTTTAACAGGTTTGAATTCAGAGTTTTTCCTTCTCCTAGACTAATTGCCTCACCAAGGATGAAGAACCTAGTCTGCCCTACTATTTATTTGGAGGGAGAATAAGTGGATTCATACCTTTCCCAAGGGTATTAGTGCTATGTGAAATGCAATCAGTTAGGTCCAGGATTTGAACTCGTGTCGCCGTGTCCATTTCCTGCGACTATAACCTTTACACCACGGGCACCTCCTGATTTTGTATATATATCTTATCTTTGTATATATCTTATCTCAATGTTAATCAAGTAAATAAGAGAAGAGATAAGGAAGAGAGTATGTGTCAGTGAGGGCGTGTAGCAGGTAGACAATGAAAAGTGATTCTACACATATTGGCAACACTCTAAACTTTGTCCTTTCATGTATTTTGTTTCAGCAAAGTTTTTTTTGCATCTCAAAGTTCAACCACCTCCTTTCTTGAACACCTTTTTTTTTCTTTCTATTTATTTATGTTTTATATCCTATGAATTCAGTTTCAGGAAGAGTAAGCACTAACATTTTTCTGTGTTACTTTCTTTTCTCCACACATTCAATATATAAGAGAATAGTGAGTTTAATCCTGTGCCAAATTAAACTTATAAATATCTATTTTTATTTATTTTGACCAATTGGCACAGAGAGAGTTATTTCTTTTAAATTGTTAAAAATATATTAGATTTGATAATACTGAGTCTTACTTTTTAAGAGAAAAATTCTAAGTAGGTTAAAATATCGAACTCCAATGACCATAATGTGCAATTGTATTTTTAAAAATATATTTGGAATCCTTGGACAATTTAGAAAAAAAAGTCCCTACGCCTGTTGAGAAAATTTTAAAAACACAAGCAGAGGACCGAATTCGATATAGCCACCACATATTATATCATAATTTATTTGTAATACCCATCAAAGAATTGTCCGTAGTCAAGGGTGACGTGAAGGCTCCCTTTTCAATAGCTACTACACCGAGGTGTAGGAGAGGGCGCTACTCCTTTCTTTAAGTAACTCGACTTTATCCTTGATCCTAACCTTATGAGTGTTAAGTAAGGCGGCATCAAGTACAATTTTTTTAAGTCTTTGGTATGACTCGACCTGGGTCTGGGAAACCAGAGTTCAAATTCCCCGTTTGGTTACCCTCCCATCTCCCCATCTACGAAATGGAGGCCGACTGTTTTCTGGTGTCCGGAAACACCGAAAACAAGCCGGACCTACCTTAGGTGGGAGAGGGTTCCTAATCTAATGGGGTAAAATAGATAAGGTTGGGCGCAGTAAAGACAATTGATAGCAGATAATATGATTTTTATACATATGAAATTCCAAGATCCTCAAAAAAGCGGACTGGAGTAAGGGTTGAGGGGCAAAAATAATGGGGATGGGGAAGATCTTGAAGACTAACAACTAGGTGACGGGGACAATGACTCATAACTTACAACTAACTAGGTTTCAAGAAGGAAAAACTTTGCCTACTTACTCGGGATGGGGTCCCGAAGGACCCGTACCGTAGACGTCATGGGCTGGAAGAAGAGGGAAGGATGACTCCAACATTGTCCCCTTTCTTACGACCAGGCTCGCTGCATTCACCACTTTTTGTCGAATGTTATGCGATTGAGAAAAGTTTGCATCGTCGTACAATCCCTTCTTTCGCATCGTTCAAATCACCATTCGAGCTACAGTTAGGATCGCTAGAAACACCACTAACCCTAACCCTTTGACCAATCAACTCTGGTGTTCTGACTTTCTTACTCCTCCCACACCTCTCATTATCCCTCACTGATTCCCTGCCTTCCTTGAATCTCTTATGCTACTCAAAAACTGATGCTCGATTCATGCAAGATGGTTGAAAAGCAGTCTGAAGCATTCCATACGTTGTTTCTGTGGCATTTTTTCCAAGTTTAAAGCAGAATTTTATTGCATATCGTTCTTTTGAAGTGTCCTCACGTCCAGATTGCATTTTTGAAATTCGCCAGCTGTGACAATCAGGCTTTAGTAGGGTATATTCCAATTCCTGCTGTAGCTGTTCATTTGTACCTTAATCCATAAAAATTGGAATACACCCTGCTAAATCCTGATTGTCCCAGCTTGTGAATTTCAAAAATGCTATCCGGATGTGAGGAAGGCAGGGAGTCTGTGAGGGATGATGTGAGGTGTGGGAGGAGTAAGGAAGTAAATACACCAGAGTTAATTAGTCAAAGGGTTAGGATTACTATGTTGAGGTTTTAAGAGAGTCCAGGAAAAGATTCCGTCTGAAGTGGCCAGCACTCTTCAAATCGGGTCAGTGGCATTTCCACTAGGACAATACACCAGTCCACAACTCCATCCTTGTCACCGACTATCTGACCAAGATGGGCATCAAGACAGTTCCTCAGCCTCCCTATAGTCCAGACCTTGCTCCCTGTGACTTTTGCTTGATCCCTAAGCTCAGAGGCTGTCGTTATGAGACAATTGAGGAGGTGAAAGAGGCTATGACGAAGGTCATTGACACGCTTACACAAGAGGACTTCCGTGAGGCCTTCCAGAAGATTTTGGAACGGTATAACAAGTACATTGCAGCCGGAGGAGATTACTTCGAAGGGGACTAGAGTTTCATGTGTGTACTACCAATAAAGGTGCCCATACGAAAAAAAAAAAATTGGAAACTTATTTAATGATCCTCGTATCTAAATATATCATGTATATATATAATATAAATATATATCGTGTTTGTGTATGTACATGTGTATACATATATATATATATATATATATATCATACACATCACACACACACACACACACATATATATATATATATATATATATATATATATATAAAGAGAGAGAGAGAGATTTTGGTTTTATTTACGTTATATCCACTATTTTAGGTCATCAATCCCAAATTGCCTTTATACATATATATTCCTTCATATATTCTGTAAACAGATAATGTTGATAACTTTCTTTATGTGAACCTGACCTCTTTTTTTTATGCAGTGTTATGCTCAAGGGGAGGATGAAATGATAACACGACTTGGAAATGAGTGATAAGAAATATACTGAAGGAAAATAGTGTATACATAAACGATTGTTGTGAGAAACCCCTCTTCAGCTTAACACAATCATGAATATTAAACTCTGTTCTTGGTGACGGCTCCGAGACAGCGCAGAAGAGAGCATAGCCGGTATATGTCACATGAGGGCGAGTCCATCTGTAAGGGAGATACCCCAACATACAGTTCAACGGTTTTAACTATTTCTATTTATCCCTAATAATTTGCTTAAACATCAGTCATTTCCTTACACACAGTTAACTGGTCAAACAGTTTTATTTCAAAGAATAAATCAATTTTTCCTCTCAATTTAAATGTTAAATAGTTCTATTTAACCAACAGATTTGACCCTTTCAAGTGCTAGCATTCAAGGCCTGAGTGGACCATAAAGTGAAGACAATGAAGGGTACTGCTCATTTTTTATCTTTTAACATGAATAAATTTTGGTCTGTTTGTAAGTCTGATAAAATTTTGTACCCCCAATAAAATATTTAAATATCTCAAGACCAGGTACAATTATGAAGTTATTGCTGAATTAAATAACATTCAGAAGGTGTTAAGCGAAATTTGTGCCTACAAGTATAGAATATCTTTCCTCAAGGTTTGCCTAGTTAGTAAAGTTTGTCCTTCTGATATTTTATTTAATATTAAAAGAGCCTAGCTGCAACATGGGCACAAGATTGAGGCTATATTCATTCAGAACTCAATTGGTAAATTAACCAACCAATTGATTAAATTCAGGAAGCTGTACTATCAATTGAGATTCCAATTCCTAACTGTACCATCTTTTTATGACCGTCTACGATTTGAAAGGCACTTATCTCTATTCATAGAAAGTAGCCGTACTCGACTTTTTAGCGAAGAGTGAATTTGTTTTTAGCGAGGAAATATGTTACGTTTTGTTATTTCCTCGCTAAATGTTGTTGGAAAATAAAGGAGAGAAGAACCAAGATGTCGAAAAGTTTTTATGATAGTTTTAATGGCAGCGTGGAATAAAGGGTTTATGTTTATGCTGCAAGTCTCGTAGGAAGGAAAGAAGGAAAGGGTTATGGATTTTAAGCAGCTAAATGCCTGAGAGAAATATGCATTGTTAGGGTTAAGGCATTGTTGAATGTGTGAGTTTGATATAGTCGCCATATTGTAGCAAAAGTCGTGTTTGCTGGTTAAGGACAGGAATGATGTAGTCGCCCATGGATGTGTGATCCTGGTTGTTTGGGGAGAGAAGCGTGAATGTCTCCAGAAAAGGTTGCCCAGGGATGAAGAAGCTAGGTGTCTGAGTGGAATTTTGCGTCGCAGTCGACATAGCCAAAGTTGGAGGCAACTTAAAGTGGTTCCTGTGTGTGGCGTATTGAATTCATCTAATTCATATACAACTGAGAACCCTTGGTCTAAGAGAATAGACTCAAGAGGTCCATAAATTAGATAGCTTTCCTCATGGTGTCGTGATGCTGCTGCTAAAAGTGAGCGGACAGTAAATGCGTCTGTCCTTGTCGAAAAAGTTCTGAAGAAGAGAGAGTGTTTGGCGGGCTTTCCCTAATTTTGTGCTGCCCGGAAAAATGGTCCGTGCTGAATAGGATAAGTCATCCTGATTGGGTGAAAATATGTGTCGACTATAACGATCAAATTAGATTACGTGCCAAACAAAAATACTAAGTACTTTCTGCTATAACTTCTTTCAAGTAAAGACAAGAAAGTAAAATATCTATCTTTAAAAAGTACGGTTGTATTTCCGACCCCAATGTCAGCAAAGTAGCTTTAAATTTGTCCTCAGTTGAAATTTATAACCTTGAGCTTACGATTTTGGCTCACAGTTTGGATCATTGCATTCCATCTAGATTTGTTAAACGGGAGCAAATATTTTCTGAGTTTGAGGTTTTATTTGCTCAACTTCGACGCCTTCAACCTGTCTCTACAGATTCAGTTAGTGACGTAAAAGCACGCCTTCATGATCTTGTCCATGCTTATGCGGGTACTCCTGTTTCCAGTTGGGAGTCGAGTTGGAGAGGTGAACACTATCGCACACTTAAGGCTCTGCGCAACAATGATTCCATTGTTATCACCAGACCTGATAAAAGTTCTGGAGTAGTAATCCTAGACCACCAAAGCTACTTTGATATAATGATGGTTATCCTTAGTGACACTTCCACATTTCTCAGACTTGGTCCGGCTGACAAGTTTGATCATACAGCATCTATTGAAACTAAGTTTCAAAGAAGGCTAGCCCAGTCGGCTGGGGCTGTAGAATACACCAACTGCTTCTCTGCAAAGGGGTAAGAACCCCCCAATGAGTGTCCTGGATATGACACTAAACAGTCTGATGGTGAGGTTCCAGTAATGCTGGGGCTTTGAGGAATGCGGAGTACCCCTTTATTGCCATTGCTCCTAGGTCCACTCTGGCCCGGCGTGGTGGCACCTGATAGGGCCCTATCAATGAGTTAAATAGAACTAACGGCATAATTATGCTAAACTGAATTGTTTGACTAAACTGAATTGCTTGAAATAGAAATGTTTTTGTCAATTAGACTGTACTAACATTTAAACTGCGTGCTTATGCTAAACAGAATTATTTGAAATTGAACTGTTTTTGACATTGAAACTGTACTTACACTAAACTGAATTGTTATATATAACTGTTTGAATAAACTGAATAGTTTGAAATAGAAATGTTTTTGACGCTTAAACTGTGTACTCATGCTAAATTGAATTGTTTTAAATAGAACTGATTATTTACATAGAAATGGATTTGGCATTAAATAACCTACAAAGGTTGATATGCCATCAAACCAAACCAATCAAAGAAGGCTAGTTGAACTTGTCAAAAGAGGTTTCCTCTCTTCCACCATTGCCGACCAGATCAGACCTACTGGGTAGATACAGCCCCGTTTTTATGGATTACCAAAAGCCCATAAGGAGTGGGTTCCGCTCAGACCAATACTATCAATGGTAGGATCTTCTCAACATCAAGTCGCTAAGTGGTTAGACCGAATATTCCAACCAGTACTCATGCATCACAATATGTATTGCATTAAGGATTCATTTCAATTTGCTGGTTTTATTAAGAATTGTTGTTCTCAGAACAAATTTGTGTTCATTTGCCAACTGTAGCCTCTTCACTTGTGTTCTTATTTTGGAAACTATTAACATTTGCGTCGATATGCTATACCGAAGTTATCTACCCCACCCCGATGTTCCGGAGGCTGTGTTTGTCGAATTATTGAAATTTGTAACCACTTCCGTTGAGTTCAGCTTTGATAATATCATGTACAGACAGGTTGACGGCATTTCTATGGGTTCAGTTTTGGGTCCCACAATGGCCGGAATTTTCGTTGGTTTCCATGAGGTTGACTTGTTCTCCAAGTGCACTGTGCCTGATGTGTATTTTCGCTATATCGATGACACACTCTGTATATTTGGTAGTGAGACTGAGGCTTGCAAATTTTTTTCCAATCTTAATAAATTGTAACCTTCTCTTCGATTTACTCTGGAAAAAGAGAGTAATTCCACACTGCCTTTTCTTGATGTGCTAGTGTTTAAAGAGGATTCCCGTTTCCTTACCAGTGTGTATCGCAAACCTACTTTCACAGATTTGTACATCCGCTGGGATTCATTTTGCCCCAAAAAACCGTAAATTGAATTTAATCAAGACGTTAGTACACAGATCATTAATGATATACTCTGAGATGAAATTTGATTGTGAAGTTGATTTTATCACTGAGACACTTTGTAACAATGGCTTCCCTGAAGACATTGTTCGATCTATTATCAGGGATAAGATTACCCACTTTCATAAGACCAAAGTCGCTTCCGCTCAGACATATTCTGTGTATCTTAGACTAACCTGACTGGGTCAGATCAGTGATTGTTTTGCTGATCAGATTTCTGCATGTATAAGGTGTTATTTCGCCTCCAATTTACGTGTTGTGTATTGCACACGTACTGTTTTGACATCTGGTCGTAAAGATGTCGTCACCCCCACAACATAGCAGTGCTTTAATATATTCCTTTAGATGTACTTGCGGGTTGCAGTACATCAGGAGAACTGGCCAACGATTGGACGTGCGAGTCCAACGGTATGTGCCTCCGAAAAAAAGGCTGGGAAACTACTTTGATGGCTATATCAACAACACATATGGTCTGTAATAGCGGAACACCTTATAAATAACGGAGATTGTGCCTCAACATTCAGTGCGGATCTGTTTACTGTTCTGTTTGTAGTGCTTTAACGTTGACAAAGTAAGTTGTTAAAATCGTTTTGTTACTATTTGAACTTATTTGTTATTGCCTTTGTTATTGTTGAGTGCCCCTCCCCAAAACCGAGTGTGTGTGTGTGTGGGGGGGTCAAGCAAAGAACTTTTTTGTTATTTGCTATCGCCCTTTTAAAAAGGAAAAACACGGACATTCATCATTTTTGACTGCACTCACTTCATTGTATAAATTCACTTACGGAACATTCGCTTTACTCCTCCTAGTTACTCGCAACTATGGAGGAGCCAAAAAATATCTCGCCGACCGATATATTCGATAGCCTGAGCCCCTCCTCCAAGAAGCCGGAATGGCCTTTATTACCATCATCACCGGCTACATCATCTCAATCTTCACTTCTGTCTAGTTCTATTCCACCGTTCCAAAAAGTGCCAGAAACTCCAGTCTCCTGGTCGGCATAGAATATTTAAAAAAGTCCCAAGAAGACGATGTGAGAGATAGGATTAAATATGCCCAATATTTTCGATGGAATAAAATACTACCAATCCCAGAGTTGGTAGAGGCTGTTCAGCCAAAAACAATTTCATTTATCGTGACCGATTTAAAGGCCAGGAGACTGGCGGGTATCAAGAAAGATATCTTCGAAGAATTACTAAAAGGCAGTAGGAATTCCAGCTAGGTATTTCGGAAGGAGGAGCTTTGCTACCTGGAATGTCTTGCTGCCTTCTGAGGAACTGGCAACAAGGCTGGCAGGAAGCAACATATCTTCCAAGCATTTCCGACTTCAACCAGAATATAAAGACCAGCGAAGGATCAAAGTCACTGTGTGTAACGCCCCAATTTAATTGAATTGGGACATTCTCGCCGCCTACCTTAGTGAGTACAGCGACGTAGAGGATATAATAACATCACATTCTGCAAGTGGGACGGCACACGGTGACTATTTTGTAACCAGGTGTTTAGGTAGAGAAGGGTTTCAGGCTATCCCTCACACATTAGAATATGAGGACCAAATCATGATAGCGGACGTCGAGGGTAGAAAAGCCCAATGCTGGAATTGTAAACAGCTGGGCACTTTTTCCATATCCTGACACAGAAAACCACCAAACCAACATCATCACCACCGACAACAACAACAACAACAACAGAAGCGAATACAATCATTGTTCTGCCTACAAGCGGTAGCCCTAAAACTGAAACTGGGGACCACCCTAACAAAGAAGAAGAAGGGTGGACTCAGATTGCTAGCAAAAAGAAAAAGTCCCCTACAAGAATATTACCAGTAACAACAACAGCAACAAAAAAATAATACTAAAATTGTTTCACCATCAGCATCATCATCATCATTGTCAGCAATAGAAATAGAAATAACATCAACAAAAAAAAAAAAGAAAAAACTACAGAAACCAGCAGAGGGCATGGACACCTCATTAAATTTAAAAAGGAGGAGGGACAGTGGGGATTCAGCAAGAGAAGGAGAGGGAAAAAAAAACAACACAAAAAAAACAAAACAACCCAAGCTCAAAAAGAACAACAATCTCAGTCACAACCTACCGAAAAACAAAACAAAAAAAACCCGACCCCAGCGACCAGCTCAAATAATCCCACCCCCACAACCAAAAAAATAACCTAACCCAAGTCTTGGACCCCCCCCCCATTTCCCTAACACTGCCATCCCTTTCACCGATTTCAACCCCCAGGCTGCTCTCGCGGGCTCATTCAGAGACCAGAGAGCAGCCACCAACATTAGCATCATCATTGAGAAAGAGGACAAAGTCGACCACAAACGAACTCAGACAAGTATGTAATGGTTTCTATTTTATGGAAACACCATAGAACCAGCCACAATGGATTATCAACTAAAAAAGCTCTAAATCATCTCATCACACTGAAAACAATCAACCACAAGGACGTTAAAAATCCGTATTTATTTAGGGGTGCAACTATGGTGATCACCTTTGTTCGTTCGGAAGTGCCCGTGGTGTAATGGTTATCGTCGCAGGATATGGACACGGCGATACGAGTTCAAATCCTGGACGAGACTGATTGCATTTCACATAGCACTAATACGCTTGGGAAAGGTATGAATCCAAATATTCTCCCTCCAGCTATGGGTAAATAGTAGGGCAGACTAGGTTCTTCAGCCTTGGTGAGGCGACTAGACTAGGAGAAGGAAAACTCTGAATTCAAACCTGCTAAACTCCGCTTAAAAACTGACCTTGTGTCATATCCTGCCCGAGCGGAGGGGTTGGTAAATAGGACCTTTGTTCGTTCGGCTGTCACTCGTTCAAGGGAGCTGTGGCGTTTCCTTGAGGAAGCCAATCAGACGGACATAAGGTTAGAGAAATTGGAGCACCACTTGCTCAATGTTATGTTGTCTAAATGTACGGGCAGGGTCCCGATTTATGTTCATCCATGTTTTTATAGGTCCCTAAAGTTGAGGTACCCCATGGATGTTGGGGGAATTTCCAGGGACGGCCTAGTTACTAATGAACTCAGTTCCGGTTCCCTGTGTCAGGTCATCGGCTTCCTCATCCCGGAGGATTTCCGGTCCGTGGTCGACGGTGAGTAAGGTAAGAGGGTCTGATGTCTTTAAACTTTGCCACTTTGAATGTTAGGGGACTGAGTGATTCAAGCAAGTGCGCACGCTTCTTTGCTGAACTCAAGAACCTCAAAGTGAATATTGCTGCGGTGCAGGAGACTCACTGCATTTGCGCTGCAGGCTGTCGGGTGCTGGAGAAGGATTTTAACGTTTTCTCAGGATACGGCAGCCGCAGTAGCGCTGAGGTCTCTCTGCTTGTTTTGCAGGTGACGGGGCCGACTAGTTGTTGTTGATGTCGCCGTTAAAAGTTTCAAGTTCCAGCTGGTTGTAGTTTATGCACCCAATCCTGCTGTGGAGAGGGTTTCCTTTTTTCGTCGGTTAGCGCCGTTCCTGGACGATTTGAAGCGGCTTGTGTTAATGGGTAATTGGAATGCGATCTTTGATCGCAAAATGGATAAGGTCGGGCAGGGAGCTTGTAGGTTGGGAAGGTGTGAAAGCAGCCTTATCAGCTTTATGACTCGTCATGACTTGGTCGACAGGTTTCGTCTGGATCACCCAGGTCGGGAGATGTGGACGTGGCCTGATAGCTCGCCTTCGGCCAAAGTAGATTCCTACTTGGACAGAGTATTAATGAGAAGACCTGATAGCGATTTTGTTAGTTGCCCCACTTGAAAGCGTGGACTGACCATAAACTTGTTAGGGTCAGTCTACTGATTGCAAATAGATCGGCTGGAATCCCTAATTAAGCAGGCATTAGTGGGGCAGTTACCGGAAATAGGTGGTGGGTTTCTCTTAAACATAGGATTAGAGATTTCGCCACCAAGTACGGTCTCCAGCTCAACCTAGATAGGACCAGGAAGGCAACATCTATAGATGATAGACTTTCCCGGGCGGTGGAGGGGAGCTCCCTAACCGTAGAGCTAGCTAGGAGGGATCTTGAGCGTGAGAGTAGTGAGTGCTACGAGGCATACGTAATTAGATCTAGGTTAAAAAGAGTTCTCTACGAAGCTGTGAAATCAAACACGACTGCACGTGAGGAAGAAGTGCGAAGGTTTCCCGATCGGTATATCGATTCGGTCAAGTCCCCGGATGGACGCGTGCTGCGATCAAATCGTGAGATACGTGACGCCTTTTGGGCGCACTTTCGTGATTGCTTTGCCAGCTGTCCTGATTTCCCGCTTCAGGAGTTTCGCAGCTAACTTGCCGACTTTTCCTGCCTTGGGGCGGCTGTTTGCAAGGGTGTGATTACTGAATGCAAAGTCCGGGATGTGTTGAAGCAGGTCGGCCTCAACAAGTCGCCAGGACTAGATGGCTTATCCTACGATGTGTACTTGAGGCTGCCGCACATGTTTGTGCCTATTCTGAGGGATATGTTCAACCATTGGTTCGCCCAGTGAGCCATCCCTGGTAGCGTTACCAAGGGCGTGATCACATTGTTGAAGAAAGGTAGCAGGCATGTTTGGGAGGGATTAGACGATTACAGGTCCATAACTCTGCTTAACACAGAGTTAAAGATTTTGGTCCAGGTCTTAGCGAATTGTTTACAGCTTGTCATTAGCGATCTAATCTGCCCCGAACAGACCTACGCTGTGAAGGGAAGATCGATCCAAGACAATCTGCACTTGATTCACGCGGTCCTAGAGGGGGATAGAAGACGGCACGGAAGCCGAGCTGATCAGTTTAGATCAGTCCAAAGCCTTCTATAGAGTTGACCATCAGTTTTTGGCGTCTGTTTTGGAGACTGCTAGATTCCAACTGGAGTTCCGCAGATGGATTAGCATGATGTACCACAACCCTCAGGCAGTGGTGCAGGTGAACGGTTTTGGAGCCCCTGCTCCGTAGGCTTAGGGATGAGGGGACAAATCCGGCCCTGCGCGGTGTCCCTTTTGCTTGCCCTTACGGCGAGGGTCTCCACGTTCGGCGATGATATATTCTTCGTATTCCGCTGACTAGATATAGAGGCTGTGAAGAAGGAGGTTGGTGAGTACGAGCGGATAGCAGGAGCCAAGGTCAATTTTGACAAAAGCGAAGGTATGCGGCTCAGTGCTTGGGGGAGTAGCGATACCCTTCCAGGGCCTTTCTGCCGGAGCGACGAACCCGTCCGCATTCTCAGAGTGTGGTTCAGGCCTGACCTCCAACTGGAGTGAAATTGGTCGGAAGTACAAGCTAAGGTTGGTGCTATGGTGGGAGCCTTACTTAAAGGGCAGGGCAGAGATGTGTGCTGTGTATGTCTTCCCCTTGATCCTTTACCGATTGGCTGTACTTCTTCTGCCTAGGGCACATTTGCTGGCGCTTCAACAGTCATTCTCCAGATTGCTTTGGGGAGGCCGAAGGCTGATGGTCCGTTGACATGTATTCATCGAACGTACGCACAACGGAGTCTGGATATGCCTGATCTGGAGAGCCACTGGCTTGCTGAAAGACTTGCATACTTGGGCCGATCCTTGACGGGAGACACGGTGTGCAAACGAAAGGCGAGTCGGACTTTTTCTTGCCTCAAGTTAGACCCAAAGGCTGAAGGTCGACGTAAGTCGATCGCTGAAACACTGTGTGTTCGCGAGTGCCTTGGAAAGAGCAGTATCGGGAGCTAGTTGTAGGTTCTGCTTCGGACCCTCTTAACGAGCAGCACGGCTGGACGGCGGAGGAGATCCACTCCTACTGGAATTGGGCGCCAGGATCAAGCTTCTTGAACCACTCAGAGTTCTCGCTCACCGGGCGACTTGCACGGAACGCGTTACCCCTTCTCGGCTTGGACTTCAGAACGGACCTAACAGACATGTCCGATTGTGCTCGCTGTCGCAGTGGTTTAAAAGAAACGGCTGAGCCCGCCTTCTACTACTGCGAGCGAGTTCGTCTGTTCTGGGATCACGTCAGGGAGTGGACAACTCGCATCGAACCCAAGCAGCTCTTGCTGCTCAACGTTGGTTACGTCATGGACAACGTTCTTCCTCTGTTTTAGTGAGAAGCATGTGGTATCTCTCGCGATCCTAGCTGTAGCTCGAATGGTGATTTGGACAACGCGAAAGAAGGGATTGTATGACGATGCAAACTTTTCTCATCGTGATCTGGTTTTGTATTTATCTATATATTTACGTGTATAATTGATAGTATCAATTATGCACGTAAATATATAGATATAACTAATGAACAATTTGAAATAATATTAGCTTGTAGGAAAACAGTTATAAAAAATAATGATTCTACTTGGGTAAAAAATGGATTAGAAAATTTCGTCGTTCCTATGGGGGGGTATGATTCCTCCCAAATAGCAGACCTTGTAGGTTTATACATATTAAATATGCTTACTAGGATTATTAGTCATCAACAAGCGGGTTTGTACTGTAATGATGGTTTAATATATATCCCAAATACGTAAAGGCCCTTATAGCCTTCTAGCA